>CM076583.1:992218432-992703355 GCA_034641835.2 Pinus albicaulis
TTTATTGCAATGTGGCAGATTGCTCAGAGCAGTGCAGGAACAACCCCGAGACGGGATGATCGCGGAAAGAGGCAAGCGGAAGAACATGTAAAGTGCCAGCATTGCTCTATCTTCAGGTATTTTAGTTATTTACATAATTGAAATAATATTAATTTTGTTCAAATATGCAGACACCTAGCCATGGTACGCCTGATGATTCCATCTTTGAGGAAGAGCTTTCTTCATCCCTATCTCCAGTGTTCTTGTTGCAAAAAAAGGCACGAGATGCAAGGTCGGAATTTAATACTTTGATAGACGCGCCTCAAACACCTGAAACAGAAGAGAGGATACAACATCTTATGAGCCAGCTAGAAAGATATCAGGTAATAATAAAAAGTCAAAAGGATATTTTTTTTTTCTGCATGAGATGAATTGTGATAGTTTGATTTTTAATTTTTACATTGACTAAACTAACAAAAAGTTCTTTTGTATGTAGCGTTTTCTGGCACTTGCTGAACCCGGTGTTGGTGGTAGTGGGACAGAAGGGAAAGAGATTTCCCAACAACCCTCTCGTACAACTTCTACTCCTTTAGGTGCCAACCAAGAAACACACCCTACACCTTCTAATCCTTTAGGTGCCAGCCAAGAAACACACCCTGCCCAAGCAGACACCCAGCCAACCGCTGAACGTGTTGGCAATGATGAGGCTGATATGGCCAACTACATTATTGCGTTTCCTGGAGCTACACGTGTCAGCTCCACAGGGACCATTAATGGCACGTTGTTGGTGAACTATGAAGGTGTCCCTATAAAGCATGTACAACTCCCAAGTAAATTTTAATATTTTAACTATTTCATGTACTTTATCTAAAACATATTTATCATGATTTTTATTTTTAAATTAATGATAATATCTTTTTTTTTTCTATGTAGGAAACAATGAGTTCTACAGGTTTCTGGAGAGCCATGCGTTGGTAATTTTTGGCCCAACCATATGCACAGGGTGGAATTCCCAGAATTCCAACCTGAAAAAATAACTTCTAGATTATCTAGAAGCCCTTTTTGGGGTCGGCACATTTGACAGAACAGCGGTGGCTCGGGTAGCCGGAAAATATTTGAAATATACCAGGGACACCTATAGGACACAATTGAAATTTAAACCTAGATACGAGCATCCTCTCATAGTTCCAGAGAGTGAGTGGAGAGCACTCATCCATGACGAAAAAGAGAAAAGGGCAAATAAAGAAGGAAAAATGCCAACTGGACCCGCAAGGTAAATTACAACTTTAATTCAATAGCTTTAATTTTCTCTATGTCTAAAATAAAAGTGTGCTACGTCATATCTGACTTCAATCTTTTGATGCTAGGTTGCCTAACACCTCAAAGGCAACCAAAGCTAGGATTGAAAAAAAGGGCCATCACAAGCTAGGCCAGGGCGGCTACTTGAAATTAGCCACAAGAATTGTAATTAAGTAGCTAAACATCTTATAATTAATTGTATCGCCTTCCAACGTTTTTGTAATCCTATCAAATATGATTAAAAATACACAATCATATGTAATGTAGGTTGATGACTTCGGAACAGAAACTACAGAGGAAGATAAAAATATCGCTTTCCATTTTGGCTATCAAGTCGTAGTTGAACGTCGCATAAGCTTGGGGCAGGTCCCAAGATCCAGAATGCCTGATAAGGTAAAACATTAACCTTTCAATATGTTTGTTTTCATCCATAAATTTAATGTCTAACAACTTTGTTTAAATCAGGGGAGCAACACTACCGACGAGGCAAATAACCCAGTTTTAGAGCCAAATGTAGATGATCCTCACGTGCAACCTGATCATTGTAGTGGGGACAAGGCCGACAATGCTACTATCAGTGAGGGCCGTGACGGTAATTAATTTCCACTTATAATTTTTTCTAATTATACCTTGATGGTTGTCCTTATAACGTTTTTTGTTTAAATGACAGATAATGTTTCCCTTGAGGATCTTACCACCAAAGAGGAAGACAGGGCAACAGTCCCAACGGCGACAACTGGTGCACTGGGTAAATAATCTCATTGCAATTTTTTTTATTAATATTACCGAACTAGTTCAATGATATTTAAAACTGACAATTAAAATTTAATATTATCTGTTTTTGTAGGCGATGCCCCGTCACTGGATGAGACCAGACATCGTGACTACACAACTAGGTCAGCGACGACAACTGGTGCACCAGGTAAATAATCTCATTGCAATTTTTTTTATTAATATTACCGAACTAGTTCAATGATATTTAAAAGCTGACAATTAAAATTTAATATTATCTATTTTTGTAGGCGATGCCCCGTCACTGGATGAGACCAGACATCGTGACTACGCAACTAGGTCAGTGGCGACAACTGGTGCACCAGGTAAATAATATCATTGCAATTTTTTTTATTAATATTACCGAACTAGTTCAATGATATTTAAAAACTGACAATTAAAATTTAATATTATCTGTTTTTGTAGGCGATGCCCCGTCACTGGATGAGACCAAACATCGTGACTACGCAACTAGGTCAGCAGTGCGGGTTGAAAGGCACGAAACAGGAGCAGAGCATGATGATATTGATGATGTAATTAGGAGCTTTAAAAATAGGAAGAAGAAAAAGAAAATTTGACAATGTAAAATATCGTATTATTATAAGACAAACGTTACCATACTTGGAACGTTTTTTGCGTTATATAAAAAACTCATTTATCATACTATTTTTATGTCAAGCATTAATTGCAATGTTTCCTTGCGTACTTTTTGTTGAATTGTTTTTTATTAGTTATTTAATATTTTTTTATGCTCATGAAAGTAAAAAATGAAATATAGATTGGGTATTGGGGAATTGAGAGTGATGGGGGGGGGGGGGGGAAATAAGAGCTTTCACCTTCACGTGGTTGGCCCTGTTTAGTAGAGAATAATTTATTGGAGTGATTTAATCTTGGAGAAAACCTCCCTCAATCCAGTGTAGCAACAAAAAAGTCATTGTTGACTTAGTTGGTACTCTTTCAGATCGTGGGAGGCTTGTTCCAAGTTCATGCAACTCCAATAAATTTTTCTTGAAACGAAGAGGAGCTTATTCAGGTATGTTTTGACATTTTCAACATATGTTCTAACATTATCATACGAATGCATCTTAGATTAAAAAATACTACATCAATTACTTGTATTTATTGTATAGATAATGATGGATTTTGATTGACTTGGCAGTGCAGGTACAAATCCTCTTGCATCATGAGCAATACAACTTGTCAACCAAGGTCATGCCTAGGATATTTTTGCTTGTGCGCTTGACCAGGTTCGTAATGTCACATTTTGTAAGTTCCTTTACAGTTCATAATTCAATATTAAGCTTGTTCGTGATTATTATCTAAGTTCTTTGTATGTGTTTTTTCATCTATTTGATTGTAAGCAACTCTGCATGTTTCCTGTTGTTCACTATGATTTCTCCCATTACCACTCCTAGGATGAATCTGAATTTATTGTTACATAGGTTACTTTATTGTTACTATGATTTCTCCATTTACGATTTCATAGGTTACATCATGTAAAGTTGTCAATCTCAGGTTGGTGATGATCTTTAGTTCTCCAGATTTGGGGATTTTCTGATATTTTCTCCCTCATGTCATTCCTGCATCACCTCGTTGTTTGAGCATGCCAATTTTCTACCACTTGTACCAATTGGCACATGTCAATCTCTAAGTGGTGCCACATTTCACCTATTTTCAATGAGAGTTTAGGGTTTCTCTAACATAGCTTCAGAAATCTGATTCAGTGCCTTCTTGAATATCGTCACATAATACTCATGGTTTGGATTGATGAGCATGTTCTGAATGGTTGGTTGATTCATAAGAACCACCCATATGGTCATATTGAGATATTTCAGAAGTTTTCTCGGGTTTCCTTTTTCACCGTTTCTAGTGGGTGGGATGGTGTGGGGTGATCCATCAATACTAGTGCTCTTGTAGTAGGGAATTTGTTTTTGGGGATATAAAGGAGCATTTGATGTAGATATCCCATTCGATGCATTCATAGATGGGCACGAGAGGTCAAGAATTTAAATTAAAAATATGCAACCTCTAGCATGGCAACCTGAAGGCCGCGAGAGACACCGGTTAAAGATTGTTTTGTGTTGGCCTTAATATAGTCGTGATTTCTTTCTATTATCTTAATGCAAATATATAGTCCGGTCTCATTAAAATGAGGATTGTGGTTGTATTTATCTTTGGTTTTTTCTCTCTTAATGCTCCAGAAGTTGCCAAAAGTTGCGATAGTTGTTTAATTTGCCTGTTACAACTTAAAAGTGGTTTTTAGCAATGGGAGTCATGTTTTTTAAGGTTCATACTAATATGAAGATCTTGTAATTCTATATTCAGCATAAGAGAATATGGCCTCTGCTTTGGGTAGTATGACAACAATTTCCACATCTACCTCATTGGGTAACAATGGAAAGGGGAAGAAGTTGGGTGCAATGTTTGATAATTATGGCAGACAATTGTCTTATCTTTCAGTTTTTTCACCCATTTCCTTTAATCGCTCAAGCAGAAAAGGGAATCTGAGATTACGCGACAGAGAGAAGGTAGTTAATACAAGAGCTATGGAAAAGGAGTTGTACTTCAACAAGGATGGCTCAGTGACAAAAAAATTGCAGGTCGGAGAAAAATTATGTTTAAAGGAAGGTCACCTGCACGTGAAACTTCATTGCGGTGGATCTTTCCTTGTCCACTTATATTCGATTTTAATGTGTTATTTTAATTTTTCATGGAGGGTTTTTTTGGCATATGGTCTGGCATTCAATTGCACACTTACTGAAAGCATTGTCAATTTGTCTTGCAGGCGGTGTGAACAAACTTGCTGATCTTGTTGGAGTCACCCTTGGGGTGAAGGGCAAAATGTTGTCTTGGAGAGCAAGCATGGTTCTCTGAAAATAGTTAATGATGGTGTGACAGTAGCTAAGGAGGTAATTTTTAGATGTGTTCTCTGGTTTTCTTTTTAACGTTGTATTAGTTCCCCCTCTTAAATGCCTGCCTTTGCACTTTGTGATGAAAGTAAATATTAACACATTTAGAGTCATTGTCCATCACATGCAATTCTGTAACATCATCTACCTACCCTACCTACTTTACTCTACCATTTTTTCTTCTTTATTAGGGTGCACTTAGACTGGAAAACCCTTATCACACTTTCTTTTCTTTTACATGTAGAAATCTATCTAAGTCTAACATTATTACATCCAAGGGCTCAGATTAAGCTATTGAGCTCCTTTTATTTACTCTACCTATCTACTTATCTGCCAAGATTAAACAGTTTGGTCAGATTTTATTCTCTATCTCTAAAACATGAAATTGAAAGATGAAATAGCCAAGCTTAAACTGTTTGACTATTCATAAATTGCGGCATAGGATACAAGTTGCACACAATTTTATTTATTACATAAGAGAAAAAAGTAGTGGCATTTAGACTTGCACACTTTCCTTGGCCTTTCTTTTGGTGGGGTTCATTTTATTTTACTTTTTTGGCCATTTTTATTCTTTTTACCCTTTGATTTTTCTTTTAGGGTATACCCTGTTTACATTTTTAAATTTTTTTAATTTTTTGTTAATATGGAAAACCTTTGCAACAAGAAAAGGTATGAACATATTACATAGCCCATCAAGTCAATCATGAAATATGACACCCATTGGTATAGGAGTCTAACACTAACTATGTTATCACTCAGATTTTTCTTGAAGTTGTAGAGAAGAGGAAAGGGGTCTGAGGTAACCACAAACCAATATTTTAGGTACAGAATCTAGCCCATATGTACCCAGAGAGGGCTCTCTCTTTAAAATTTAGCTTTGTTTTGAAAGATATTAGGCTAGTTATAAAGTTCAAGGGTTTTGATTGAATTTAGGTGGTGGAATTCGATCGCTGAGGGCAAGATTGAAGTAATTCAAGCCATTGGGCTATGGAGTCAAAAATATGGCTTCACTGGATTAAGTTTCTAAACAAAAGATGGTTTTACAGGGCAAGATAATCAAACAGAGAACAATTTTAGATCTTTAAAGCGAATGAGATGGAATTAAAATGGATGAAAGGAAATTAAGAATCTTTCAACACATTCAAAGAGGGAAATTGAGTGATTATCAATAAAGAGCATTCAAGTATTCTTTACTAGATAATCAAAATGCTTAAACTAGTAAAACAAGAGCAATTAAGAATTCACTGTTTAAAACTAGTTTAGAAGAAAACATTTATAATAACGATGATTAAAATCAGATTACACTTAAGCACTTTCTGATTTACTCTTTTTCATTAGCTATTCAGAAATGAAAACACAGTGATATGATAAACATATATAAAGACTTTAAAACACAAGAGAAAGATGACTTATTGATCCGTAGTTTGACACATGAATCCTGTAAAGAGTCTTTCGCATCAATTCATCATCTAGCAAGCCACAAAAAAATTCTCCAACAGCTCTTTATTCCGAAAAAGTCAATATTACAGCAAAGTATAAGAATCCACCCTCAATACTCTAATTGAGGGAGTATTTATACAAAAAATTATCAAAAATATCTCATAACAAATTGAGATATAATATAGGGTGACTCATGAATAAGTTACAATAAAAATAGAGACAAATGGTCTCGTAGATAAGATAAAAAGCAACTGATGTTGTGTTGTTTCCTTCTTTTGAGAATGTGCTGGAGGCAGGCCCTATGTTTTAGCCCGTTGTTGTCATCCTCAGTAATTCTGTTCTGACTGCCTTGCTTTACTGATACTCTTTGTTTTCACTGATACACTTTGACCTCTGTTTATACTTTTTATCATGGTATACTGTAGTAAATAGGCAAAATTTCATATAAGGATAAATTTTACAAAAGTTCCAACAGTTCTTCCCACCATTTATCTTCTGGTATTTTGGTCCGTTGAAGTTTTCTCAATGTTTCATTAGCCTCAGTATATCTGAAAAAGGTAGGCTGAATTGGAAACAAATGCTTTACTTCATGCTCAAGATAAAATAAATTTTCCAATCTGTCATGAAGATTTTTTCCTGTTGGCAATGCTGCTTCTGATGTACTGGTTGAAGAATTGGCCTGAATTTCAGCATACTTGTCCAATTTTTCAACATAGCTTTCAAGGTCCATTAGTTTATCCTCTGAAACTATAGGACTGAGCAATCCTTTTTTCAACAAAATATCAAATCTTTCTCTGAAGGCAATGATTTCTTCTTGCACATCTGAGCACCTTCGTTCTAGATTCTGCATAAGGGTTCTCTTAGTAAAAACTCTTTTTATTTCCAAAATTGTTCCGATCCTGTCCTAAATACCAAGTTCTGCAAGTTGGTGTTTGGCTTGAGTGTTTAGAAATTGTATGAGTTGATTGGCTTCCTCAGGCCTATTTCCCAATTCTTCTCTTGTAATTTGAACTTCTTCTATAGCCAATTTGACTAAATCATTTTGTTCATACATAATCTGAATTGAATACCATACATCCTTTATTGATTGGATAATGTTGTCCCAAAGAATTTAATTTATTTCCTTTAAAGGTTTCTCCAATGTGAGATCCTTTTCCAATGCTTTAACCAATTTTTCTAATCTTTTGACCTCTCTTGTTTTATCATCAACACTCATTTTTTAGAGATCATATCTTTGTTCTAAAATAGTAAGCTGTAACTTTGTGTGCTGGAGTTCTGTTACTTGAAGTTTCAATTCATTCATTTACTTTATTAATTCTTCAGAACTCAAATTTGGAGTATTTACCTGTGATAGCTCTGTTGGTTGACCTGTTGTGGATGTACCTGTACCTGTAATTGCCTCTGTTGTTGATGTTGGAATAGTAGACTTCTTGTTATTTAATGCCTGTTCAAGCTCTTTTTTATGTTTCATTTAGTTTCTCATTCAGTTTCAAAAGCAAGTCCATCATTTCTTCTTCAGAATTTTTCTTTATCATCTCTTTAGTTTGTGGATGTCTTGAATCTGGCAATTTCAACTGCTTTCTCAAAGCTGCAATATCATCATCTTTTTTCTTGATTAGGGCCTCTATACCTTTGAAATCTTTAGGATTGTGACCCAATCCAATGATTATTTCCTCCAATGTCTTTATCCTGTTGTCTTTGGCCTGAGAAGAGGCTTTTTCAAGCTGCAATTGTGCATTAGTGTTCTCCAAAGAATCCTGCAACTTCTGAGTTGCCATTGCTTTATCGGTCAGAGTAGAATAGATCATTTCACCAATCTACTTATGTAACTCAATTTGATCTAAAGGATGAATATCCTTTGCTAAGACTTCAATTTTTTTTTCTAATATAATCTGCAACTGTTTGAGGTTGCTGCACTTTTGGTTTGAAGTGACTCATTATCATTTTGCCTTGCTGAATGTCATAAGCTGACATCAATCTTTCTTGATTCTTAGGAGCCATCTTCAAATGTTGATTGTAAACTTGGAGTCTTAGTGGATCATTCCTGGCTTTTATATTGATAAAGGTTTTCTTTATATCTCCTGCATCTTTAACTGGTGGTTTGAAAGAAGATATTTCAACACTTTGTTGCTTTTGCAGCTCTTTTCTCTGTAAAGTAGTGGATGCCCCACTGACTGTACATGTTTGTTGACTATCCAAATCTTCTCTCTGGATATCAGGAATTTCCTAAACAAAATATACTTCTGGAAGAGGATTTAATTTTTGTCTTTTAGCATGAGGCTGTTTTGAAGATCCACCAACAAGGGTAGCAACTTTAGCATCTCTCTTCTTGCCTTTTTCTATATTGATAGGAGTTTGTAAAATTGAAATTTCTGGCTCATTGATCTAAATAGGAGGAATTTGTACTTGACCCTGTTCTTTAGAAGTCTCAGGTTGCTCTGTCATTGTGAATTTTTCAAATACTTGTATGTCAGGCTCCTTTTCTTTTCCTTTAGATTGTACTGTGGCCAATGCACTGATCTTCTGTAAATTTTGCTGAGAAGTCCCTGCAGAAGAAGGAACAATACCTGGTATCTGCACCTGTCCAAAAGATTTTAGGTCAAGTATTTTCTTAAGGTCTTTCATTACATTTTCAACATTGACATACTCACTATCCTGTTCTACCAATGTTCCTTCCATCCATTCATCCATATTGGCATATTGTTCAATTTCTATAATTTTGTGATGAATGTATGGTGATAGTTTATTTTTCATTATTCTATCACAGATAAAGCTATTTGGGTCATAAGGCACCCAGTAAAAACTTTTTTGTAATCTGAGATATTCTTCTAAGATTATTTCTGCTTCCTTTCTAGCATCTCTAGAGTTACAAACAAAGGGACCTAATTGACTTTTGATCCTGAGTTGAGCCTTTTTCCTTGCATTGCAGAAATGAACTATATCTGAGTTAATCATCTGCCTAAAATACTCTAGTGCAAAGAGTCTCATGGGGACATATTTGGGCAACTTGAATGGGCACAATTCACATCCATATATTTTGATCTTAGTGTGATTTTGATACAAGTACCAGTCACCTACCCTATATTGTTTTGAGAGCTGTAGAATTTTCTTGATTTCATTATTAACTCTAGGAGGGGAAACTCCTGTTAACAAAGTGGTTGCAGGGTGTACAAATAGGTCAATAAACTCATTATAGGAGTAAGGATAATCAGAGGAATTATGGGTGATGGCAGACCAAAATATCACAGACCTAGGATTTCCTTTGGAATCAAGTTTCTGAACATGGAAAGGGAAACTTTCTGATTGGTAATAAATCATGAGATGATATATAGCAGAAGAATATTTGAAAACTTTTTCATTCTCAAATCTCATGAACTGATCATGGATTTTATCAGCAATGTAGGATGCAAAATCATACTTGACAGCAGGGGACTGTCCAGGGGTAAATATAGACAACAATACTAGGGTTAATTGATCAAAATATTCACTAGTATTGAAACCCATGATAAAGGATATCATATTCAGAATAAGCCTGCCCACATCAGTGAAAAAAGTATAACCATAGGGGGGAGAGCCTTTGGGCTGATGCTCTGGTAACATGAAGGTTTGACAAATGCGATTTAACTCTTCATGGGACAAATTGGCAGAATTTTCAAGTAATTCTCCCATGGACAGGGGAGTGAGGGCTTGACCAGGTTGAAATTGCAGCATTTCATTTATCGATTGAGTAGTGATTGGGAAAAGGATGTTCTCACTCAGGGACAAAACTCCTCTTTGATTGGGGTCATAGTTTGCATGGCAGTAATGAATTAACTCAGGAAAAATATGGACTGAGGGGAGAAGATACAATGGGAGATTGGATTCCCATAATCCAATAATATCAGAACCGTTTATAAAGTTATCTCTGTAGTGGCAAAAGGTTTGAAGAGGATTATCACTAAGAACAAGGTCTTTAATTTGAAAATCTCTATCTGCTAGGGGCAGATAGTCTAAATCTCTGTGAGGGGCATTCAAAGGTGCGACGTTCAGAGCCACTGGAACCTCCATTTCTGGTAATTGTGGATTCAGAAATGAATTTCAGGTTTTTGTGAAGAACAAACACAATTACAAGTTTTGGGAATGCAATTTACAATTTTGGGGATTGAACAAGACCAAATTGAACTCTATTTCTGTCTTTTGTGCGGAATTTAAAACAAAAGCTAGGATTTCACAGAGTTTTAACAGGAATTGGGGTAAATACCTATTTTTTGGGAGATGAACAGTGATTAAACAGGTACAGGATATGGCGTACAAACTCTGGATTACTGGTATGCAATTGTCTTCAGCAAAATATAGTTGATGGTGCTTGACAGTTTGTTTTTGAAATTCTCTGCATGAGACTTTGGTCGTTCACAGAATAATGAAAATGAAGTGGGAAAAATTGTTTTATTCACAAAGTCCAAAGGGTGACGGGGTTTTTATTTATTTATTTAATGGATGACGTCAGTAGGTATGGAGGATGAGTCATGGGAGGCAAGCGATAAGTGGTTTCCATCGCACCGCTTTTGGGGAAAAGTGGTTTTGGGCAGAGGGCGAGCGATTCCATAGAATGATTGACGCGTGGCATGGCACTGTTTGAAAACTGTCGAGCCATCACGCGTTATTTTTCAGACGCGGATGGCTAGCGATATCATTAATAATCGTTGATCTTAGATGGGTTAATGGAACGACGATGGGGACATGGAAGTGATGGGGATTTAATATGGAGGGCCCGACGCAATTAAACGTTAATTAATCTCATCGGGGAGAATATGATTGGCGGAGTTAATTAATCGTGAGGATTAATCAATTTGTTTATAAAAATGCAGGAAAGTGATCAGGAAATGATTTAACCAAGGTTAGCAGTTAAGGGAGGTATTGGGGATTTTACAAAGGGTTTATAGTTTTAACCTTGGGAAAGGGAGTCAGGGGATTAAAATACACAGGGGAAGAATTATTTTTGTATTAAAACATGTAATAAAACATGTTTTAATTATTTTTTCAATATACTTTTATTATATGATAATTAAATCAGATTAATCTAATTACCATAGGGGGCAGAATTTAATATTATGATATATTTAGCCAAAGGGGGCATAAAGTGGGTTTTTTATTTAAACATGTGGGAATAAATAACTTTGGCTAAAATTTATTAATGGGTTTTTTGGGATATTATATAAAAATGAGTTATATATAATAGGAGAAGGTTATGTTTGTAAGGATTTAATACATAAAATCAATGTTAATATGACAAGGGGACAATGTAAACTCAAAATACATTAATATAACTAAGAAAGTGAAGATTTAAAAGAAAATTTCATTATAGTCACTTCATCACTTAGACTTAGAATAAAATGTGATTTTGAGGGTTTTTTATGAAATAATGCATAATTTTCCTAAGTAAAATGGGATTTTACTTAGGAAAAGATGTTTAGAAATGAGTGAATGTTATGAAGAATGACTTCAAGTACTTAGGCTTTTCCAATTATTGGGCCGAGGGTCCGGTCCCTCCAAAAGTCAAGGAAATGTCTTGAGCCCCTCTAATTTTCAAATACCTTAGTACTTAGGGGAAATTAGTGAAATCTTTAGGGGAATATGAGAAGGGAAGTTAATAACTTTGACTTTGCTTTGCTTTGAATTTCTTCCAGTATAGTGTATGCCTTTGCACTTTGTGATGAAAGTAAATATTAACACATTTAGAGTCATTTTCCATCACATGCAATTCTGTAACATCATCTACCTACCCTACCTACTTTACTCTACCATTTTTTCTTCTTTATTAGGGTGCACTTAGACTGGCAAACCCTTATCACACTTTCTTTTCTTTTACATGTAGAAATCTATCTAAGTCTAACCTTATTACATCCAAGGGCTCAGATTAAGCTATTGAGCTCCTTTTATTTACTCTACCTATCTACTTATCTGCCAAGATTAAACAGTTTGGTCAGACTTTATTCTCTATCTCTAAAACATGAAATTGAAAGATGAAATAGCCAAGCTTAAATTGTTTGACTATTCATAAATTGTGGCATAGGATACAAGTTGCACACAATTTTATTTATTACATAAGAGAAAAAAGTAGTGGCATTTAGACTTGCACACTTTCCTTGGCCTTTCTTTTGGTGGGGTTCATTTTATTTTACTTTTTTGGCCATTTTTATTCTTTTTACCCTTTGATTTTTCTTTTAGGGTATACCCTCTTTACATTTTTTTATTTTTTTTTATTTTTTGATAATATGGAAAACCTTTGCAACAAGAAAATGTATGAACATATTACATATCCCATCAAGTCAATCATGAAATATGACACCTATTGGTATAGGAGTCTAACACTGGCTCCACTTGGGGATGGCTTTTCCTGGTGAAAATTCAAGAACTGCAGGTCAGTTGTCCTCATCCATTGACCTTGGTGAACCTGTAAATGTCTTTTGTCTTCTGCAAACTGAAATCTGATCTGAAACTAAAACAACACACAAAATTTTTCAAACCAACTTAATGAAAAACTAGCTGAAAATTGAAAACTAAAAAAAAATGCTCAAAATTCTGAGCTTATTGGCACTCATCTACCTACTCAATCTACTAAAAATATTATTGAATCAGGTAATACAAAAATACCAATGAAGCCAATCAAGTAGCTGTAACAATAAATGGATTACTTGATTGCTTGTGATCAAAATTGGAAGTATATTATGATCATGTGCCTTTATAATAAACGATATGATGTGTAAAGGCCACTTTTGATGTATTTGATCCTTATAGAGAAAACATGTTTGCATATTTGGGCTAAAAATATTCTCCATATAATCTGATATAGGATCAATAAAAGTATGATGTATGTTATTTACTTCTAGGCCTTCAATGACTGGTTTCTCAGTTGTATTCTGAATATTAAGCCTTGAAACTATTTCTTCTGTCTTGTGTTTGAAAGAATAATCATCCTCAATATGCAAGTCAAAAGATAGTACAATTTCCTCTTGCTTAGGAGTAGGAAGATTTTCAAAGAATTCTTTAGGATTTCAGAAATTGTATGACTGAATTTGAGAATGCAAAAGTTTAATTTCATTTTCATAATTTTCAAAAATTATCTCAAGAACACATATTTTCAGTTTGGGAGAATATTTTCTTGATTTCAAAAGAAGAAATAAAGCTCCTAAAAAATCCTCATCAAGCTGAACTTCTAATATCTCATCCCCTCAAAATAGCTAGTGATTGTTTTGTGAAATTATCATAATTATCATCATACTGATCATGTAAGTCTAAAAATCTTCTAAGAACCTTGATTTTCTTAGGAATAGGTCATTTTGTAATAGCTTGCATCTTTTGAGGCTCCAACTTCACTCCTTCCTTTAAAACAATATGAACCAAATACTCGAATTCTTATTTCCCAAAAGCACATTTGGATATTTTTACATAAAAATGATTGTTCTCAATAATTTATATAACTTTTTCACATGTTTAGTGTGGTATTACCATGATTTATCATAAATATGTGTATTATCAAAGAAAACCAACAAAAATTTTATAATATGGGATCAAACAAAATTGTATTCAAACGGCGATAAACCCTAATTCAAACCAAATTCGCGTTCCAAAATAGCCTGCTGACATCGGCCAATTTTGTGACGCGAAAACCAAATGAATTCTGCCCTAATCTTTTTCGGGTCCGAAGTTGGGCTGGCATACGAAGAGAGAGTTGTGACGTGAATTTCTGATCAAATTCACCCTAATATTTTTCAGGTCCGGATTTCCACTGCACGACGGCCTAAACAAAGATCTGCTCCAATCAATTTCTGCCACGCGTCCTCAATCAAAACTTGCCCTGCTCCGTCTGCGGGTGCATTCGATTGCGTTTAAGGCGATGGGACATGGATGTGGCGATTTCATATCAATCACATTAAGTTTTAATGTTGTTCAATTAGCCGATATTTAAGTTCCAAGGTTTTCACATTAAATCGCATTAAGTTTTAACACTGTTCAAGATCGAACCTCCACTCCTGTTAGCGATTCTGCATGCTCCAATATGATCCAGCTTTCGGCTCTCATTAATGATCAGAGATTAATTATGACGGGCATCCTTCGATTGCATTGCAGTCGGGGTCGATAAAATGGCGTTTCGCTATGGTTTTTCAGACGAGCCGGTTGTTGGGTTACACTGCCTGCTCACTGTGACGAGAAGGAGAATTGGCCAGCTGAACTGCTGCTTAGACTTTGTTGCATATCTGCATTTCTCTCGGTCTGGTCTGTGTCTGTCTTCCTCTATTTCTTGGAATTATGCTTCTCTGTCTCTTCTTCTGCCCACTGCTGAGACTGCACCCATGCCTTGCCTGCATCAAAGGATGCGTTGCCGCAGGGGGAGCACTAGAGGTCAACCCCTGCACGCTCCCTCCAGCCCCTCAACTGAGTCGTCTTCCGGCCAGTCCAGTGATTATTACGCAAGTCGCTATCCAAATACGAGGAGTGGGCGGGGTCGGATTGTAGGATCTGGCCAACGTATGCATTCCCATGCTCCTTGTTTCCCTACTGCTAGATCACCTTCTACGGCCACGACGCGCACTGTGCAATTTTCGTTTAATTTCTCTCTCAACCGCCCCCAAATTATAGCCTCAGTCACTGTGGTTTTCCGCGAGGAGGCCCAAAGGGAGGAAGAATGCACCCGTACGGCGGGTCTAAGCTCGGAAAAAGCTGGCCAGCATTCGGGCCTTCAGGAGAGGAGCCGTGGCATGAATTTGGACGTAGAACCTAGCGATCCTGGACCTTCTGAAGGATGGTGCCGAATCATGGAGGAACCACCGGAGGAGTAGTTTGGTTAATTTGGTTTTCTTGCTTCGCAAGCCCACTTAATTGGGCATGTTTTAGATTATATTACTGTGCTGGACCTCTGTAATATTTTTGATTTCTATAAATGTTCAAGACTGGTTTCCCCATATGAGGGCAGTCTTCTTAATTTTTTGATTTTTTGATGAAAAATTTGCCATGAGTCTGGGCAATGTTTTTGACTTCGGTGTAATCTTATTCCCACTGTTAATAGATTAACTTTACTTAGAAAAAAAAAGGTTGCCCTGTTTCTATTATAAACCTGTTTTTTGAACTACAGAGCCATGTTTATATGATTTTTTATAGTCGAAGTGCTACGGGGTGGTTTATTATATTAATATTTCACGGTCTAATTATGTTCATAACAATTGGAAAAAAAAAAATGTTGCCCTGTTTCTATTTTAAACCTGTTTTTTGAAATACAGAGCCATGTTTATATGGTCTACGTATTATACTCTTTATCTGTATATCTATAGGAACCTTTTTTCTATGAACAGGGTGGATGCTGTAGCGGGTTACTAATGGAAACAAGCGAGCCTTTCTTGTATCCGCTTTATGATACTTATTTATGTGTTGACAGGTTATCCCTCTGCCTTCAAAACTAGCAATGTTGGTCTATGTTGCTAGTTTATTGATATGGTCTGATGGTCTTTTTATATTTTGGACATATCACACTCCTCACATGATTAGTTTTTTTCTCTGTTCAAGGATTTTGGGTACTTTAATTTGTATTTGGAACAATGGACGTCGGTACGTACTCTATCTGTTGCTTTACTATTCTACATACTGTTATTTCACTTTCTTATAGATGCCTCGGGCATATTTGGATGCTTTCTCAGATTGTCGATAATCTCCATGTGGACTGTTACTGGATTTTATATCATGTCCCCGTATGTGACATGGGGTATTTTTCTATCATTGTCTGGGGTGGGACTTCCACTTTTCTGGATGGATATTTGGGTTCCAATCTTCAGATGTGAAAATGTAATGACTTCATGGACTGTTTTACTTCATATAATATATTCAAAACAACGTTTTTTCTCTTGTGAAAAAAAAATGATTAATGTTTATCACTCCGCCTTCAAAACTAGCGATGCTGGTCTATGTTGCTGGTTTATTGATATGGTCTGATGGTCTTTTTATATTTTGGACATATCACACTCCTCACATGATTAGCGTTTTTCTCTGTTCAAGGATTTTGGGTACTTTAATTTGTATTTGGAACAATGGACATCGGTACTCTATCAGTTGCTTTACTATTCTACATACTGCTATTTCACTTTCTTATAGATGCCTCGGGCATATTTGGATGCTTTCTCAGATTGTCGATAATCTCCATGTGGACTGTTACTGGGTTTTATATCAAGTCCTTGTATGTGACATGGGGTATTTTTCTATCATTGTCTGGGGTGGGACTTCCACTTTTCTGGATGGATATTTGGGTTCCAATCTTCAGATGTGAAAATGTAATGACTTCATGGACTGTTTTACTTCATATAATATATTCAAAACAACGTTTTTTCTCTTGTGAAAAGAAAATGATTAATGTTTATCACTCTGCCTTCAAAACTAGCGATGCTGGTCTATGTTGCTGGTTTATTGATATGGTCTGATGGTCTTTTTATATTTTGGACATATCACACTCCTCACATGATTAGCGTTTTTCTCTGTTCAAGGATTTTGGGTACTTTAAATTGTATTTGGAACAATGGACGTCGGTACTCTATCTGTTGCTTTACTATTCTACATACTGCTATTTCACTTTCTTATAGATGCCTCGGGCATATTTGGATGCTTTCTCAGATTGTCGATAATCTCCATGTGGACCGTTACTGGGTTTTATATCATGTCCCCGTATGTGACATGGGGTATTTTTCTATCATTGTCTGGGGTGGGACTTCCACTTTTCTGGATGGATATTTGGGTTCCAATCTTCAGATGTGAAAATGTAATGACTTCATGGACTGTTTTACTTCATATAATATATTCAAAACAATTTTTTTTCTCTTGTGAAAAAAAAATGATTGTTTATAGTCGAAGAGTTGCGGGGTGGTTTATTATATTAATATTTCACGGTCATTGGAACGCCCACAATTCATAACAAATATTGGAGATTTACTGTCTTGTTTTAAAGTTTCATTTTTTTTTTAAAATTGAACCCGCCGTCGGTATACCGACGCCTTGTAAGCGTCGGACTTGCTACATCTTAAAAATGTTGGACCACATTTCGTCGGAATTGCGACAGTTTACAAATGTCGAAAGAGCGACGTTCAAAACGTCGGACCACATTTCGTCGGAATTGCGACTGTTTACAAACGTCGGAAGAGCGACGTCCAAAACGGCGAACCACATTTCTTCGGAATTGCAATAGTTTACAAATGTCGAAAGAGCGACGTTAAAAACGTCGGACCACATTTCGTCGAAAGTGCGACCGTTTACAAACGTTGGAAGCGCGACGGTTTGGGAAATGTCTGAAGAGCGACGATTGTTTGGAAGCGATGGAAAAAGTGTCGGTAGTGCGACACTTTGTAAATGCGTCGAAAATGCAACGGCATGGCAAACCACGTTTTTCCCATCCTCAAACTGTTGCTCTTGCGACGACTATGTGTCGGAATAGCGACGATTTGGCCGTCGGAAATTGTGCCAAATTTTCTAGTGCTTGGAGCACTTGATTTCAATTAAATAATGTAGCAAACCAATTAGCTAAAGGAATTACACATTCCAAGGTTGATTGGTGACTCATGCATGATGGACTTCGTTGTAACTGATTGTGGCAGATTTGTAACAGAGTTGGAAGAGTAGTTATGGGAGTTGTTATTTAGATTAACTCAGTTATGTGAGTTAAAATCAGTTGTGCTAGTTGTATCTAAAGATACACTAGTGAAAGATGAGTGAATTAATTATTTAATTAATTCACAAGTAGTGTCTTACTTGCAACTGAAGAAATATAGCAGTTAACTACTTGCATGTCAGATCCAGTGGAGACCTAGTGGAGAGATAGGTGAAAGGGTGTGTTTGACTATGAGTTGTGACTATAGTGATGCATTCAATTCATCTACACACACGTTGGAGTTTCCAATGAGGATTGTGCAGTCAAGGCAAGGCAAGATCGAATTCATTTAGTGATCTTCTTCACGAGGGATTGCGCAGTGGAGGCAGGCTGTCAGGAGGTAGTAAATTGGTGCATGTGTGAACCAGTTTTTGTATGACTGTGTGAGACGATTGTATATTGTACTAAGATCTCTATGAGATGAGATTTGTATCATATTGTTTCATGATTCCATGATATACATAATATATGATAGTTGGGGTTTTTAGCTTTAATATTTTATGATAAAACATCTTGTTGTGTGCACTTGATTTCTTTTCATGTGTTTTGCAATTGGCGATTTAATTTCCGCAAAGAATTGAGTAGAAGGATTTTGTATTTAACAATGGATTTAAATTGTTATATCAGGGGAGTCCGGTAATATACATGTTATTTTATTAAATTTCTACATGGTATCAGAGCAGTGTTAATCACTGAAGATTTAAATATTGAAGTGGTGCTGAGTTTTTTGTTGGTGGAACAATTCGAAGATGATGGAGTGGAGAAGTCCACTCACGCAAAGCCAAACATTAGAACTGGCAGAAGGTGTACCATAGAAGCTAAAGCTTGATGCAACACAGAATTTAGGAGACCCTATTTCACAGCGCAGACAAAGACAACCTCCTGACCGATTCACTGGATACATGGCTCTCATGAGAAAATGTATCGTGACAGAGCCGTCTTCTTTTCAGGAAGCAGTGCATGAGCCCACATGAGTAGATGCAATGGTGGATGAGTATGACTCCATTGTCAGAAACAGTGCTTGGTAAATTGTTCCAAGGCCGGTTGATAAATCAGTGGTAGGTTCAATATGGATCTACAAGGTAAAGCAAGCTGCTGATGGGAGTGTTGAGAAGTATAAGGAAAGATTTGTTGCCCAGGGCTTCTCACAGATCGAGGGGATTGATTATGAAGAAACCTTTGCACCTGTCGCATAGTATTCTTTCATAAGGACCATCCTTTCTCTCTCAGCGCAGATGGGTTGGCACATTCATCGGATGGATGTGAAGATTGTGTTCCTTAATGGGATCATTGAGGAAGAAGTGTACATTGAGCAGCCTGAAGGATTTGAGATCTTCAACAATGAGTCGCATGTGTGCATACTCAAAAGAGCATTGTATGGGTTGAAGCAAGCACCCTGTGCTTGGTACACTCGGATCGACAGATATTTCACTGGACTTGGCCTCACTAAGGGTGAGGTGTATGCAAACCTACACCAGATTTTGGTGGAGGGCAATATTTTAATCATTGTTCTTTATGTTGATGATTTAATACTGACTGGTGATGAGAATTTGATACACTCATGCAAGGAGGATCTTGCAAAGGATTTCTAGATGAAGGATATGGGCCTCCTTAACTATTTCCTTGGATTGTAAATATGGCAACAAGAAGGTGAACTATTTTTGTCTCAAGGCAAGTATGCACGAGAGATACTCGGTAAGTTTCACATGGAGGACTACAAACCCATGGATAATCCTCTTCTAGAAAATTGGAGGAAAGAGGATGCTACATCAGTAGAGGTAGTGGATGCTACTGTCTATTGACAATTGGTGGGTTCGCTCATGTATTTAGTTAATACAAGACCAGACATATGCTATGCGGTGAACCAGCTTAGTCAAGAGATGGTTAATCCTACCAAGCTATTTTGGAAGGTGGGCAAGCATGTCCTGAGATATCTCAGGGGCACATCTAAGTATGGCTTATGGTATAGTCAGAAGGATGAGGTGAAGTTGCATGGCTTCACGGATGCATATATTTTTATGAAGGCGCTCACCAAAAGAAAATTCGAATACCATAGAGACAATATCGGGTTCAAGGATAATCCCTTTCTTATTGAGAGACAATGTTGAGATTCAACAAGATGATGATCCTAGTGAAAATTAAGCACCTTCACTAGGTGGGGCCCACAGGATCTTTTTAAGTGTATGTCTATTTTTAGAATGGTGAGAATATTCTAAAATTAGCAGGATGATGATTCTAGATGGTTGAGAAAATTATATCTTTAGATGAGTTTCTATTTTTAGAAGATGGGCGAAGTCTATTTATAGATCGTAAACCTAAAAATAGAATGCATGTTGATTATTATTAGCCCTTAATGATAATCAAACAATAAATAATAACTTATTCTCTTGGAGCACTTGATTTCAGTTAACTAATGTGGAAAAACAGTTAGTTGAAGGAATTACGCATTCCAAGGTTGGTTGGTGACTCATGCATGATGGAATTCATTGTAACTGATTGAGGCAGAGTTGTATCAGAGTTGGAAGAGTAGTTATGGGAGTTGTTATTTAGTTTAACTCGGTTAAGTGAGTTAAACTCAGTTGTGCTAGTTGTAACTAAAGATACACTAGTGAAAGAGGAGTGAATTAATTATTTAATTAATTCACAAGTAGTATCTTACTTGCAACTGAAGAAATACAACAGTTAACTACTTTCATGTCAGATCCAGTGGAGACCTAGTGGAGAGATAGCTAAAAGGGTGTGTTTGACTATGATTTGTGACTATAGTGATGCATTCAATGCATCTACACACACATTGGAGTTGCTAATGAGGATTTCACAGTCAAGGCAAGGCAAGATCAAATTCATTCAGTGATGTTCTTCAGCAGGGATTGTGCAGTGGAGGTAGGTTGTCAGAAGGCAATAAATTGGTGCATGTGTGAACCAATTTTTGTATGATTGTGTGAGATGATTGTATATTGTACTAAGAGATCTATGAGCTGAGATTTGTATGAGATTGTTTCATGATTCCATGATATACATAATATATGATAGTTGGGGTTTTTAGCTTTAAGCTTTCCCGGTAAAACATCTTGTTATGTGCGCTTGATTTTTCTTCATGTGTTTTGCAATTTGTGATTTAATTTCCGCAAAGAATTGAGTAGAAGGATTATGTATTTAACAGTGGATTTAAATTTTAGATCAGGGGAGTATGGAAATATACATGTTATTGTATTAAATTTCTATATGGTATCAAAGGAGTGTTAATCACTGAAGATTGCAATATTGAAGTTGTGTTGAGTTTTGTGCTAGTGGAACAATTCGAATTTGCTGCAAGAATTTCTTGGTGCCACAGTTGAGACCCTTACTCATGGCTGCCCAAAAAATTCACCAATCCTCCCTTTGCTTCTTAAATAGAGGAGCTATTGCAAAAATATAGGCACCATCAATATGTCCTTTCTTAGGACACCATCAATATATCATACATGGGTCCATCTGCAACACACCTTATTACTGTCCTCTTGCTTTCTGATCTGATGTGTATGATTTCCCCTTGGCTACTTGGTAGGCCTCCCAAAAATCCACGTGGGATCCTCCAAACAAATCCTAAGGCATCCTCAATATTCCCATCTAAATGATCCACACAATAGATTACACTTTGACCCAATACTTGACAAACTGTCACTCCAAGTTTTTTGCCCAATCACTGGGGAAAATATCACTGGTATATGGCATCTAACCATGAGGTATGCCCTCTCCTCATTGACTTCCACAGGCTCCCTTAACGTGATCCAAATATGATCCTAAACTAGGATTCAACACCTACAAGAAATTTAATTAATAACATATCTTAGCTCGTTATTTTTGGTCTCCTTTACTGCTGCATTCATGGACTAGTTATGGAATTAATAACAGTCCTACCAGCCCTCACACATCAGTTTCAAAAATCCTTCTAAGGTAGTAATCACCTTTTTCCAGCACTCTCTAAACTCCACACTGTCATTCCATCCATCAGCACTCTCAAACAGGCCTTACGCCTTCCTTGTTGACCTCAATGCAGATTTTTGGTTGTTTTTAGGAACTGCAGCTTGCAACAGTAAGCTTATCCCTTGCTGTGGAAACCTTTTCCAAGGGTCTTAACCCCACAAAACGACACCCTTTCCCTTCTACCCTCAATAACAGACCTACGACCTCCAAGACAGACTCTCAGACTCCACCAAAGTGACCCAAAAACAAACCTATGCTCCAACATCTCACTCAAGCTCCATCAAGGAACTCAAACCTCCTCCACATTGTCTTAGAGTCGGGCCTCTCTTGTTGTGGCTAGGGAAATTTCAAAGCTATATTTATTGCCTTGTGTTGCACCAAAAATGGATGCCTAAAATGAAATCATCTCACCCTCCATTTATAAGCTAAATAGGTGGTTCACTAAATTAATGAAGACACCCTTCTATTGGAGTTATTTACATCAAGCCTACATGACTTGAAAACCAATAATCAATTAGTCAACTTAAAAAATGCATTTCTCTCTAACGACAACTCAGAATCGGATGATTCTCATTGCATTGGAATCGTCTCACCAAGAACTATCATCCTCATCCATAACATGTCATAAATACATCAAGGTTTTGGCCCAATTAATGATGGGTGAAAAAACCCCAAGCTTGGATCCCAAGCCCACAAGCCCATTTGTGGTGCTTTGACCTCCAACCCTCAAACAATAGGGCTTGGAGTACATCCTAAGCTACACAAAAATAAACATTCGGTGCATGTGATACCTCATTGGAAATATCTCTCTGAGTACTACAAGATTTGCATTAGGCCTCAACCTATCACCATAGGCCTACTGCAAACCTCAAAAAAAGTCATTTAGTGGGTCAAAATTGTTCTGGAATTTCACGACCCGAAAAAATGCTAAAAATAGTAAATGATGCTAGAAAAATGAAAGTGATGAAATGGAATAGAGGTGTACATGGAATAGGAAATTGGAAACCATAACCCACCTAGATAATTCCTCCCCCTTAGGAAGCAATGGTCCCCATTGCGTGCAGAGCCTCCATGAGGTGAGGAAATTTTTTTTGAACCTGGTCCGTGGTGAACCACTTGCCCTGGTGAAGGAGTTGGATTGCTTTGAAAACTAGATATATCTGTATCCTCTACTAATGAGTGTTCTTGATTTGTGTGCACATGATCGTGTGCCGGTGAGTGCAAGCCGCTAGAATAGTCATGTTTGAGAATCTTTCGACGAACACGAAAACACATTTTTTATCATGCTTAGTATAAGGGAGGAACGAGATGTAATCCATGGATATGGATTCCCAAGGCAGAATAAGAGTAGGAAGAGGAGTATATAGGCATTTATTCTTGATTGTCGGTTTGGAAATGGCACAGACAGTGCAGGATCTAATGTACTTCCCAACATCCTATCAAAGGTGCGGTCAATAAAAATACTTCTATAACATTGCCACTGTTTTCTCTACTCCACAATTTCCAACGACCCGACTTTAGTGCACCTCCCAAATAATCTTGGCATGCTTGCTTGGAGGAACACAGAGGTGTCCCAGGTGCCATAACAGTGCTTCATAAAGGTGAAATTATGGAACTTTATTTCCTTCCAGGAGCATCTGGTACGTGTTACCAAATTCTGGATCGCTCTTGTACAGACGCGGCCACCTCAAAGTATCTTGTCCACAAGATTCGAGCACAGTGGTCATCACCACAACTGATGGTAAGATGAGACATTCTGCAACATTATTGGTTCTTCCCTTATTTTACTTGATGTTCGAATGGAACTATTACATGAACGTGGAACATTTTTGGTGACGATCGTTCTGCAACTTTCATTGTGCATGTATGAACTATAGGGTTTGCTGGTCTGTGTGGATGGTCGCTTCCTTCCCCATAATGTAATGCTACCAATAAGAGAAATCCTGCACAATGGAATACATCTCTTTGTCATAAGTGAGATACTTTCGGACTGTATCTAAAAGTGTCTCACTATGATATGCCACTGCATGCTCCTTCTAGGTAAGAAATGCCAATATCATATTCAGAGGATTCTATCTCAATTTCAAATGGTTGTTGCAGGTCTGCTAATGTGATAACTAGTATAGAGTAGAGGCGAAAAACACCTTAAGTTTGGATTGATACCAAAATAAATTTGGTTTCCCTCGACCCTTGGTGACTAGACTCAAAAGCCAAGTGATATGAGAGAATCCCAACATGAAACTATGTTATAAATTTGCAAGACCTAGAAATTTATGGAGCTCTATTAGAGTAATTGGAGCCGAACACTCTTGAATAACTTGTATCTTTTTTATAGCATCATTTCTAACCTCTACATACTTTATGCTCTATGTATTGGCCTTAGGCATCCCTTTCCCTTCAGACTTGGTCCTTTACCTAAGAAAATTATTTTGAAATCTATACGCGACTCTGCCGTCTCAAAAGCACGTGCACACGTGGGTCCAGTTATACCCAACCCACATATCTAATTTAAAATATGAAAAAAAATATATAACTCCCTATTTTCTGGGTAGGGTTTACGGGTTACATCGGAAGCCTACCTATAGGAGCTCGTGGCCAAACTGTTTCCCAACTGAAAAATAAATAAAAAATAAATAAAAATAATTGAGGAAGTATAAATACACCTCATGGGAAGGCCTAAAGGGGAGAGAGAGAGATAGGTATTGATCATATATCCATTTGGTCCCTGATCAATTATGAGTATCCCTGTGCCTCCTGCACTTCCCAAGTTGTGGAAACCCTTGTTTTCCTCTTTGAGATGTTCCCCTCCCGTATGTGACATCTTTGTGTATCCTTATGGAAGAATATTGTTGAGGCTTGGGATGGACGAATCTAGAGGATGGTTTTTCTTGGAGCCGTGTCTGAAACAGGTGGTATTCCTCCACATACTTTTACATACATCATTAAAGAATCTTTTTCCCATTCCAGATTTCGTGATCTTTAATGTTTTTATACTTGTTATGATCTTGTTATAGTCGATTTCATGTTATTTTGTTTATAATCGTGTATGATCTAACCACTAATATCTAGAACATGCTTTCTATTAATACTAGTCTATGTGCTTTTCTTGAATGAGTTGCAGGTTTTGAAGCACATGGAGAAGCAAAGGGTTTGAACCCTGCGGGATCACCCTCAAATGTAGGACCTACGGGTAATGCCACTTCTCCCAATTTTACTAGTTTAAGCATTAGTACTGTTAATTTGCTTGCTTCTTGTTATTGTATGCCTCTTTCTCTCTTGGGGTTCTCAACCAAGACCCTAGGGTAATTCATCCCGTAAAAATCTTAATTGGGTCCACATGTATGCCCCTCTCATCAATGATGTACCCCATATATTTAAATTGTGTCATACCAAAAGTGAATTTCTCTAAATTGACACACAATTTATGTTGTCGCAGGGTTTGGAGGACCTGTCGGATATGGTGTATGTGCTCTTCCCAACTCTAGCTAAATATTAGGATGTTTTATAGGTACAATACCACGAGCAAGTTGGTAAAATCTTGCAAGATTCATCCATCAGCCACATGAAGGTTGCGAGGGAATTAGTCAACCCGACAGGCATGACCAACCATTTGGAAAGGCCCTCCTTGGATTTAAAGGCAATATTCCACACATCGGAAAGTTCAAATGGTACCAGGTGATAACCGGACTTTAAGTAAATCTTGCTAAAATGTTTGGCTCCCTTGATCTGGTCTAGAAGTTCATCAATTCGTGTGATTGGATACCTATTCCAAACTGTGATCTTATTCAATGCCTAATAGTCAATATAGAGTCTCCAGATGTTGTGTTTCTGCTATACCAACACGATCGAGCTCCCACAGGGTGATGAACTTGGCTTAATTTTCCCTTTCTACAACAAATCCTAAATTTGCCTCTTAATTTAATCATTCTCCATAATATAGCATTAGTATAATGGTACATTCGATAGCAACATGCCCAGGGTCAGATCAATGGAGTGCTTGACCTGATAGTGTTCCCCTATGGGTGAAGTGAATATGTCCCTATACATTTCCATGACCTTGTCCATCTGTTGTTGCTGCATGGAGGAGCCCTATTTGAAGGTTATGAATTTGGCCATTGTCTTCTACTTTCCTTGAGCGTGAATCATAAGGAATACAAATTTCCTGGTCTGGGAAATGATCTTACTACATTGCTTGACATAGATAAAATATATAGCAGTAGGTAGTGCTACCTTTGGTATCCTATATAGATTATTATCTAAAGAAACAATGACAGTGTGAAGCCTAGAATCATACACAACATGACACTTCCACAAGCATGGTTGGCCTAAGAATACATCACAAAATTCAAGAGGAGAAAAATCACGCAATGCCACATCTATGAAGGGTTTTATGTTGTAGGGAAGGTGACATTGTTGGATAACGTGAATATCTCTCCCCTGGTGAAGCCACCCGATGGTGTATGGATGTGGGTGTGGTGTGGTCGGTAGGCCCAACCACTTCACGACCTCTATTGAAATGAGGTTCTTTTGGCCTCCGTTTTTGACATTGAACTACAACGAAGAACCCTTCACCAACATCTGTGAAAGGAAGAGCCCTCATTAGAGAACTTTTGAGATCTAAAATGGGCCTCCTAAGAAAAATGTATAGCCAAAATAAAATTTATAAGAAATAATATGATTCAAGATTATGATGTCAACCACGGGGGATAATTCAACATTTTTGGGGTAAAAAACTAAAAATATTAAAAAATAATAAAATAATAAAACAATTTTTTCAACTTGTATTTTCAACTTATCTCCCAAAGGTTTTACTCAAATTTCAAGATGGAGCACTCGTTGGATGAAAAATTTAATTCCTCATCCAAGGAGTACCCATGTTGCATACCAAATGCCTGCTTATAATTATTGGTACCCATCTTCGTGCGAAGGGCATGAAAAACATTTGTGAACTCCGACATATCTTGGTCTCTTCCCTACCACAACGTGGTCCACTTTATGTATTTATCTTCATAGCCTTTTGACATGGTAATATTGTTCCTTGATGGCGTCTCAAAGATAATTCCAAGTGGGTGTGACTAAAAACAATGAGGATTCTCTCTCGTCCTTTTGTTGATAGTAGGTTTCCCACCAGTCCTTGACATGGGGAGCGACTTTGAGGAGTGAAAAAGTAATATTCTCCCGATTGGAAATGACATGCACCAAAAAATAACCTTCCAACATATTTAACCATCTATCTATGGTGTATGCATCTATCTGACCTTAAAATATGGTATTTTCAAAGTTAAATTGTACCTTAAAATGAGTGGCGCCTCTAGAGTGGTTGTTGGATGAAGATGTGTCCCTTGTGGGTAGCCGTCGAAGGGTCTGGGAAACATTATCCATCATCGCGTTCCTCTGTCGCTCGAGGGATTCCTCGAAAAATATTTTGAAAGGATCTCCTGGTCCCTCATATTTCGTCTCTTCCTCCATGGGAGGTTGACAGGGTTTGCGAGGTTGGTCTTGCAAAGGTTCAACCAGTTTGAGCCCTAACTCCTTATACCCTGACCTCGTTGGGGACATGCAAAGAAAAATAGAGAAAGAGTAGATTGTTATAATACCATTGATCCGGACTTATGTAGGAACGAAAAAAAAAATACAGATATAAATATAAACACAGATATGTAGCAAAAATAAAGATTCATTTCATTAATATAAAAAACTAAAGTATGCTTACATACATAATGGAAATAAAATTTCTTAGGCAATGGTAACTTATCTATGAGAAGAGATGTGGTGGTTACATGCCTCTAATCCATGTTACAGTGAGGCTCAAGGGAATTATTATTATTTAAAAACAAGATAAAACCATAAACAACCAAAACCCTAACCCCAAGATATGGAACATTGCAGAGTTTATGGGCCTCATTGGCATTTTGAGCAGCCAAATTCCCGAGGTCGTAACTTGGTCATATTATCTATGTTTGGTGCGTATGATACCTCATTGGAAATATCTCTCTGAGTACTATAATATTAGTAGTAGCACCTTTCTAATGTCTATGAGCATGTTGCGGACCTCAAAAAAACACCGTTTAGGGGTTCAAAATTGCTTTAGAATTTTACAACGAGAAAAACTACTAAAAATAGTAATGATGCTAGAAATAAGGAAACTGATGAAATCGACTAGAGGTATAGGTGGAATAGGTGGGTTTCCACCAATATACACTTGGAATATTCCTCCCTCCTAAGGAAGAAATGGTCCCCGTTTCATGTAGAGCCTCCATGAGGTGAGGAATTTTTTGTTGAACCTGGTCCCTAGTGAACCACTTTCCCTAGTAAAGGAGTTGGATTGATTTGACAACTCAATATAGTTAGATCATCTTATGGCAAGATTTATTTATATATATTTCCATGATCCTCTACTCGAAAGTGCAGGTCACTAAAATTTCCATCTTAGAGAGTATGTCGATGACCACGAAAACACGGTTGTTGCCATGCTTAGTAGAAGGGAGGTCTGACATGTAATCCATGAAGATGGATTCCCAAGGTTGACTAGGAGTAGGCATAGGAGTATACATGCCTTACTTCTTGATTGTCAGTTTGGAAATGATGCAGGAAATGCAAGATCTATTGTACTTCCAAACATCATGTCGAAGGTGCGGCCAATAAAAATACTTCTGCAACACTTCCATTGTTTTCTCTACTCTGAAATGTCCAATGACCTGACTATAGTGCTCCTCCAAAATAATCTTGGCATGCTCACTTGAAGGAACACAAAGGTGTCTCAGGTGGCATAATAATGCACCCTGGAGCTAAAAATATAGAACTTTCTTTCCTTCCAGGTGCATTTGGTATGTGTTTCCAAATTCTTGATCACTCTTGTACAAATGAGGCCACCCCATAGCCTCGTGTCCACAAGAGTCGAGCACAATGGTCAGTGCCACAATCGGTTGTAGGTTGAGGCAATATGAAACATTATTGATTCATCCCTTCTTGTACTTGATGTTTAAATGTAACTCTTGTGGATATGTGGACCATTTTTTATGGTGATCATTCTACAACATTCCTTATGTTTGTATTATCTATAGGAGTTGGTGCTCAGTGTGGATGACCGTTTCCTTCCCCAAAATGTAATGCTTCCATTGTTGGCAGGCCTACATAATGGAATACATCTCTTTTTCATAAGTGGTATACTTTTAGACTCTATCTGAACGTGTCTCACTATGATATGCCATTGGATGCCTCTGTTGGGTAAGAACTACACCAATAGCATAGTCTAAGGTGTTTGTCTCAATTTAAAATGGTTGTTGCAGGTATGGTCGTGTGAGAAATGGTGTAAAGCAGAGGCAATGCTTCAAGTCAAAAAATTCCTTCTATTGGGAATCACACCAAAAGAACTTTTCTTTCACTCCAACCATGGTGACTTGACTCAAAGGCCAAATGATATTAGAGAACCCCAACACGAACCTGCGATCGAAATTGGCAAGACCCAGAAAGTTGCGGAGCTCTATTAGAGTAGTTGGGTCTGGACACTCCTGAATAACTTGTATCTTGGTTCTGTATACATGCACACCCCGCTGATCAATGATGTAACCCAGATATTGAACCTGGGTCATACCAAAAGTGCATTTCTTCAAATTGGAACACAATTTGTGTTGCCAACAAGGTTTGGAGGACCTATCGGATATGGTGTATGTGCTCTTCCCAACTATGGCTGAATATCAGGATGTCATCTAGGTACACCACCACTAATGAGTTATTAAAATGTCAAAATATTTCTCCCACCAACTACATGAAGGTTGCAGATGCATTAGTCAACCTGAAAGGCATGACCAACCATTTGAAAAGGACCTCCTTGGATTTGAAGGCAGTCTTCCACACATCGAAGGGTTTAATTAGTACCTAGTGATAATAAGACTTCAACTCAATATTGGTAAAATATTTGGCCCCCTTGAGCTAGTCCAGAAGGTCATCAATCCATCGGATTTGATACCTATTCTGGACAATGATATTATTATGTTCTCGATAGTCAATAAAAATTCTCCAGGTGATGCCTTTCTTCTGTACCAACACGATTAGGCTCCCACAAATGATGAACTTGGATTGATGTGCCATTTCTACAATAACTCCTAAATCTACCTCTTAATTTCATCGTTCTCTATAACATAGCTTCAATAGATTGGTCTGTTAGGTAGTGTCGCACCCAGGGTTAGATCGTTGGAGTGTTTGACCTAACAGTGTAGGGTTACTCCTGTGGGTGAGGTGAAGATGTCCCTGTACTCTTCCACGACCTTATCCATCTATTTTTCTCGTTCAGAGGAGCCCTGTTTGGAGGTTGTGGATATGGACATAGTCTTATTCTTGTGCTGAGGGTGAATCGTAAGGAATAAAAATCTCCCGGTCTAGGAAATGATCTTATTGCATTTCTTCATAGAGATCAAAGATATGGCGGTAGGCAATGCTACCTCTCATATCCTTTATAACCTATTTCCCAAAGAAATAATAACAGTCTGATGCCTAAAATCATATACAACATCACGCTTCCACAAGTATGGTTGGCATAATAATGCATCACAAACATTAAGAGCAGCAACATCACACAATACCTCATATGTGAAGGGATTGATGTTGTAGGGAAGGCGACATTGTTGGCTAGCACAGAGATATTTCCCTTGGTGAAGCCATTGACCATGTACAACGGTGGGTGTGGTGTGGTTGGTATGCCCAACCGCTTCAAGACCTCTACTGAAATGAATTTATTTTGGCTTTTTTTGTCTACAATGAATTGAAACGGAGAACCCTTCACCCACATCTGTGAGAGGAGTAGCCACTCCCCCTCCTCCGGATCTTCAGGCTCAATATTATGTATCTTGGTGGTGGAAATGGTGGCACTAGGCTCTGCATCAATAATCTGCTTCCCTTTATCATTCCCTTTTTCGATTTCTGACTCAAATTCAGAACATGCATCTGATTCGGAATCCTTCAACTCAGCCACTAGTGTATGCTTAGCTTGACACTCACTTGTGTTGTGAGTGGGGCTCTTATGGAACTCCCACCATTTCCCTATGTCCTTCTTTGTCTTCGTGGTGTTTTTCATTGTTTTCATCTTCGACGGGTTGTCTTGGGTCACCCCACCTTGGCTTTGTCCTTTTTTCTATATTTTGGGGGCACCTTTTGCTTGTTTCAGATTCACAGATGCAAAGTCTCGCTTCTTCTGTTTAAATTTATGCTTGATCTTGACAACATAGCGATATGTGACGCCAAGTGAGGATATGTCTAGGGACTCCATATCATCCTGGATTTACTTATGTAGACATTCGTGGTACTTGAGTACCAAATTCTGCTCAGAACACTTGATACCCAACTTCGTGCGAAGGGAATGAAAAGCATTTTTGAACTCCAACACATCCTGGCCCCTTCCCTGTCGCAACGTGGTCCACTTTATGTATTTATATTCATAGCTCTCGAATGGGTAATATTGTTCCTTGATGGCATCTCAGAAAGAATTCCAAGTGTCTGCGGCTGGAAATAATGAGGATTCCCTCTAGTCCTTTTGTTCACGTTAGGTTTCCCACTAGTCCTTGACATGAGGGGCGGCTTTGAGGAGTGAAAAAGTAATATTTTCCCAATTGGAAAACATGAACCGAAAAATATCCTTCCAATATATTTAACCATATATATATGGTGTCTGCATCTATCTGACCTTCAAATATGGGATATCAAAGTTAAATTGTGCCTCAAAAGTAGTGGCAAATCCAAAGTGGTTTCTGGGTGAAGATGTGTCGATTGTGGGTAGTCGTTGAAGGATCTAGGAAAAATTATCCATCATCGTGTTCCTCTATTGCTCAAGGGATTCCTCGAGCAATATTTTGAAATGATCTCCTACTCCCTAGTATTTTTTTTCTTCTACCATGGGAGGTCATTAGGGTTTGCGAGGTTGGTCTTGCAGAGGTTCAACTAGTTCGAGCCCTAAATCCTTATACCCTGACCTCGTTGGGGACATGCAAAGAAAAATATAGAGAGAGAATACTACTCTGATACCACTGATTTGGACTTATGCAGGAACAAAAAAAAAATATAGATATAAACATAAACATAGAGATGCAGCAGAAATAAAAGTTCATTTAATTAATATCAAAGAATTGAAATATGCTTACATATAGAATAGAAATAAACTAGATCGGGCAATGGTAGATAATCTCTAAGAAGAGATGTGGCGTATACATGGCTATGAACCGTGTTACAATGACGCTCCATGGAATTTTTATTATTTAACAACAAGAGAAAACTTTAAACAACCAAAACCCTAACCCCAGGAGATGTAACACCAAGAGTTTGTGGGCCCCGTTGGGCTTAGTTGGGTAGCCAACTTCCTGAGGTCATAACTTGGTCATATTATCCCTAGTTGGTACGTATGATACCTTGTTGGAAATATATCTATGATTATTATATGATTTTTGGCAGGCCCCATCCTATGGGTATAGACCTTCTGTGAACCTCAAAAAAATGTCGTCTAGGGGGTTAAAACTGCTCTGAAATTTCAGGACCTGAAAAACTACTAAAAATATTAAATGCTGCTAAAAATAAGGAAACATATGGAACTGTCTATATGTCTAGGTGGAATAGGCGGGTGGGCACCAATATCCACCTAGATCAATCATCCCCCTTAGGAAAAATAGGTCCCCGTTGCATGCATAGTCGAGTCCATGAGGTGAGGAAATTTTTGGTGAAACTAGTCCCTGGTGAACCACTTACCCTAGTGAAGGAGTTGGCCTACTTTGAAAAATTGATAAAGATGGATCCTCTACTGGGGAGTTTTCTTGATATGTATGTCCATGATTCTCTTTCGACAAGTGGAGGTCTCTAGAATGGACATCTTGGATAATTTTTCAACGACCAAGAATACACGGTTGTTGCCATGATTATTAGAAGGGAGGCCCGACATGTAATCCATGGGGATGGATTCCCAAGGCCGAATAGGAGTAGGAATAAGAGTATATAGGCCTTGAATCTTGATTTTTGGTTTGAAAATGTCATAGGCAGTACAGGATCTAATTTACTTCCCAACATCCTGTCGAAGGTGTGACCAATAAAAATACTTCTGCAACAATACCATTGTTTTCTCTACAACGAAATTTTCAACGACCTGACACTAGTATGCCTCCAAAATCATCATGGCACACTCTCTTGAAGGATCACAGAGGTATCCTAGGGGGCATAATATGCGCCTTGGAGATGAAAATATGGAACTTTCTTTCCTTCTAGGAGCATCTAGTATGTGTTTTATGAATTCTTAATATCTCCTGTATAGATGTGGCCACCCCGAAGTCTCATGTCCACAAGAGTTGAGCATAGTGGTCATTGCCATAAATGGTGGTCAGTTGAGACATTCTGCAACATTATTGGTGCTACCTTTCTTGTACTTGATGTTAAAATTGAACGGTTGCAGATACGTGGACCATTTTTTATGGCGATCATTTTGCAATGTTCCTTGTGTTTGTATGAGATGCAGGGGTCAGTTTTCTCTGTGGATGATTGTTTCCTTTCCCAGAATGTAATGCTTCCATTGTCAGTAGGTCTGCACAATGGAATACATATATTTTTCATAAGTGGGATACTTTCATATTCTATCTAAAAGTGTGTCACTTTGATATGCCACCGAATGCCCTTGTTGGGTAAGAACTACACCAATATCATAGTCGCAAATGTTTGTGTCAATTTCAAATGGTTGTTTCCGATCTGGTAATGTGAGAACTGGTGCAGAGTAGAGGTGATGCTTCAACTCAAAAAATGTCTTCTGTTGGGATTCATACCAAAATATCTTTGTTTTCGCTCCGGTCTTAGTGACTTGAATCAAAGGCCAAGTGATATGAGATAATCCCAACACGAACCTGTGATAATTTTCTTCCTCTTCATTCCCTTTTTTTATTTTCTCACTGAGAGTCAAAAAATGCATCTGAATCGGAAGCCTTCATCTAAGCCATTGGTGACTGCTTAGCTCGACACACACTTGTGTTCTAAGTGGGGCTCTCATAAGGGGAATTTTGAGGTCTGAAATGGGCCTCCTAAGAAAAATGTACAACAAAAATAAACTTTCTAAGAACCAATAGGATTCAAGATGATGATGTCAACCATGGGGGGTGATTCACCATTTTTGGAGTAAAAAAGTAAAAATATTAAGAATTAATAAAATAATAAAACTACTTTTTCAACTCGTATTTTCAAATTATCTCACTAATATTTTACTTAAATTTAAAGTGGTAGTACTCGTTGGATTCAAAATTAAATTACTCATCCAAGGAGTACCCATGTTGCATACTTTCAACGGACCATGCTACACAAAAAATGAGAAATACATGAAAAAGTGTGATTGCAATCACGTTTTTCATGTATTTCTCATTTTTTTTGTAGCAAGGTCTATTAAAAGTATGCAACTTCGGTACTCCTTGGATGATGAATCAAATTCTACATCCAACGAGTCTTTCCACTCGAAATTTGAGTAAATCCATAGGGAGATAAGATGGAAATACGAGTTGAAAAAATAGTATTTTCTTTTTTCCCTATAAAATTTGATGATGTAATCTAATCTTATTTTATTATTTCCACTATTATTTTATAATTTCCTTAGGAGGCTCATTTTAGACCTCAAAATTCCCCTAATGTATGGAACTCACACCATTTCCTTGTTTCCTTCTTTGTCTTTATGGTGTTGTTATTTGTTTGTGGCTTCGGCAAGTTGTCATGGGTTTCCCTACCTTGGCTTTGTCCTTTGTTCTACAGATTGGGGCACATTTCCCTTGCTTCAGATTGACAGATCCAAATTATTTATTCTTCTATTTAAATTAATGCTTTATCTTGACAACGTAGCGATAGGCTACACCAAGCGAGGAGATGTCCAAGAACTCCATCTCATCCCGAATGTACTTGTGTAGACAACTACGGTACTTGAGTACCAAATTCCACTCTGAATCCTTGATACCAAACTTTGTGTGAAGGGAATGAAAAAAATTTGTGAACTCTGACACATCTTGGTCCCTTCCTTGCTGCAGCGTAGTCCACTTCATGTATTTATCTTCATAACTCCCGATAGGGTAATATTATTCCTTGATAGCATCTCAGAAAGAATTCCAAGTGGGTGCGACTAAAAATAGTGAGATTCTCTCTCGTCCTTTTTTTCACAGTGGGTTTCCCACCAACCCTTGACATGGGGGGCGACTTTGAGGAGTGTAAAAGTAATATTTTCTCGATTGGAAAATTCATGAACTAAAAAATATCCTTCCAATAGATTTAACCATCTATCTACAACATCTACATCGATCTGGACTTCAAATATGGGAATGTAAAAAATAACTTGTACCTTAAAATGATTGGCGCCTCCAGAGTGGATGTTGGATGAAGATCCATCACCTGTGGGTAGTCGTCGAAGGATCTGGGCAAATTTTTCCATCATCGCATTCCTCTGTCACTCAAGGGATTCCATGAGTAATATTTTGAAAGGATCTCCTACTCCCTCGTCTTTCTTTTATTCCGCCATGGGAGGCCGTCAGGGTTTGTGAGGTTGGTCTTGCAAAGGTTCAACCAGTTCGAACACTAAATCCTTATACCATGACCTTGTTGGGGACATGCAAAGAAAAATAGATAAATTTCAAACTTATGCAGGAAAACAAAAAAATACATATATAAACATAAACACAAAGATACAACATAAATAAAACTTCATTTCTTTAATATCAAATAATGGAAATATGCTTACATACAAAATGGAAATAAACTTGCTCGGGCAATGGTAACTTATCTCTGAGAAGAGATGTGGTGACTAGATGCCTTTGAACCATGTTACAATAAGGCTCAATGGCCTTTTATTATTGAACAACAAGAGAAAATCCTAAACAACCAAAACCCTAACCCAATGAGATGGAACGCTCAGAGTTTGTGGGCCCTGTTGGAGTTAGTTGGGCATCCGACTTCCCAGGGTCGTAACTCCGTCATATTATCTATGTTTAGCACGTACGATACCTCATCGGAAAGATCTATATGACTACTACAATATTTTCATCAGACCCTTTCCTATGTTAATTTTTCTGATGCGAACCTCAATAAAACAACATTTAGGGAGTTAAAACTGCTCCAAAAGTTCAAGAAACAAAAAACTACTAGAAATAGTAAATTCTACCAGAAACAAAGAAAATGATGAAACCAACTAGAGGTGTAGGTGGAATAGGTGGGTGGCTACCAATATCCACTTGGATCAGTACTCCCCCCTTGGGAAGAAATGGTCCCCATTGCGTGCATAGCCTCTATGAGATGAGGAAATTTTTTTTGAACCTCGTGTAATATCCCCAAATGGGATATTTTACTAATTTTGCAAAAATCACACTAACTCAACATTTTACCATAAAATTACTGAATTAATAAATAGAATATTTCCATGTAAAATAAAACACATAAGAACTACAATCCATTTACACATCAAACAGGAATAATCGCAGCATTTTTATTATAAATAATAATTGGGGTTACAAATACATCTGACCCAAAAGAGCTGAGATGGAGAACTAGCCATCAATATGAACCATTGCATTGCGCTGGCCTCCAAAACTGAACTGTTGCACTCTCCCTCTGGGAACATCTACCACTGAAGCCACTAAAGCACCTGTTGAAGATCTGAATGATCCTCACTCCAATATCACTGAAGCTTTGTCAAAATTTTGAATGAAGTCCCCTTAAAGAGAGTTGGGTTTCCATCAAACACTCAGAAATCACCCGAGGGTTTTCGTCCTGTGGCTACGGTTGAAGTAGAGAACCATGTTCTCAAACCTCTCATACACAATAAAATGATCTACTCCAAATATATCCCTCAATGGCCTCCTCCCTTTCTCTTATAGATATCTTGGAGCCTTCTAGAGCCTTATTTTATTATTATTTTATTCATGGAGCACTTTTCCCTTTTATTAAAATATTCCTTTTAATGCAGAAAAGAGTAAATCGACTACCACGTCTCCTCCGGTCACTCAAACTCTTTTCCAACTATCCCATCATGTAGGTATCCTCATCCTGGTTCCAATGAGATATTACACTAAATTTTTCTATCATGTATTCCTCTTGGAATGCCACCTTGAGCGTAATTAACTAAGTTAAGCCCAAAAATAACTCAATTTTCCGAAATTTGTCAGAATGCACCAAAACGAAAGGAAATTTTCTCGGATGATGGAATACGTCAAGCGAATGCCACCCGACCACATAGAAACTCCTCCAAAAATCCCCTGGGCCCACTGATTACACCAACCTATACCTGTGACCTGTCTGCTCCTAACTATGGAAGTCCATCCTAGCCCTGTCATAGGTAACACCAAAAAAGGGAATATTATAGACCTTCCGCCCCAAGATTGCTTGCCCTAAAGCAATCCAAATATGTGGGACACTGTTGGCCCACAGCAACTGAGACCCAATGCATCCCATACAAACCCCCTGGTGTTATTATGTGCATGTGTCAAACCACCTGGAATAGACCCCTCATTGTCAGGATCCCAAACTGATCTCTCACTATACTTTTCATCCAACAATCCTCCCGGATCCCAACACCGCCATGGCCAATCATCACCCCCAAGTCCCATGGCTCAGACTGCACCGCTTCCTCTGGCTATAATTGATGCTCTAGGAGGTGAATACCACAACTCTTGCTATGTTGTAGCTATGACTGTGTAAACTGCCCCACCAACTATGTACCAACTCATCGCCTCTCTCTAGTCCAACCCCTAACTCAATCCAATTTTGATCTTGCTCTCCTAAATCTGGGATGGAATGTTGAAGAAATTTCGATTTGTGCCCCACTACCAACTGGAATTTGTATCATCTTCCATGTCTAAGGGCCCCTGCTCCAATGTGCTCCCTACGAAGAAGATCATACCATCAAGAGGGTACCAACTCAAGATCTCCCACAAATCTATCATGGAAGGAGAATCCCATGAAGTGACAACTGCATAAGAAACATGCCTGGAGTGATGTCGCCAGCCCGTAATCAACTCACGCTGCTTTGTCCCATCCGTCAATGAGATCTGCCTACAAAAGCAGGCCACTCTCTCTATAATGGGCCAAAGTGGGCAAGATATGTTGCAAACCCCATCGATGTACTCCTGGAGAGTGCTACTCCTTGAAAGTACTACAGCTTTGATGACTGCATGTGCATCTATCTACACCTCATCGATGTGTCGGCCCAAAGATGGATGCTCCATCATCTCCAACAGTTCCTCCCTCTCCTGATTGGGAATGTAATTCTCCTACTGTCCACTAGCCTTCTATAGCACTATCCCATCAACCTCCAACATCCCCAGCGGATGTGGATCTGTAACTTTTGTCACCGTACTCGGTGTCTGTGCATCTGACTGCTCCTCCTCAATGGTTGACCCCAAGGTTAGTCGTGTATCCATCATAGACTCAATGTGAGCTTCCATCTAGCTCTCCCGCAAAGGAATACCATGCATGATGTGCATAGTATCCTCCTCTATTGAATCAGGCTCCATCATATGGTGCTCTGGCTGAATCGTCACAAGTGACTCATTACCCAGAGTATCTCCCGTAGAGTCCCCTGACTGCTCACCCTGGACACTAGAATGTATCTCCCACCTACTTCCATCAACTCCGCATGATTTCTCTCGCTCCCCAAAATCATACAAAAGGAATGCCCTTTTGTTCTGCCTCCGCGCCATCATCTACATCACTTAAGCATGAGTGATCAGGCCCCCAAGGTTCTTTGTAGATGAATAAAATTCCCTTCCTCCTCAGCTCAATTTTTCTTCCAGATCCATGTTTGGTCAATTTAGTGTGTCCTAAATTGCTACATTAATTTTTCAGTCCGGGATTCGTAAGATGACGAAGTGTGGCGCACTATATGTGCAAGATAACCTATCTCTTACTTTTTTTTCGTTTTTGGTTTTTTTTATTTTTATCTTGGTTGGTTTCCTAATGGAAATTCTAAAGGGAAAGTATGGTTATGATTGTTCAAGGCAATGATGTCCTTTATAATGATGTACCAAACTTCAAACTTCTAAAATATTTTAAAACATACAATGAGAAAATTAGTTCCTAAAAAGGAAATGAAAATGTGCTACTATTCTAGTTAAACCAACAGTGAACTATTGATCATGAAAACCATTACCCTTGCTGCTGTCTAAACACAAAAGAAACTGTTACTCAAAGAAAAGATTGCAAGTAAAGTGAAACTAAAATCAAATTACATCAACTCATATTCTAACCCCTCACCATTAGTCTCGCTATGGCTTTCGGAGGTAATCATAAACAACTTGAGCAATCTGATATCTAATTTGCAGAAAAATAAACTAATATCAAATTACACACTCATACTTCAATCCCTCACCATTAGTCTCGCTATGGCTTTCGGAGGTAACTAATAATGACATGAGAAATTTAATATCTATCTTGCAAAAAAGTAAACTAATATCAAACTATACACTCATACTTCAATCCCTCACCATTAGTCTCGCTATGGCTTTCGGAGGTAAATAAAAATGACATGAACAGTTTAATATCTAACTTGCAGAAAAGTAAACTAATATCAAACTACACACTCATACTTCAATCCCTCACCATTAGACTCGCTATGGCTTTCGGAGGTAACTGAAAATGACATGAGCAGTTTAATATCTAATCTAACTACTTAAAGCAAATGTGCAAGACTGAAATAAACAAAACAGTGCTGGAATTAAACAAAAACTAAGAAAAGTAAATTAGCAGAAGGAAAATATTGATTCCATGTCATTAGTCATTATAAAAAGATGTGAAAATGCCCGGGCTGCCTATTGTGATCTGGAACAAAACACTGATCAGTTAACAACAACATAAAACATAAAAGATTATGGACAGAAGTAAAATGTAAAGCATGAAAGATTATGGACAGAGATGAAATATAAATACCATGAAAGATGTAATCTATATACACGTGAATGACTATGGCACAATGAACATAAAGAAATGAAGCATGAAAGTATACAGTAATACACAAAACCTCAGCGTGTGTAGGGGCCCTCTACACAAACCTCGGGCAACAGCTTTCAAATACAAATTATGCTTTTGAACAGAGTCTTCTCATATATTAGAATGCGTTCATAACAGAGAAATAATGTCACAGTACAATGGTGACGCAATTACATTACAAAGCTAACTATTATGCGTATGAGAACGCATTATTTATAACAGAGGGAGATATAACTAATTCCCTAAATTCTGCGCTGATAGAAGACATGTGAACCATCACGTCCAAAGATCTAGCATTATGGTCGCCGTGAGGATTAAATCTATGGAGATTGGATGTTGGATTCAGCTTATGGAGCCGTTTACAGGTGTTGATATGTCTCACGTGATTTAGAAACGGCCACGCAAATCTTCATGTGATGAGAAACAGAGTTCTGTCACCGTGGGACTCTTCGGTTGACCACCACTTGGCCACCTTTGACCACAGCCTTCTTAGGTGAATTCGACTGAGCCAATAGGACACGATCCATGTCCACGTCATTTCTAACTTGCCCATGTGGCTCGATTTGCCTGAAGACACCTGACTGAGAATGCGGTGGACTATGTTCAACGTCTGGCTGAGAATGAGATGGACTATGTTAAATGTCTGACTGAGAATGAGATGGACTATGGCCAGCTGGGGATTTTTCAGGTGTTTCTTCTCCCAAATCAATAAAATGGGGTCCTTTCATTTGTGTTTTTTTCAACTTCCCTTTAAGCCTGGAACTTCTTCTTACACTCTGTGGACCACTATCTTTTCCTTTTTGTTTTTCTTTTCCCCTCTTTTTGGCCATAGATGATTGTTCCTGAAGGTGAACTAGTCTCTCAGATAACACTTGATGATCTTCTTCTGAGGAAGGTGTTTGATGCATAGCCTCAATGCTTTTTCTCTCTTTTGATGTTATTGGCTTTTTACCCTTAGTTTCTTCCTTCCTCCTTTTTGACAGACTCTCTTCTCCACTAGTTCTTTCAATTGTAGTAGTAGGAGTGCTTTGAGTTTCATCATTTGTTCTCTTTCTCCTACTCCTTCTTGATGTACTGCCTTCAGGAATTTCTTGGGGTTCTTCAAAGAAATTTCTAATCAAAAATTGTTCCCATGTGTCCTTTTTCTCTTTTAACTGTTTTTCAATCAAAATTTTCACAAGACCATGGTGATACAAATGTGGTTCTACGTCCCCTAGATGCTTTTGGACGGTCACAGACATCTTCTTCAAACTATTTAATAAAAAGTATGGCAATTTGAGGGTCTGGTTGTATAGAAAATTCATTAGCAATCGGGTATGATACATACACATGGATCCAAAACGGCCCTCACAGGTGATAAATTTTTGAATGACCAACAGTAAAGTGGCCCACTCTTCTTTCAAAGCATGAACAGGAATTCCCTTTTTAAAAATAGTTACATCCATACCTGGGTTACGTAGGATGACTCTCCAGGCTTCATCACTAATGCTTTTGTTCTTGAACCAACGTTCTCCTTCTTGAGGGAGTTCTGTAGCAGATGCTATGGATGCCTCATTCACCGTAAATTTGAGGTCCCTAATCTCTACTTCCAGACCATTGAAAGACCTTGCAAAAGATTTTGTCACCTCTTTATGGTAACCTCTAAACTTTTGAATGAACCGAAGCCACTTTGCCTTTTTCAATATATCTCTGACTTACGGGTATCCTTCCATGAATTTAGGTCCTTCTGGTTTTGTTCTCAACAACTGACCCATCCTTCTTTCTGCTCTTTAAAACTTGTCTGCGTGAGGAGTGTTCAACGGAGGTAAGATGGATGCATGAGCGGAAATGAGCACAATTTATGGAGGAGACCAGTGACTGTAGGCGGATATCAAAGAATGGGTATACGGAATGTAGCGTAACAGAGAACAAAATGGGGTGAAGCGGAACAGAGAAGGGTTACGTGAGCACGGTGGAAATGCGGCTGTGAGATCAATAGAGCAATAGGAGGAGTATAACGCATCCGGCAGTATTTAAAATTAGGTGGTTGCAGAGTAAATGTAAGCATGTTTATGAAATGGCTACGGATTTTATGCGGCTGAAAGAAGCCGTAGTCAAATCAACCACGTTTCATCATCACAGGCGGAGTATCGGAGTATGAGTGAAGATCAGAGGCTTGATTATGGGACCATTTGAAAATGAATGCAAGGATTGTGGGAGGATCATATAGAGATCGTGGAATGGTTACGGAGTTTGTCAACACAATCATTGCATATAATGGAGCTATGGTTTATAACTATGTAAAAATGTGCTTGAATGCCATTTGAAATAAATTTTTACTCATACCTTGGAATTCTTGCCATTTTTCATTGGTCTTTGATTAGTTGCTCCTCATTGATATCTTGAATGTCCCATGTCTTCATAATATGTCTTCATACCTGCATTTGATTTCATGATTATTGAACTAACATCTGGCTGTACATTTTTTTTTTGAAAAATAGAGTGGTAGCTGCAGAATCTGCTTCCGACTGCAGAAACTGGTGTCAGCTGCGGAAACCGGTGTCAGCTGCGGAAACTGACACAGCTATTATTTGGGTGAATGGAAATAGATGGATGATAACTGACTGAATGAAAATGGTCATGAAAGAAAATTTTATTGGTGAAATGAAATGAAACAGATAAAATGAAGTGAAATGGAATGAAGTGGAGTGAAATGAAGTGGAATGGAATGGAGTGGGTGGTCACAAAACTTGTGAAATGAAAAAGAGATTTTTTTTGGAAAATATAGGGTGTCAGGTGTCCCTGATTTTCACCCTACATTTTCTGTATAAGACTGCCAATCAATGATTGGTTTTCAGGCTTATACAATTTTTTATTTTTTAATTTTTTTTTTTTGAACAGAAAAGAACAAAGGCTAGGCTGGTGGAGAAGAAGAATTCTTCTGTACCAGCCTGATTGCAGAATTTTCTTGAAACATTTTGAAAAAATCCTCTTTTGAGAGTGGCTTATGATAAACTTTCAATCTGTGGCCATTCACAATAAGAGGAGTTTGAAACTCATCAATGGTCTTGATTCTTACCGCTCCATTGCTAAAGATCTTGTCAATCTCATATGGACCAAGCCAATGAGTCTGAAATTTTCCTTGAAAATCTTTAAACTTGGAATCAAATAACAATGCCCAATCTCCTTCTTGAAACTTCTTCTCTTTGATGTATTTTTCATGCCATTTAGCTCTTTGATATTGAACTAGATCAGTTCTTAGAATTGCCTCTTGTCTCATCTCATCTAGCTCATTCAACTGCTCCATTCTATGCTTTTGAGCTTCTGATAAATCCATCCCCAACTGAACTGCTATCTTGAAGGTCTTGACTTGGAACTCAATGGGGAGCAGGACTTCTTTCCCATAAACAAGTTCATAGGGAGAATGTCCTGTTGTATTTCTCCATGTAGTTCTGTAGGCCCACAAGGCTTCGGGAAGCCTTTCTGCCCAATCTCTTCTATGTAGATGAATAGTTTTGGTGATGATACTTTCAAGAACTTTGTTTGTAGACTCCACTTGACCATTTTCTTGCGGATGGTAAGGAGTAGATCTTCTGTGCTTGATTTTGTATTCTTCCATCAGCTTCTCCACCAGGTTGGATGTGAATTGACTTCCCTGATCTGTCACAATTTCTCTTGGAACACCAAAGCGAGTAAAAATATCCTCATAAAGAAAATTAACAACTGAATTTTCAGTAGCAGACACTAATGCTTTAGCTTCTACCCATTTAGTAACATAATCAAGACAAACCAATATATACTTCTTTTGCTTAGGTGGTGGATTAATAGGTCCAATGAAATCTAAAGCCCATTTTTCAAAGGGTTCGATGAGTACCTGTGTTTGCAATGGCATTTCATTTGAAATGGTAGGTTTCCCTACTCTTTGGCAGCTGTCACACCTTTTGACATATTGTTTTACATCTTTGAAGAGGGAAGGCCAATAATATCCTAAAGAGAGGATTTTATAGGCTGTCCTTTTGTCTGCAAAGTGTCCACCGCATGGTTCATCATGACATGCCTTAAGGATATCAGGCATTTCATCTTCCCTGACACATCTTCTGATCACAAGATCTGGCCCTGTTTTAAACAATTCGTTATAAATCCATGAATATTTTGAACTCTCATGAATAATTTTTCTTTTTTCACTTGGAAACAAATGTGAAGGCAGTTTCCCTGTAACCAAATAGTTAGCAATATCTGCATACCAAGGAGTCTTAATAGTTACTGCAAACAAGTATTCATCAGGAAACTTATCCTCTACAGGAGAATCTTCTTTAAAATTCCGAATCCTAGACAAGAAATCAGCTACTGTATTTTGTTTTCCTGGTCTATCCAACACAGTAATATTGAATTCCTACAAAATTAAGAGCCATCTTGTCACTCTGCCATTAGTAACAGGTTTTTTCATTAGATATCTAATTGCAGAATGATCAGTATGAATAAAAGTTTCATAGCCTATTATATAATGTCTAAATTTATTGATTGCATGAACAACAACTAAAAACTCTTTTTCAGTCACAGTATAGTTCAACTCAGTGGGAGTCAAATTTTTACTCGTATAGTAAATGGCATAAGTGAATAAATCCTTTTGACCCAACATAGCTCCCAGAGCTATATCTGAAGCATCTGTAGAAATATGGAAAGGGAGTTTCCAATTCGGTCCTCTCAAGATAGGTGCTTCAGATATTCTTGTTTTCAAAGTTTCAAAGGTTGATTGACAATCAGGATCCCATTTAAATTCACAGTCTTTTGTAAGCAATTTGAAGAGTGGAGATGCTATTTTAGTGAAGTTTTCTATAAATATTATATAGTAACCAATAAATCCTAGAAAACTTCTAACATATCTTTGACAATTTGGAATAGGAAACTTGGAGATGACTTCAACTTTTGATCTATCAACCTTAATCCCATCTCCTGAAATATGATGCCCCAAAACAATACCTTCAGTAAACATCATAAAGAATTTTTCATGGCTTAATGAAAGTTTTGTTTCCTTACATCTTATAAGGACTTTTTCCAAATTTTCTAATGCCTCTTCAAATGAATTACCATAAACTGTAAAATCATCCATATAAACCTCTACACAATCATGGATTAGATCAGAAAAAATTCCTAGTACTGCTCTTTGGAATGTTGCGGGTGCATTACATAACCCAAAAGGAAGTACTCGATAGGCAAAAGTTCCCCATGTGGTCTTATCTTGATCTTCAGGTGCTACCTGAATTTGATTATAGCCATTAAAACCATCCAAAAATGAAAAGTAATTTTTACCTACTAATGTATCTAATACCTGATCGATAAAAGGCAAAGGAAAGTGATCCTTCAAAGTTGCTTTGTTCAATTCCCTATAATCAATGCATACCCTCCATTTACCATTCTTTTTAGGTACTATAACCAAAGGGGAAACCCATCGGCTATCTGAAATTGGATAAATGAAGTTTACCTTGAGTAATTTTTGGAGCTCTTCTTTCACTATCTCCCTAAGATTTGGATTCATCCTTCTTTGAGGTTGTCTGATTGGTCTATTGTTTTCCTCAATATATATATGATGAATGAAAGTCTTAGGATCAATACCTTTCATGTCATTATACTCCCATGCAAATGCAGTAGAATGTTTTTGCAAGATTTTGGTTAGTTCTTCTTGTTGTGACTTTTCCAAATGTTTGTTGATATTCAATGTTTTTTCTGGAAAAATCTCAATGGTAGAACTACCAAACTCTTCCATAGAGTAAAGAGACATTTGTCTTGATGATAAATATTCTATGTTAGATTCCAACTGAAATTGTGTGGGGTCATATTCTGAAGATGTCTCAAAATTTTCTAATGTGTTCAAAATTTGACTATCCTCACTAATTTCAGAAATGGTAAAGACAGGTTGTATAATATCCTCATCATCAACCCATTCATTGTCTCCTACTTCTGTGATTGCTTTTTCTGGAGGATACAAATTGAATTTCTTTGTCGAATTACCATTAGAAATGTACATATCCCCAGATCTACAACTAATGAAAGCATCAGCTGTGGCTAGCCAAGGCCTTCCTAAGATAAGTGGGTGTCCTCCTAGATTACTCTTGGGAGTCAAAATCATAAAATCTACTAGATATTCCCAAGAATCTAAGGAGACTGAAATATCTTCTAATACACCATCTGGTTTAATAATTGATCGATCTGCAAGTTGCAGTAAAGTAGGTGTAAAAGAAGGTTAGGAAGTTTTAGCTGGTCCATAGTCTGTCTACTCATAATGTTGATAGCAGCCCCTAAGTCAATCAATGTGTTTGGAATTTCTATCCCATTTATATGTGTCTTGACAATTGGACTTCCTGGATCTACATACTTCTGCATGGTAATTTTTCCCATCATGATATCTTCAATTTTTCCTACCAAGTGGATTCTTCTTGTATCTTTTAGTTTCCTTCCTGGTCTTTTGAAACTCAACTCCTTTATTGTTTTTGCTAGAATAGGAATCTCTTGAATGGCTTGTAGCAAGGGAATCTTGATACAAACATTTTTTAATTCATCTAGAAAATCATAGTTAGGCAACAAGATTTGTTTTTCCACCCCTTTATCAATTTGTAATCTTTCAGGGAAAGGAGGTGTGGATGAAGATGCAGGTTGCTCAACTATAGGAGTTGTGGGTGTTAACTTTTCTTTCTCTTTTTGAATGTTTGAGTTTTGAAGAGATTTTTCCTCAAAACTTTTATTGGATTTAAGAGAATCCTCCTCAAAGGTATCTTGCTCTTGGACATCTATAGAAGGTTTTTCTAAAACTCTACCAGACCTGAGTTGTACATCATTGAGAGGAAAAATCATATAGGTAGGAAATTGTTGTCATTCTATCATGTAAGTATTCTGAGGATTTTTATTGTTAGGATTTGGAAATGGCTGAGCTGGAAGTTGATTTGTCTTTTGTTGGTATGGAAGCATGAGTTGAGGATTTGGATTTTGTTGAGAAGATTGTTGTGGAAATGGCAATGAAAGTTGTGGATTTGGGTTTGGAAGTTGTGGAGCTTGTTGATTTTGAAAATATGGAGGATATTGATAAAATTGAGCAAATCTCCCATAAGGATTTTGCATTCCTTGTACCCATGGCTGATATGGATTTTGATGTTGGGGCCAAGGTTGTTGCCAAGGATTCCAATTTGGTGGGGTTTGAAGATTCATAGGATTGTTAAACCCTTGAGCTTTTTGTCCCTGCCAAGGTCTTCTTGCAACAAAACAGAGAGATTCTACTAAATTTGGGTCTTCTTGAAAGACAGCTTTGAGTCCAGGAATTGAAGGACAATCCTTGGTCTCATGATTCTCTGAGCAAATCATACATGTTTCTACAAATTTTGCATCCAAGGGACATTCCCTTAAAGCATGTTTCTTCCTACATTTCGGACAAAAGATAGCTAGAGCATCTGTTTCTACTTTCTGCTTGTTTTGGATCTTAAGGGTGTCTAGTTGTTCACTAAGGCTCCCTAAGATATCAGTTTTGAATTCATCAAGCATATTGCCAATCTCTGCCCTAATTACTGATCCAGTTGTTGATTTGTTAGCCCTGATAAGAGAAGGATCCCTAGGCCCTTTTCATGTTTTAGATTTTCCTCTTGAGAGATGGACACATAGTTCTGTTATGTCACGAAGTGGAAGTTGAGAAATGTCTCCTTTCCCCATCATGTTTAAAATATCTATCCATTCATCTCTAATGGCTTTTAATATGAGGGCTTTCAAGGTTCCATCATCTAAGTTGCTCATCTTTGCTCTTTTCAAGTTGTATTGAAATCTTTCAAGTAAATCTTCCAAGTTTTCATCTTCTTTTTGCATCATTTTGAATACCTCATCCTTGTGATTGGTGGGCATACAATAATCCAAGTATCTATCCAAAAATGTTTGTTTCATATCATTCCAAGTCCTAATAGATTGAGTGGCTAATCCCATGAACCATTTCAAAGCAGCTCCCTTCAATGTTGAAGGAAACAGTTTGAGTTTTTGAGAGTCTTCCATATAGTCATAGGTTCGGCACACGACTTCAAACTCAAACAGAAATGTTTCAGGATCCTCACTTCGCAATCCATAAAAGTTAGGGGGGAAATATGGTGAGATTTTTTTCATCGTTGTATGAGTTTCCTCATCAAGTATAGGGAATCCAAACAAGTTTTCTCCTTCCCTATTTCTTCCATTATTACCTTCACCATTGTTGTCTCCATTGTTTCCTCCTCCTCTACCTCTACCTCTACCTCCAAATCCATCTATTATTTCCTCTGCCATGATAGTTTCTTTAGAGTCCTCAAATTCCTTTGGTTCTTCTATCAAGGGAGGATGAGAGGGAGTCTTTTCCTTTTCTTCTTTAGGTGATTCTACTTCTTTGATTACAATATACTCTCCTGTAGAAGTAAAGAAAGGATCCTTTTCTAAATGAGATTTAGTAGGTGGTATAGGAGAATCCTCTAATTCAGCTGCTCCTTGAATTCCAAGAATCTTAAGGCTAGTGGTAGATGGTGGTGAATCTTGTCTATGCCTTGAAGAAGATGGAGTTGTGAAAATCAAACTCTTGGCTTTAGCTATAAACCTTCCCCTAGAATCTCTTTCTCTATGCATGTAATTTTTTTTATTTTTTTAAGTTGGGCTAATAATTCTCTTTCTGATCTTCCAGGTCACACTAGGTGCAAGAAGAGAGCATACTTAAGAAATTATCAAACCAATAACTCTTTTTTCTGATCCTCCAGATCACACTAGGTGCAAGAGGAGAGCATACTTCAAGAAGTTATCAAGTTTTCCCTTCTTTTTATTGTTTTTTTTTTAAGAAATTGGCTACCTAGTTACACTTCCCCTGCAACAGCGCCAAAATGTTTGGTCAATTTAGTGTGTCCTAAATTACTACATTAATTTTTCAATCCGGGATTCGTAAGCTGACGAAGTGTGGCGCACTATATGTGCAACATAACCTATCTCTTACTTTATTGTCGTTTTTGGTTTTTTTTCTTTTTATCTTGGTTGGTTTCCTAATGGAAATTCTAAAAGGAAAGTATGGTTATGATTGTTCAAGGCAATGATGTCCTTTATAATGATTTACAAAACTTCAAACTTCAAAAGGATTTTGAAACATACAATGAGAAAATTATTTCCTAAAAAGGAAATGAAAATGTGCTACTATTCTAGTTAAACAAACAGTGAACTATTGATCATGAAAACCATTACCCTTGCTGCTGTCTAAACACAAAAGAAATTGTTACTCAAAGAAAAGATTGCAAGTAAAGTGAAACTAAAATCAAATTACATCAACTCATATTCTGACCCCTCACCATTAGTCTCGCTATGGCTTTCGGAGGTAATCATAAACAACTTGAGCAATCTGATATCTAATTTGCAGAAAAATAAACTAATATCAAATTACACACTCATACTTCAATCCCTCACCATTAGTCTCGCTATGGCTTTCGGACGTAACTAATAATGACATGAGCAATTTAATATCTATCTTGCAGAAAAGTAAACTAATATCAAACTATACACTCATACTTCAATCCCTCACCATTAGTTTCGCTATGGCTTTCGGAGGTAACTGAAAATGACATGAACATTTTAATATCTAACTTGCAGAGAAGTAAACTAATATCAAACTACACACTCATACTTCAATCCCTCACCATTAGTCTCGCTATGGCTTTCGGAGGTAACTGAAAATGACATGAGCAGTTTAATATCTAATCTAACTACTTAAAGCAAATGTGCAAGACTGAAATAAACAAAATAGTGCTGGAATTAAACAAAAACTAAGAAAAGTAAATTAGTAGAAGGACAGTATTGATTCCATGTCATTAGTCATTATAAAAAGATGTGCAAATGCCCGGGCTTCCTATTGTAATCTGGAACAAAACACTGATCAGTTAACAACAACATAAAACATAAAATATTATGGGCAGAAGTAAAATGTAAAGCATGAAATATTATGGACAGAGATGAAATATAAATACCATGAAAGATGTAATCTATATACACGTGAATGACTATGGCACAATGAACATAAAGAAATGAAGCATGAAACTATACAGTAATACACAAAACCTCAGCGTGTGCAGGGGCCCTCTACACAAACCTCGGGCAACAGCTTTCAAATACGAATTACACTTTTGAACAGAGTCTTCTCATATATTAGAATGCGGTCATAACAGAGAAATAATGTCACAGCACAATGGCGGTGCAATTACATTACAAAGCTAACTATTATGCGTATGAGAACGCATTATTTATAACAGAGGGAGATATAACTAATTCCCTAAAGTCTGCGCTGATAGAAGACACGTGAACCATCACGTCCAGAGATCTAGCGTTATGGCCACCGTGAGGATTAAATCTATGAAGAGTGGATGTTGGATTCGGCTTATGGAGCCGTTTATAGGTGTTGATATGTCTCTCGTGATTTAGAAATGGCCACGCAAATCTTCACGTGATGAGAAACAGAGTTCTGTCACCGTGGGACTCTTCGGTTGACCACCACTTGGCCACCTTTGACCACAGCCTTCTTAGGTGAATTCGACTGAGCCAATAGGACACGATCCATGTCCACGTCATTTCTAACTTGCCCATGTGGCTCGATTTTCCTGAAGACACCTGCAATATAGACTTTAACAAAATGGCTGCGGAAAGTGACAAGATTCCGCAGCTAAATGAGCAAAAATCTAAATCAAACAGCAGACACAAAACATAGTTAAAAACCATTTTAGATGCTCTTTTAAAATTAATATGCAATGATATTGATGACTTAGAAGGTTCAGGTGAATGAAAAAGGTCTAGAACGGTGTATAAGAAAGATGCAGATTTAAGACTCAACAATCCACCAAACTAGAGCAACTCCTCCTTGTTCAACTGTCTCCTTAATAACCCAATATTATGCTCAGCCATACCTTGGGCTAGCTCATAAGCATCAAGTGAGACCAACTGCTCTCTCCTCCAAATGCTCAACAACCTAGTCTGAAACTCTTGGCAAATGATATCATTGTCTCTCATACATGACGACAGGGTGTGCTACATGTGTGCTATGACGGTGTCAGGATGATGTCTCCTAATGCTAAAGAAGCATTGGAACATCTATAGAATCAAGTCATCACACTCAAGGTCAAACATGATTACATATGTCTCGAATGTGGCCATACTCCCTAAGATCTCAAGCTTATTCCCGAAGGTAGAGCCTGCGCTGTTGTCCATGTCCTGAAAAGTCTCTACTATCAATCTCATAATCCTCCTCATAACATCATCATTGTATGGAGTTATAGGTGTGGTCAACTTCATGATGTTACTTAGGCATGATGCAACTAGAAGTATGACCCCCTCACAAGGTTCCTCCAAGAATTTGGGTTGTATAAGAGCAAGCATAGTTGGTTTTAATGCCCAAATTAGTTTTCTCCCTTCTGCTTGGCTTATTTTGGATAGGAGTTCACTGAACTCATCTAGTTTGGACAGAAATCTCCATGTTATCTTCATGTGTTTCAAATCTGTCCCAAGTGAAAAAATTATGTGACCAATCCCCAACTCTTCCTAGAAATATTTTGGTTGTTATTTTTGAAGGATGGCATATATTTTTCTTGAAAAGGGTCTGTTGTTCTGTTTAGTTTTTGGTTGTGTGTCATGGTTCACTGGGGTGTCGTTGTGTTGGTTAAATAGGTGTTTTAAAAACCCCATCATTCGACATCATACAATTTGTCCCCAACAAAATTCCTAAGTTATATGGAATCTTCCTTTGATGAGATTTGTCAAACAGTTGCCATGATTATGGTTTTAGGTGAATTTCTCTATTGTTTGAGTTGAAACAACATCTTCCCAATACTACACATGTAATTCAAACATGTTCCAACAATAGTATATGAGAAATATTCAATCCATAAATACTCAAATATGATCTTATAACTTTGGAAAGTGTATAAGGTTGTAACTTCCCTTCATTTTGTCTGATTTAAGAATTAATAACAGCCAGTAACATGCATTATTCCATAATGATAGCATAAAGGTTTTACATCCATTAACTTCAGCAATAATAAATACAAGGGACAGTTATGCCACCACAAGATATGAAAAAAACATTGTGGGCATAATTTATGAACCTAGTATATGCGAAATGAAAGTATCGCAGGTGCTGGGAAATACCTAAAATTATGTTCTACGCCCAGAATTCTACTCATCCACTACAAAAATTTGTTTTCCTTGAAAAAGAACTCGCCAACACAAAGGAAACACCTTCAGAAATTAAATGTGGAACCTTTAGCAGACCAAAACAAGGAAATTTATGCCCTTAACGTATGCGGCCACCTGTGCCTGAACACAATCAACAACTCGATCCTTCAAAGCGTGTCCTCTTCCCAGTCGCTTCAATAACCACCGATGCGGCTCCAAATAAATATTTTTCCTGCTCGAGTTTGACGTAGGTTGACACAAATGTAATTGGAGTATGCCATGATTGATTCCCCAAAAAATTAGATTAAAATCGGTCTTCAATAGCATTCGACGACGTTGACAAGGATGATTTGGAAAATTTCCCCACAATGTTGCCCAGCGTCATACTCAGGCACCACGGTTCAGCTTCACAGGCATGACCCCTGTGAAATTTACAGTGTGGACCCTTGACACCCAACGGCTCATTGTGATTTCGGATCAACCGTCCTTCATGCAATTTTTTTTTCTTTTTCTCCACACGCAGTCAAGCCGTCAACTGCAGTTGCAATCAACTATGTGATATTTCAATATTTGTTTTTCAAAGAAACGAGCATAAAATTTACTCCCCAATGGATGTCCTCACCCAGTGTGTGAAGTCGCATCCTCTAATGATGCCATTAATTCTCTGCTTCGTAATGATGCGCGACCTCCTCTTAACCACAGCGACCCAACTCATTGGTCCTTGCTCCAATGCCTTGTTCTTAGAAACAGTTTCCATAGTCAATCAAAACCCTGGAGGGAACAACTCGACTATGAAAAATTAAGTGGGCACTTGGATTTTCTTGTTGACTGATTAGGCTCTCATGTTCTTCTTTTTACGAAAGTTGCTTCCCAATATTGAAAAATGTTTCCCCTAGTTCTCTACGTGTGACTTGACGACAACAGAAATCCAAGCTCACTACTGATTGCTTCACTCACCGCGGAAGCTTTCCATCTCATGACACCATGATTTATGCATCACTCGTGTGGGACATTATAGTCCAATTCATCATGAAACCTTTTCGTTCACATCAACTGATCAGCTTATCTTCTTGATGCGTCTTATCTTCCTGGTGGCTCGAAGGTAGCTCTCTTATTATGCCTTCATGACAATGGTATTTGGCTTTGAATCATTGCAATGACAGTCATCGCCCTTTAGACTTTGATACGACCCTCAAAAATTAATCAAGTCGTGGGCCCAACATGATTCAACCCCTGAAATATTTCAACCGTTGGACCCTTTTAAAACATTTTTTGCAATTCAAATTTGATATGGAATAGGAGTCGGCTCTGTTTCGAAAATTCTTGGACAATTGATTAAACAATTTCAAATAGAAATTGTTGAATATTAAGTGATGATTTCACACAACTTTCAGGAAAATACCTTCATTAATTTCAGTCACAACCCTTCTTCTAAATTTATCTGCAATAACCCTCTAACTTGGCTTTTCAAATCAATCCCACGACTGACCCAGGTAAAAGCTCTGATACCACTGTAATATCCCCAAATGGGATATTTTACTAATTTTGTAGAAATCGCACTAACTCAACATTTTACCATAAAATTACTGAATTAATAAACAGAAGATTTCCATGTAAAATAAAACACTTAAGCACTGCAATCCATTAACACATCAAATAGGAAGAATCTTAGCATTTTTATTATAAATAATAACTGGGGTTATAAATACATCTGACCCAAAAGAGTTGAGATGGATAACTGGCCATCAATATGAACTGATGCACTGCGCTGGCCTCCAAAACTGAACTGATGCACTCTCCCTCTAGCAACAACTACCAATGAATCCACTGAAGCACCCGTTGAAGATATGAATTATCCTCACTCCAATATCATTGAATCTCTGTGAAACTTCTGAATGAAGTCCCCTAAAAGAGATTTGGGTTTCTGTCCAACACTCATAAATCACCCAAGGGTTTCCGTCCTAAGGCTACGGCTGAAGTAGAGAACCACGTTCTCAAACCTCTCATACACAAGAAAATGATCTACTCCAAAGATATCCCTTAATGGCCTCCTCCCTTTCTCTTATAGATCTCTTGGAGCATTCTATAGCCTTATTTTTTTATTATTTTATTCATGGAGCACTTTTTCCTTTTATTAAAATATTCTTTTTTAATGTCGAAAAGAGTAAATCAGCTACCACATTTCCTCCGATCACTGAAACTCTTGTCCAACTGTCCCATAATGTAGGTATGCTCGTCACAGTTCCAATGAGCTATTACACTAAGGTGTTCTATCATGTATTCCTCCCGGAATGCCACCTTGAGCGTAATTAACTGAGTTAAGCCCAAAAATAACTCAATTTTCTTAAAGTTGTCGGAATGCACCGGAACGAAAGGAAGGCTGCTCGGATGATGGAATACATCAAGCGAATGCCACCTGAACACATAGAAACTTCTCAAAACTCCTACAAAAATCCCCTGGGCCCGCTGATGACACCAACCTGTACCTGTGACCTGTCTGATCCTAACTCTGGAAGTCCATCCTAGTTGTGTCATAGGTGACACCAAAAAAGGGAATATTACACGTGGTCCATAGCGGACCACTTGCCCTGGTGAAGGATTTGGCTTGATTTTACAATTTTATATAGCTATATCCTATGTTGGAAAGTGTTATTGATTTGTGTGTCCATGATCCTCTTTTGGTGAGTGAAATTCACCAAAATTGGCATCCTAGAGAATCTCCAAACGATCACGAAAACGCATTAGTTGCCATGCTTAGTAGAAGGGAGGCCCAACATGTAATCCATGGATATGGATTCCTAAGGCAAACTAGGAGAAGTAAGAGGAGTATATAGGCCTTGATTTTTTATTGTTGGTTTGGAAATGATGTAGGTAGTGTACAATATGATGTACTTCCTGTTAGCGCTCAAATCTACCTTAGGCTGAAATAAGGTAAAACTCAAGGCTACATCAAACCACGCTCAGCCTCGTAGCTAGCCCTACGAGGACAGGAGAGGGCTCTCTCCGGGTCTATCTCGGCAAAAAGTCTTCAAAGGGGTTGAGATGACTTATAACGAATACTGATTTTAGGCTAGTAAAGAGATAGGAAAGTTTGATTTTGATTTTTGGGTTTTTTGTTGAAAAAAATGGGAAAAACAATTTTTGGTCCGGGGATCAGGCCAGATCTTTGCAGAATTCGAGTTGGGGCGAGGTAGGCAGTAGTCTTGATGCTTTTGATCAGGTGTATGGATGGATCAGAATGACAAGGAGCTGAAGAGGGCAAGGGAGAACATGGATCCTCTCCAAACAGGCGAAAACATGTAAAACTAAACAAATTTAAAGGCAGAGCACTGGAAACAATGGATTCAACCTCATTTACTCATTCATTTAGTTTTAGAAGCATAAGAAGGGAATGGAATACATTAAACATGAAAGAAATTACAATAAACTGAGAGAAAACACCATCAAGAACTGAAAGCCACAAGAATCCCAACAGGTGCTGCAAAACCTCTGATCTTTCCTTAGCCAAAATATGAAAAATATGTACAATAGTGTGCCAAAGTTTTCCCAAGAATCCAACCTGTAGAATGTCTCAGAAATTACATCATATAGACCTTACTAACCCCTTTCCACACCTGTAGGGGTCGAATTCCACCTTCTAGGAGCAGTTCCAACTAATTCTAAACAAGGAGCTAGAATATAGGCAGCCAAACAACTTGCCTCTAAAAGGAAGGAAACTGATTCTTTCACTTGATTTTTACTTTTTTAGGAGTGAATCATCTAGAATAGGTAAAAGTGAGTCCAAGTTACATGCCAACCATAAAATTACATCAAGATAACTTAAAAATTACACCCACAAGCAAAACTGGTCCAACTGGCCAAAATCCTGAGCTGGAAGATGAAAAATGGACCAAAAATCTCTATGCGTAGCGCGCCTGAGCTCTATGCGTAGCGCGCCTTTCAGTCTGCTTTTGGGGTACTTCCCGGCATCAAAATCAAGCTCATGATAGCTTGTTGGAAAGCCCTGGATGTTTTCTATCCAACCCAAGTGTAATTTTCCAATTTCGAGCTCATTTTCCCCTCCAAAACTTCATACTCCCACAAGTACTTCCTGCTGGTGCAAAAGGTGGCAGAAAGGTGATTTTCACGGTGTTTTTGGCCCTTTTGATCATCCAGAACTTGATGAAATGCTTTGGCCATACTGGAGCATGCATAAATTACCATGAAAAACCCAAAAATATAAATTTTTACTCCAGCAAGTGTCCCAATCATAAGCGAGCGCGTCGACGCGCTACGCGTTGGGCTGAAAAATCTGTTTTGAGACCAAAATTTTTCAAAATGACAAAAATTTCTCCAAATTTTCTCAAATTCGGAGTGAAGGCCCTCCATCATGTATCATTCCCAGCCAACGAAGCCTCGGCCAAGATTCTAAGCGTATCAGGCCTTTTTCGTTGTTTTAGTATCCTCCTGGTGCATGCAGTTTCAGTCGTGAAAACACTGTCTCTGTTGTGATGTGTCGGTCTCTGTCATGGTGTCACAATGTGTATGAAAAGTATGTTGATATGGTTATGATGAAAACAAGAGTTTGGTGTATGCTCCAATCCCAAATGTGTCATGTGTGTATCAAGGTGCTATAGGAAAACCATAATGATAAAGGTACTGTCAAATGAGTTTGAATGGAAAACAGTCACTGCTTTGACTACAAGGGGATTTTGACAAGTGAGTAGGAAGGAGCGTAATGTAGTGTAGGACAAATAACATCCCTTGCAATGATAACAAGGCTTTTTCAATGGAGAATGGGGAATAGTGAATATGGGATTGTGTTATAACAAAAATGATAACAGTGCGACAATGGTATGGTAATGGCAATGACAACAATGATTTGAATGGGAGAGAGAGAGCTTGAGGCTATGGTAAACCATAAGAAATGACACCAATAATAATAGAGAGCATGAGCATATATTTCAATAACACAAGTCTGGAAACCCCCACAATATCACTAACATGTCTTTCGAAACCCTAAGGAGTGAATTTAGAAATGGATATAGGGTTTGCATTTCACCATATCAAACACTTGTTTTCTTCACATTCGAAACTCCATAGCATATCCATGAATCACTGAGCAGGAATAAATAACTTACTTGCAGACAAATGAAGTGGTTTGATAAGAATTTGGGTGATGAACTGTTGTTTTCCAGCCTTGGGGCTCTATGCGTAGCGCGCACTTTTCTATGCGTAGCGCGCTACATAGTGCATTTTGTAGGAGGATTTTGGAGGCCTTCCCGGTGTTCAAATTGGGCATGTGATAGATTTTTGGAAATATGTTGGAGTCTAATTTCCAAACCAAGTGGAATTTTGCAATTTGGAGTTCATTTACCCTGTCAAAAATCAAATCTCCCAACACTACTTCCTGCAGGTGCATCAACTCTCCTCAGGCAACGGTATTCTTGACATTTCTCAAAAACCATTATACCAGTGTAAAAAGTGAAGGATTTTTTTCTTCCTTGGCATGATTTTTACAAAAACCTCTCTCATTTTTCCCAAATTCATCTTTTATTTCTCAGAAACATGATTTGAGTGAAACCTATCCCGATGTGTGGAACAAGGGATTTGTCGAAATGAAGCAAAATGAAGGGGATAAGGAGCTTCTAAATTCTTGGGGAAATTTTTGGAAGTAGGGAGGGATGTTAGGAAGCAAGGGAAAGTGGAATCTCAGAGATTGAGTGAGGGGAAGGGGTCCAAAAGGGAAAAACACAGGCCTAGCCTAGAAAATTGCCAAGTTGTGGCAAGAAACTAGGGTTTGTGCAAAAATGAGGAATTTGGGGGATCTCGGTGATGGGAAGTGTTTAATAAGGTACATTAATGATAGGAGAAGGTGTATGAACATCAGGATACAAGTTTTTTCTAATTATTTGACCATCCAAGAGAAATTACCTCCAAAACCCTAGGAGAGGGAAATGGACCTTACCTAGGCACAACTGAAGCATGAACAAGCTGTAAAATGACCCAATGGAACTTGAAATGATGATGAAAACCCTCTGAATGATGGTACACTCAGCTGAATGATGACATGGACCGACATTTGGACAACTTTGGAAGGAGTGAAAACAAACCCTAGACCTAATGCCTAGTGACCAAATTTTGCTTGAAGACTCATTGAAATGACAAAATTTGACCTTGACACCTTAAAATCACTTTGTAAGAGCATGTTTGATCACTGAAGGAAGGCTGAAAATTCTGACACTAACATTGGCTCCAATGGGGATGGTAGCTCCTTGGAGGTGCCAAGAACTACAGATCTTTGGGAGAGCAGACAGTGCCTCCATCCATTGGGCAATGGAGTCAAAAACTCGAGCTGAAATGCATGACAGAAAACTGATGAATTGATGACACAAAATGACTCTCACTCAACTAAATACTGACTTGATACTTAAACACAACTGAAAAACTGGAAAAGATGCTCAAAGTAGAGCTTATTCAATACAACCTACTCTAATTGTTCTTTTCACCACCTGATCAAGTGTAATGGAACAGCCAATGCAACCATGTAAGCATCCTGGCTGCTATTTGATTTCTTCCCATATGCTTTCTGATGTGCAGGAAAAGGGAAGAATCGAAAGGAAACTCCCATGGAAATTTGGAATCAAGTGGACTGCTGATAAACTTGCAAATCACAAATTGACTGGATGACTGCAAGAATACTGCGAAAGGATCTTCATAAACATAGCTCTAGTCCAGACAATCTCCATACCTTGATCTTAAATATTTTCCCACCTCTATGCTGTCTTTCTTTGGTGATTGCAGCAAGCTGCCAAAAGGATCCTGAATTTCGTGAATAACCAAACACTGTTGCTGATTACAAATAGAACAAAAGTCTCCTTCATCAATCTCCTCATATGACTGCAAACCTTGATGAGGGCTTTGTAATGAAAAATCTGTGAAACAAGAGAATGAAGGCGACCTTTGAATAAGATTATCATCAACATTCTTTTCCGGCACATGGTTAGCTAATGAAGGAAAAATTTTACAACAAACATCATCCAACACACGAGCAATAGGATCATCAAAAACTTGAGAAGACTGTTGCACTGTATCCATTGAAACTTCCTGACATCCTACTGGATTTTCATCTTTTTCTTGAGAGATTTTACGAAGATTCCACCTTATAAACTAAAATGCTTCGAAACAAAAGGGTACAGAATTCTCTTGCATCATTAACTCATATATTTCAGCTTCCACACCTTCATCTGTAATCTGACCTTCAATTTCATTTGGTGGCTGCAAATCTAATGCTACAGGCTGCTCAATAATTTCGTTATCTGTCTCATCCTCAACATTAACATTGAGAGATTTTTTATTTCTTATAGGCTGCTCATTTGAAGATTTACTATGCAATTTACCCTTCAAAAACTGAAATGATTCAAAACAAAATGGTACGAAGTCACCTTGTATCATTTGATCACATGTACCAGCTTCCATGTCCTCATCTGCAACTTGAAAATCAATGGCTTTCGAGGGCTGAAAATCTAATTATGAGAAGTCTTGAACAAGGTTTTCATTGTGCTCAAGATGGTCCAGATCAAGACTTGTTGACATTTGATTTATGATTGCATTGTAGTTGTCTCTGATGAACTGAAATGAATCAAAACAAAAAGGAAAAGATCCTTCACTTACTTCAAAATTTGCTGCACTTTCCTCATCATTTTCATAGCTAATATGCATCGGTTGATTACTGTACTCAAGCTGCTGAAAGTGAACTTCCTCCTCGCACAAACTAGTTGCTGATTCGTCTGCAAGATTAGCTTCTGTTTGGAGAACATAATCATCATCACACTGATCAAATTGAGGCAAATCATCAGTATACAACACATCATCAAGCATACATATCATATCAACAGCTCTCTCTTCTTTACAATGATCTATAAAACAATCGGTATGACAACTGGGATAATAAACAAAATGTTTTGGGTCAGCCACTTGTTCTTGAATGTCATTTTCATTTTTTTCAGTCATTTTCCACACCATCTCTTATACTGCATTTACGAAAAGATCAAGATTTTCCTCTGAAGGTGTCAGCTACTCTGAAACATTCTTCTTTTCTTATTCCTTCAACCTTGCCCTCAAGATCAGCAAATGAGCCTCTACATTTACTGCCTTGTTCTGCATTTCATGAAGTGTTGCGATATTATTTTCTCTCAGCTGAAACTGCATTTCCGGATCAAAGGCACCTGGGTAATGCAAGAGAGAAGATCTAGGAGAAGGTCTTATATCAACTGGCATCGAATAATAAACTTGGTTAAATCTAGCAGAAAACTGTTGTACTGTCTCCCCTGGCATTCTTTTCAGCTGATTATACTCTTCTATAATCAACAAAAAATTATGTCCGATCATCCACCTGTCAAGGAAAACTTTGACAAACTGCTGGAAATCTGTGATGCTTGCATCAAGCAGGGCTTTGAACCAACTCTTTACTTGGCCTTGCAAAGAAAGAGCAAAAAGTCTGATACTGACATCTTCATCATCAACTTCAAAAAGATCTAGAAAAGTCTCAACATTCTGCACATGTTGCTCAGCGTTGACATTGTTACATTCACCGTCAAATCTTGGTAGATATAGGTCATAATTTGCAGGGAAAGCATGGAGAACAGAAGGTAAAACAAGAGGTTTGTATCGATCTGGAATTTTACAAGGTGTAGGGGTATGTACAAGAGCTGCGGGATCAATTTTGTTTTCTTTAGGCTCATCACTCTGAAGAGAGTCATCATAAGATGTGGGAAAAGTAAGGAGACCAGGATCAAAGGGAAACTCAGTATTTGCACTCTTTGAATAGGTCGAGTGAAGATTTTGATCACCTTTCTCATACAACAAATTCTGAAAAACTTTCAGGACAGGTTCAAGAATAGCAAAGAAGTAAATTACAAGAAAGCAGACTAGATCCTGAATACCATTCCACTTTAGATACCTGAACTTTGTGTAAGATCCTTCCATTTTCTCAGAGAAAAATTCAGTCCTCCAATGGAGTCTCTACTTTGAATTGGAGTCACCAGGTGAATTATTTCAGCCTTCTTATGTTTGATCGTTGTCCACCATCAACCATCAGATCTGAACTTGATACATGTACTGGGGCAATTTATAAGTTAAGTGTTACGATTACAAGCTAGACTGGAGATCGACTGAAGCAGCGTTTATCTACTATGCACTCGTAGAGCAAGAGCATTTCGAAGGCTACCTGGCATGACTTCAGACTCCGTTTGTAGCTTATAAAACAAATAACACCCACAATAAAACCATGTTCTTCCCAGTATGGTCGCCACTATGTTAGCGCTCAAATCTACCTTAGGCTGAAATAAGGTAAAACTCAAGGCTACATCAAACCACGCTCAGCCTCGTAGCTAGCCCTACGAGGACAGGAGAGGGCTCTCTCCGGGTCTATCTCGGAAAAATATCTTCAAAGGGGCTGAGATGACTTATAATGAATACTAATTTTAGGCTAGTAAAGAGATAGGAAATTTTGATCTTGATTTTTTGGGTTTTTGTTGAAAAAATGGGAAAAACAATTTTGGGTTTGGGGATAAGGCCAGATATTTGCAGAATTCAAGTTGGGGCAAGGTAGGCAGTAGTCTTGATGCTTTTGATCAGGTGTATGGATGGATCAGAATGACAAGGAGCTGAAGAGGGCAAGGGAGAACATGGATCCTCTCCAAACAGGCGAAAACATGTAAAACTAAACAAATTTAAAGGCAGAGCACTGGAAACAATGGATTCAACCTCATTTACTCATTCATTTAGTTTCATAAGCATAAGAAGGAAATGGCATACATTAAACATAAAAGAACTTACAATAAACTGAGAGAAAACACCGTCAAGAACTGAAAGCCACAAGAATCCCAACAGGTGCTGCAAAACCTCTGATCTTTCCTTAGCCAAAATATGAAAAATATGTACAATAGTGTGCCAAAGTTTTCCCAAGAATCCAACCTGTCCAACCTCTGAAAATGATTGAGAAATTACATCATATAGACCATCCTAACCCCTTTCCATGCCTCTAGGGGTCGAATTCCTCCTTCTAGGAGCAGTTTCAACTAATTCTAAACAAGGAGCTAGAATATAGGTAGCCAAACAACTTGCCTCTAAAAGGAAGGAAACTGATTCTTTCACTTGATTTTTACTTTTTTAGGAGTGAATCATCTAGAATAGGTAAAAGTGAGTCAAAGTTACATGCCAACCATAAAATTACATCAAGATAACTTAAAAATTACACCCACAAGCAAAACTGGTCCAACTGGCCGAAATCCTGAGCTGGAAGATGAAAAATGGACCAAAAATCTCTATGTGTAGCGCACCTGAGCTCTATGCATAGCGCACCTTTCAGCCTGCTTTTGGGGCACTTCCTGGCATAAAAATTAAGCTCATGATAGCTTGTTGGAAAGCCCTGGATGTTGGCTATCCAACCCAATTGGAATTTTCCAATTTGGAGCTCATTTGACCCTCCCAAACTTCATTCTCCCACAAGTACTTCCTGCTGGTGCAAAAGGTGGCAGAAAGGTGATTTTCATGGTATTTTTGGCCCTTTTGATCATCCAGAACTTGATGAAATGATTTGGCCATATTGGAGCATGCATAAATTACCATGAAAAACGCAAAAATATAAAGTTTTCCTCCAGCAAGTGCCCCAATCATAAGCGAGCGCGTCGACGCGCTACGCGTTGGGCTGAAAAATCTATTTTGAGACCAAAAATTTTCAAAATGACAAAAATTTCTCCAAATTTTCTCAAATTCGGAGCGAAGACCCTCCATCATGTATCATGCCCAGCCAACAAAGCCTCAGCCAAGATTCTAAGAGGATCAGGCCTTTTTCGCCGTTTTAGTATCCTCCTGGTGCATGCAGTTTCAGTAGTGAAAACACTGTCTCTGTTGTGATGTGTCGGTCTCTGTCATGGTGTCACAATGTGTATGAAAAGTATGCTGATATGGCTATGATTAAAACAAGAGTTTCAGTGTATGCTCTAATCCCAAATGTGTCACATGTGTATCAAGGTGCTAGAGGAAAACCACAATGATAAAGGTACTGTCAAATGAGTTTGAATGGAAAATAGCCACTCCTTTACTACATGGGGATTTGAAAAGTGAGTAGGAAGGAGTGTAATGTAGTGTAGGACAAAGAACAGCCCTTGCAATGATAACTAGGCTTTGTCAATGGAGACTGGGGAATAGTGAATATGGGATTGTGTTATAATATGAATGATAAATGGTGTGACAGTGATAATGGTAATGACAGCAGTGATTTGAATAGGAGAGAAAGAGCGTGAGGCTAAGGTAATAAGCAGGGACACCACTAACAGCAAATGATATGAACATATATATATCAATAACACAAGTTTGGAAACCCCCACGATATCACTAACATGTCCTTCAAAACCCTATGGAGTGATTTTGGCAATGAACATAGGGTTTACATTTCACCCCATCAAACATTTGTTTTTCCACTTTCAAAACACCACAGCATGTTCATGAGTCACTAAGCAGGCATGGACAACTTACTTGCAGACAAATGAAGTGGTTTGATAAGAATTTGGGTGATGAACTGTTGTTTTCCAGCCTTGGGGCTCTATGCGCCGCGCGCACTTTTCTATGCGCCGCGCGCTACATAGTTCATTTTGCAGGAGGCTTTTGGAGGCCTTCCCGATGTCGAAATTGGGCGTGTGATAACTCGTTGGAAATCTGTTAGAGTCTAATTTCCAACCCAAGTGGAATTTTTCAATTTGGAGTTTATTTACCCTGTCAAAAATCAAATCTCCCAACACTACTTCCTGCAGGTGCATCAATTCTCGTGAGGCGACGGTATTCTTGACATTTCTCCAAAACCATTACACCTGTGTAAAAAGTGAAGGAGGTTTTTCTTCCTTGGAATGTTTTGTAAAAAATAATATTATTGTGTTCCAAAATTCATCTTTTATTGCTCTGAAACATCATTTGAGTGAAAGCTATCCCGATGTGTGAAACAAGGGATTTGTTGAAATGAAATGAAATGAAGGGGATAAGGGGCTTCTAAATTCTTGGGGAAATTTTGGGAAGTAGGGAGGGATATTAGGAAGCAGGGGAAAGTGGAATCTAAGAGATTGAGTGAGGGGAAGGGGTCCAAAAGGGCAAAACACAGGCCTAGCCTAGAAAAGTTGTCGCAAGAAACTAGAGTTTGTGCAAAAATGAGGAATTTGGGGGATCTTAGTGATGGGAAGTGTTTAATAAGGTACATTAATGATAGGGGAAGGTGTATGAACATAAGGATACAAGTTTTTCTAATGATTTGACCATCAAAGAGAAATTACCTCCAAAACCCTAGGAGAGGGAAATGGACCTTACCTAGGCACAACTGAAGCATGAACAAGCTGTAAAATGACCCAATGGAACTTGACATGATGATGAAAACCCTCTGAATGATGGTACACTCAGCTGAATGGTGACATGGACCGACATTTGGACAACTTTTAAAAGAGTGAAAACAAACCCTAGACCTAATGCCTAGTGACCAAATTTTGCTTGAAGACTCATTGAAATGACAAAATTTGACCTTGACACCTTAAAATCACTTTGTAAGAGCATGTTTGATCACTGAAGGAAGGCTGCAAAGGCTGACACTAACACTTCCCATTATCATGTCGAAGGTGCGACCAAGAAAAATACTTTTGCAACATTGTCACTATTTTCTTTACTCTGAAATGTCCAATGACCCACGTGTAATGTGCCTCCCGAAACATATTAGCACGCTCGCTTGAAGGAACACAAAGGTGTCATAGGTGGTAGAATAATGGGCCTTAGAGATGAAAATATGGAACTTTCTTTCCTTTCAGGAGCATCTAGTACGTGTTGCTGAAATCTGGATCGATCTTGTATAAATGTGGCCACCCCGAGGTCTCATGTCCATAAGAGTTGAGCAGAGTGGTCAACACCACAACCAATGGTTAGCTGAGAAATTTTGCAACATTATTGGTGCTTCCCTTCCTGTACTTGATGTTCAAATGGAATTTTTGCAGATACATGGACCATTTCTGATGGTGATTGTTCTACAACTTTCCTTGTGTTTTTATGAACTGCAGGGGTCGGTGTTATGTGTGGATGACCGTTTCCTTCCCAAGAATTTAATGCTTCCATTGTCAGCATGCCTGCACAATTGAATACATCTCTTTATCATAAGTGGGATACTTTCAGATTGCTTCTGAAAGTGTCTCACTGTGATCTGCCACCGGATGCCCTTGTTGGGTAAGATCTACACCAATAACATAGTCGGAGGCGTCTGTCTCGATTTCAAATGGTTGTTGTAGGTTTGGTAATGTGAGCATCGGTGTAGAGTAGATGCAATGATTCAACTCGAAAATTTCTTTTTGTTTGGATTCATACCAAAATAACTTTGTTTTTTCTTTGCCCTTGGTGAATTGACTTGAACACGAACCTGTGATAGAAATTGGAAAGACCCAGAAAGCTGTGGAGCCCTATTAGAATGGTTGGGGATGGCCACTCCCGAATCAATTGTATCTTGGTTGGGTCCACATGAACACCCTGATCATCAATGATGTACCCTATAATTTTAATTTGGGTCATAACAAAAGTGCATTTCTCCAAATTCACATACAATTTGTGCTTCCACAATGTTTGGAGGACTTGTCGAATATGGTGTATGTTCTCTTCCAAACTCTGGCTAAAGATCACAATGTTGTCTAATTACAATACCACAAACGAGTTGGTAAAGTACCACAATATGTCATCCATCAACTGCATGAAGGTTTCGGGGGCATCAGTGAACCTGAAAGGCATGACCAACCATTCGAAAAGGTCCACCTTGGATTTGAAGGCAATCTTCCAGACATCGGAGGGTTCAATTGGTACATGGTGTTAACCAGAGTTCAAGTAAATCTTGCTGAAATATTTGGATCCCTTGAGCTGGTCCAGAAAGTCATCAGTCCATTGTATTGGATACATATTCTGGATCGTGGTCTTATTCAATGCATGATAGTCAATATAGAGTCTCTAGGTGTCATCTTTATGTTGAACCAACACGATCCCTCTCTAGCTTGCAATTTATAAAATAAGGCCCAATGGCAAAATCATTTTAATGTAGGCATTTAATATTTCCTTTTAACATATATTGTATTTTTTTCCATACACAAGTATTAGGAATAACTTTGCAAGATTAGAATACACACAAGAATGAAGCCATTCCTTAGAAAAAAATATTTTGGGAATCGTCCTCTCATTTCCACAAAGGAAAAAGGGGTATTCCATGTTATTAATTAAGGAACATAAAAATCACTGCAAACATAAACATGACATGCACATGAAATAAAATGATGAACTTCAGGTATTTAGCTACAAATTCATGACATAAATTCATAAAAATAACCATAAGCATTCAATAATTTCATTCAATAAGTTCATGCACCGACATTACACAACAATGAAACATTTTTCAGAGCCATACATTAAATTCCACAAGAAAATATTTAATTTCACCTCTCAGCTAAATACATGCAATTACAATAAAACCAGAGGCCAAAGTGAGTTTGGGACTTCAATTTTCCACCCAACCATAAACCAATTATAGCTGGAATCACTTACAATAGTGACCCCTGAGCGAGATCCACAATCTAAGGGAACTTATTTTCAACATATTTAGCAGGAATCCATATTTAGTCCACAAAGGATAGGAAATACATATGACAATGGGTGGTTTATGAGCTAGTCAAGCACAACAAATTTCATAAAAATGGGTGGTTTATCAGCTCTACCAAGCACTCTAAGAGTGGTTTATCAACTCACAACAAGCACCCTTGATGGCTTATCAACTCTCTCTCAATAAGCACCCATCTCCACGCAATTTATCAGCGCTAGCTAGCACCCTGAGTCATTTCTCAGGAAGTCATTGGCAAGCACTCATTCCTATTTCCTCTTAATCTTCCTACAATCTATTCACAATTTCATATTTCAAGGAATACCATTCCCTTAGCTCACAACTCTTTCTAACTTTCCTCATGAGATTCACCAAGAAGAGGCCAAACCCCCACATTGATGTGTGGTTTCCTTTTTATTATTTCCTCAGGGTGTCTCTCCATGTTCCTCTTGGACTCTTCCTCTTATTTTTTCATAATATTTGCACAATAAAATTAATCAGAGGTGCTAACTAACCCCACCTCGGTTTATCTTTCCTCTTCCCTCTTAGATCATGGAAATGTGGTCCCACTCTTTAGGAAATTACATAAAAATATGCTCATTTATATTTCAAATTATTTTCACATTACCAAAAATCAGGGGAGGATGTACTAGGGGTGTCACAATCTTCCCCAGCGAGATGCTAAGCTCAAATGACTTCTTGCAACAATATAACCATAATATATTAATGTCATCATTTGTAACATTGTCAATTTCTTCATCACTGCTATGTCCCTTATAAAAGCATTCTATATTCACCATTAGTACACTAAAATGGTTATGGGCGGGAGCATGAAGGCCATCTTCTATAATTGAGAGTCCCCAAAGAGAGCTCGATATTCAAGTGAAATATTTTGCTGCGCTATGGTATCAAATTGTTGCTTTAGATCCATTGCTTCTATTTCAACGTTCTCCCAACCTGACACAACTTCATCTGTCACTTTGGCACACTGCTTCACCAAATTATATTTGGAAATATTATTTGAAAGAATCAACCACAACTTTTCATTTAAACTCTTTAGCTTGTCCTTTGTAAGTTTCCACACCATTATTGTCTCTTCATCATTATCATTTTCCTTCCTCATTTTCCTAAATGTATCTTTACCCTTTCCCTAATAAAAAATAATATTTGTTAAAAGTATCACGTGCTTCCTTTGTGCTATGTTAATCCTTTCACCATTTTGTTGACACTGCAATCAACAACCTCCAAAATTTTTCCTACACTTGAATTTTGGAGCCTTTTGAGGATCTTACGATCTATCATTCTATGGTCATTTTATTGTTGATTGATGTTGAGCTAAGTGTTAAAGTCTTATTCCCAGTTTTTAACTGTCAAAGTCACTTGCTCACACATGCTCATTCCTTGATGAATTCATAAGCGCACTTCCTTTATGCAAGCTTGAACAGGAATAACACAGTCCATCAAGATAGTTCCTGTGCAATGTTCAACCTATGTCGACAATCAGTGCACACTCTCCATTGACAGTCTCCCTCACTTTTCTTGCAATTGTACTTATATTTCGGTGAGTTTTCCCAAGTGTCATATTTGTTTTCATAAGTGTCACTTTCATGTTTGTGATTGTCATTTTTTCTTGCAGAAACTTTAACAAGTGTTATTTTCATGTTATCTTCACTCTAGTATGTGTCACTTTCATTTTTTTTTTAAATCTTTTGCAAGTGTCATTTTCACGTTTTCTTACTGCCGCAAGTGTCACTCCTAATTATTTCACTTGTATGTGTCACACCTTTGCACATCACTAGAGTTAGTTCTAGCAACTATTCTACATTATATGTTTCTACATATCATAAGGATATGCACTAAACACATTCCTATAACTTAGCATGCTTTATGTTTACAATCGACACTTTTTTTGCAACTTGTATTCTAAGTGTCGTAATGTGTCATTTTAACTGTGACACTTAGAAATAAGTGTCACTTTGCTGTCGTTTCAAGGTGTGATTATTGTTCATGAGTCTTGTACATTTTCCTAGATTGTATCAATGTCATGCATGTGTGTGATTCATGTTTTAGTCTCATTCAAGTGCATTTCCCTCTCTTACTCTACTGGTCCCACATTTAGCCATTCTGGAGATCTTCTTGGTCCTACTGCCCAGTGAAATTTATGAAAGTTTTAATCCTCCACTAGGTGATGATCATAGCCTATTCATGATCCTCATTTATTAGATCTCTCCCTCCTACATCTGTTCACTAACTCCTCTTCAAGGTAATATATTGTGTTTTCTAATTGAGAGCCTTCAAAGCAGAGTTACCTAACCCTTGTTGTGTGCATCATGGCTCATTGCGCTAATTTTTTATCACCTATTCCTTTCATAGTGCATGGGGAATTTATAACTAATAGTAATGGTCTCATCCAACCCCTTGCAAAATCAAACTGCACAATGAAAATGCCCTCCTCCCCTCACAATGCAATGAGAACCCTTTTAGGAAAAGTGAATTACCTTATGTTGCCACCCTCAATGAACTACACAATATCCTCTCAAAGTTGGTGACTATTGAGAAAAATTGCACTAGCTAAGGAGGCAGAGCACATTCCTAATGAACAATCAGTCATTGTTGAGAAAAATGCAATGACATAGAGGCCTCCCCTTAAGCCCAACACATAGTGTGGTAACAAGGCTTAGTATTTCTTCCACTATTGACTGTCATCCCTCTCTACACCCAATTATTGTCTTGTTTAGCCTCTCTCAGCATAGGGCACAATTTTAGCAGATATTGAGCCCTTGTTGAAACAAATTGTGTTGCCCTTTAAGCCTCTTCTTTCTTCCAACGCATAGTCCAGTCTCAAATAACAAGCCTTAAACTCTTGTTCACTAAGCTTCCCCTCTATGTTGAACACTTTCTCAAGTATCTCTCTCTTAATGCATGGCACCATCCTAGAACTCCGTAAGGCTTCCTCTTATTCCTTTTCAAGTCAAAATGTGCAATCATTGTCTTCCTCTCTTTATTTACTAGTGCATGACCTAGTCTTAATCAAAAAGCTTATCAACCTTGTTCCTTGTGCTTTTTCTCCACTGCATTGGACCATGAAGAAACCCTCCTCAGAGAGCATGGAATAATATTAATGTACAATGGTTCTCCCCTTAACTACGCTTTCCATATCAAGCCTTCCTCTTTTAATCCTCACACAAGACTATCATGAACAACTTCTTCTAAGAGAACAGCAAGGATAGGATGGATGATTTAAAGACTGATTTTTCCTTATCATGAGTGATATTTATTGGAAGGTGTACTGCCTCAAAAATTCAAGGTGATTCTCTAGGAATATAGTAAGGAGAAGGATCAAATAAGCACTTGCAGAGAAGAAGCACAAAGAGGAACCATCATGAAGACATGCCAAAGCATATCTTGAACCATGAAAAAAATGAGACATTACATGATAACTCAAAAGGCCCTAATGCTGATCCATGACCCTTTGGAGGGTGAAGATGAAGAACCATTAGAGGAAGTTTCAGCTTAAAATGGCCTCCTAAGGAAAAATAATAAAATAATAGTTAAAATAATAAAATAAGAGTTATGAATTTTGGAGGGAAAACAAAAAACTACTTTTTTTAATTATATTTTTGGCTTATCTCCTTATAAGTTTACTCAAATTTCAAGTTTAGACACTTATTAGATGCGGAATTAAATTCCACATCCAACTCGTACCCATTATGCTTACTTTTGAGAGGACCCACATTGATAAAAAATGCAGATACATTAAAAAACATGTTAAAACATGCCTTTTTAATATATTTGCAATTTTTATCAAGGTGGGTCCTCTTAAAAGTATGCATAATGGGTAATCGTTGGATGTGGAATTTAATTGTGCATATAATGAGTGTCTAAACTTGAAATTTGAGTAAACCTATAAGGAGATAAGCCAAAAATACAATTTAAAAAAGTAGTTTTTCTTCTTTTCCCTCCAAAATATTTATAGATACCTCTTTTTAAATTTAAATCATTTTAATTGGTTTACATCTTATGACATGGAAATTACATGAAAATTTCATGGGCACTTTTAGGCTAAAATTTCCTCTAATGAAAGAAAATATTTCATGAAGATGAAGTGCTGACCAGATCTATCACGAAGAAGTCCAAGACATAGCAACAAAGAAAGCAGCTTGGAATTTCCACATCATCACGAAGTTCTATGTCATCAATGCCAAGTTATGGCTTCTACAAGTGTCATCACATAGTCTTATATGTCCATGGGTCTTGCCACACAATCATGTGTCATGTAATGATGTATTTTCAAATAAAATGAAAAAATGTAAATGTGTGGAAGTCCAAGAGTCATATGTGGAATATGAAAAGTCACATTTGGAAAAAGAATTCCAATAGAAGTCTAAAGGTCTTATAGAATCCAAAAGGTCATATTAGAAGTCCAAGAGTCATGAGGGTAGTTCAAGAGTCACGAGGATATGAAAGGTAATTCCTCTTATTATAAAAGCAACCTCATAACTCAAGCAAAGGTATTTTGGAGGCTTACTTTGGAGAGCTAGCCTTAGCTTCTTCAACTTGGCATAGGAGAGAATATCATTATTTTGGAGAAGCAAGGAGCGACTTAATATTCCATTGCTGGAGCTAATGTCTCACCATTTTAACTGTGTATTTGGATATTTCACCTAATATTTGAAGCTCATTGAGCGAACACCTTTTCATACATGTGTCGTGAATATTGTAGGAATATTCCTTGGATGTTTACAGTATATGTTATTTTCAGATGTACTAAAGAAACTGAACTACTTTATTGGCTTTGGTGCTTATATTGTTGAATGTGTGTTGTATTTTCTTTAATGAATTGTTGTTAACTTGTGAACTGATTTGTAGGTTAATCAATGAATCTTTCCTTGCTCTCATGTTTCTATCTTAGTATAATACTATTAATTTCCTTTTAGAGACTCACTTTTGTCTCTCCTCTCATGAAAGCCTCCTTTTACACATTAAAATTGGTGTTTCACAGTGTCAACTTACTTGTTGATTTCAAAGGTTATGTGTTAATATCTTATGTCACCAATTGCAGCCAAAGAAAGCCTTAAGTTATGGTGGCCGGGATAATACTTCATATGGGGCACGTACTCCAAATGGCGTGAGGTCTATTTGGGACTTCACATCAGGGAGACCCCGTGTATGTTAGCAGTATCCGACACTATCAACATATTCATAAGAACATCATTAGAGCCATTTTTATAGTATTTTTATCGATTGTAACCTAACCGTTGGATCCTTCATTATAAATTGTGCCATTATCTTGAGATTGTTGCTACAAAAACCTTCTTTGGCACCAATATTTTCCTTTGTCTCTTAAAAAATAGGGCTAGAATCCCTTTCCTTAAGATTGTGAAACTTTTCCTCTTTGGTTGTCTCTTTTAAATTCGAGTGTCTTTCAGGATTAATTGCATAGACCCTAATTTTCTTTCACATGATAAATTCTTTATTACTAGGATTATGTTAAATAGTTGTGCTAGTAAGAATGATTTCTTGGTCTTCAACTGAAACACTATCATATTTAGATTTACAATATTCTTTACCCTTCACTGATTTATGGCCTTCATAATTTCTTGCATTGTGATAATTCTCTTTATTAATATCAACTGATAATTGGAATGCATTGCTTCAACATGATCTAGAAAAAATTTTAGGTTCTTGTTATAGTCTTCAAATATTTGTAAGAATTCTGGAAATCACCCTCACATGATGACTACATTCATCTTTTTCTCTGAGAGAATTAATTCCCTCCGCAATTGACTGGGAGCACTTCTCAAATTGAAAACCCCTCATGTTGGCAAGATGCACAACCCTGACACCACTGTAATGTCCCTTGCCAAAATATGCTAACTCAACTTGGATATATTTTTAATTTTCCATTTTATGCATTTTGACAAACACTTTGTATGAAAGAATTTATTCAAACACTTTGTATGCGAATAAAATGAAACATTTAAATCAAAGATATTTCTTCATAAATTTTATGTGAAATTAAACATGAAAACCCCTACTCAATGAATTCCTAAAGCATAATAAAAATTTATTAAATTTGATCAAAAAATTACATGCAAAATATTAATTTCTAGAACCTAGAGATTGCTTCAACATCCGGAACAAATTGGCTATAGGACTGAGATGAAGAGTATGGCCTCCAAAAAACACAATTTTGATCTCCTCAATTAATTCAACCCTCTAAGAAAGAACTCTACCCCTGAATATTAACTCGATGTCCTACAATAATTCAGCCATTAAAAAGGAACTCGACCCCTCAAGATTAATTTTACCTCCATATATAAAATGCAGAAGTGTTGTAGACAAATGGACCAATATTTCCTCAAGTTCCATGTTCTCTTAAAAATATCTCATCACTAAGCACCTATGTTAAATCTAGATGATTCCTACTTCTTGACCGGCCAAGGTGGATATCTCACCTTTGAAACTAATATTAATTAGCTAGGGTAGATATTTTTCATCATAAAAAATAATCCTCATGAGGGTTTCACACATTTTACTGAAAAGATCCAAGAGCTCACCAAAATAAATTTAGAAAACAACCAATGCGTAATCAAAAGTTAGCTCCAATTGATTTTTTATAAATTTATCATTAGAATACCATGTGTAATCAAAATACCATGGGGTTCGCTTTTATAGCTCCTTTTACTTTAATTATTCAATGTCACTTTTATATGTTGTTTTTTCACCCAAATGGCATTTAAATAATTAAATGAATCAATCACTTTTTTACTGACTATAGCCTACACGAATCAAATAGACTACTGAGTCGTTCTCCTAGAGTGATAGTCTAGAAAGGGACATTGCAAAAAGTAAAGAATATTCAACTTTATACTTTTCAAGCATTGCAATACTAACATAGCGAAGCTTCATACTAGATGCCACATGAATGACTGATGTGTTGCCTATCCACAACACTTCTGGCAACCTCCTCTAAGATCAAATTCACAAGTGGTGATATGAGTACCAAAGGAAAGGAATGTTATAAAAACCATTTTATCCATATATTTCTATCATTAAATATGGGAGGAAAGTGAGAACATTGATCATTGAATTGTTTACTACTTTCCACAACCATAGGGGAACACTGAGGTCTAAAATGGGCCTCCTAAGGAAATAATAAAATAATAGCTAAATTAATAAAATAATATTTATGAATTTGCAATTCACTTTTTGCACCACAATCCATGTAACCATAGTTAAATTCAATTTAAAATTTGTACCAAAATAAAATTAATAAAAAAATTATATTGATGTGACTATAAATAAGAATGAGATTTTCAAGAAAAGGTCATTATCATTGAACAACTAATGCATTTTCCCTTTGTACTTAAATAACTTAAAATAAAATATAAATATAAATTTATAAATGCTTAATTATATTATATGCTATTAATTAAAATTTATATTATTTAAATTATATAATAAGATGTAATTAATAAACTATATAAAAATAATATAATATAATATAATATAATAAATGTATAGAGATATGAATTGTTTCTTTCAAGAAATATGAAATGACAATAATATATTTTTATTCAAAAAATGTGAAATGACATTTATTATGAGTACTTTACTTTGACTTTAAAAGTACTTAGAGCACTACCATGGTTAACCATGAGTTTTTATCCACCATTGAGAATGTGGCAAGTAAGTACCTTGAACTCAAGCAATGTCACCTCAACCATTAGGGATGATGTCATCCCCTAAAATGTGATTGGTTCTCATAAAATAAATTTTGATTGTACATTTTCCTTAGGAGACCCATTTTAGACCTCAAAATTCCCCTAATTGAAAGATCAAATTCACAAGTAGTGACAAGAGTACCAAATGAAAGAGCATGAAATAAAATCCATTTGATCTATATCTTGATATCATTAAATATGAGAGATGAGAGAAAATTGATGGTTGATGCAACAATTGTTTTGTATATAATTTCCAGTGATAAATGTGTTCAATAGTTCCATATCGACATTTCAAACCAGAAATAAGATGAATTCATTTGAAATGTTGATATGAAATATGAAACACAAAAATTCCCAAAACTAACCTAATGACATCCAAAATGTTGATATGGAATTATCAAATACAATGATACCAAAATTTCTCTACGAAACCATTCCTAGTGAAGAAATTGGAAATCAAACGTAAAGACAATTTATACATAAGTTGGAAATCATGAGTAAAAACAATTTCTACATAAATTGAAAATCACAAGTAAACACAATTGGTTAGATGTGACATATAAGACATAGGTTATTGTCAATTGAGTTTATCTTGGGTGTTTGCAAGGAATGATTGTTATCCTCCCCATCCTAGTTCAATTCCCACAAGTGGCATGCTGAGCTCATAACCAATATATTGTTATAATGGCTTTAGGTGTTCTTTTTGACTAATCTTGTGCCTTGAGGATTATAGGGTTTACCTTGGGTACCATCCTCGAAATGAGGAGAAGTGATTGGGTGTTCTCCCCAAGCTTGGTAACTTGGAAAAGAAAATATAAAACATAGGTTATGATATATGAAATAATAATTCAACATTTGTAAAATATCTAGTTAAAACTCCCACGAGAAATGAAGCAAGTTTATCCAATAGCCAAAGTAATAATCCTCAAAATGTGAAGAAGTACTTGGGGGTTTTCCCCGGGCTCTGTAACTTGGAAAAACATATAGAACATAGGTTATGATATTTTAAATAATCATTCCACACTTGTAAAATATTGTAGATAAAACTCACATGAAATTAATGAAACGATTTTATCCAATATCCAAAGTATGGATGCAATATATTACAACAGATAGCCCAAATATTCATGAGTCAAAATCTAAATACATTGGATTTTTTGTCCCTTGTTGCATGAGTTTTTGAAATGTGACAACGTTGGGAAGGTGCATATGACTATTCGAAATGGCTACAAGTTTCATTGTTTCCAAAATGCAAGAATGTCAGGAATGTGTATATGTTTGTTCGAAACGACTAAACGTTTCACCTGAAACTTCAAATTAGGGGAGTGACAATATTATATATATATATATATATATATATATATATATATATATATATTTGTAAATTGACCTTCTATTATTTCTTCCAAAAAAAGTACATCCATATAAAAAAATGCAAGTAGTCTCACCCCAACTAGGTTTGTTGACTACTGCTGATAGCAAGTGACAGTAAAACAAAACAATAGAAAGTAACAAATTCCACAACTAAAAGGTCCAAAAGCACCAATAAACACATAAAATACATAAAACACCTAGAATCATATTAGTAATATGAGGTGATGGAGGTTGGGTTTTCTGGGGATGTTCTTGGAGGTGGAAGAAGGTGGAAGGAGCATTGAACGTGCTCTTCAAAGTGAGTCATCCAAGTCTCCAACTTTTCAACTTTCTCTGATAGCAGATTCTAGCCTCGCCAGATGACCACCACGCGTTCCCGAGTATGGCGCTGAAAATAATGCATCTTGTTCAGGGTTTTTATTAGCTTCACATGCTCCTCCTACCGCATTCACTCTACTATTTCCATTATATCCATAATTGTTTGAATGAGGTCCTAAAAACAGTGCATGTAACACGCTTGCTGCTGCCCACGTCCCCCTCGGCGCGCCACCCCTTGGATTCTCCCTCCTACACAACGAGCCGACCCGCCCCAGTGCAGACCATGCTAGGTGTGGCCACCTTGGCCACCAGTTAGACCCCTTGGGTGTTACCTCATCGAACCTCCAGGCAGCCCTTGCGTAGACCTCCAGATCTACCTCCACCACACCTCGCTGAAGTAGCTGAGTAAATATGACCACCCCTGGAGCCACTGTGACCTGCACGTTTTGAGTTGGTAGTAGAATCCAACAAGGGAAAGTTCCCACCACACTCAAGAGTCCCTGAATTTGGCTCGAGCGAGACGACTTGCGAGAAATGTGAGGAACCAGGTTCATTCTAGTCCTTCGACGAACATTGCACTCAAGAATCAAAGGAATATTCACCCCTTCCACCAACAGGACCACCTCCAACCTACTTAAGAGATACAATTGGGGTCTCGGTCTCACCTCAGAAACCACATAACCACCAATTCCTGACATAAGAAGGTGAATCCCCAACCGATCGACCACACCAAGACCACTACACCCATCACCTAATCACCACCAAAGCAGAATTTTCTAGCCAAAAGCACCAGTGAGGGCGCTTAGAGAAGAATATCTCCATGCCTAGACACACACCACCCGACCCCAATTGCACAGCTGGAGAATTCCTAAACTTTTGTTGAACTAACGACTCTCGAAGGTGAACGAATTACTCCGCTGACTTCTCCGACCCACTACATGGACTCGCATACCAAACCAGAACTTTTCTAGGATATACCCTTGTGGAAGCCAGAAGGACCTTATGCATTTCAATCGCCACGTTTTCTAAACCAATTGTCCATGAAACTTACCAATTTCCTATTCCCAATTCAAACATTAGGAGCCCTAATAAAACTAGTTACCAAAAATAATTCCGCAACTGAGCCAAGCCTCATTTGGGCAATAATAGGCCTCCTCCCTTACCATTAACGTGCCACTAACGCCACCTCCTGCTATGCACCATATGAGCGGATGTTTCACACATGAAGAATTTAACTCCTCCGTACTCAAGTTACTTGGAGAAGACCTGGGAGCAGGCCCTCGTACTGACATCCACGTGTTTGACTTTATTCCCCACGCATTCCTTCGGGGATTGCGACCAATAATAGTGATGGGTCCCCAACATCTTAATTTAGTAAGTGTGATTCCAGTGAATGGCGATGCAACAACACTCAATTGTAGGTGTTGCTACAAACCACAAGTGTTAATGCATAGCGAAAACAAACCTTAATTAATAGTGTGCAATATCTTATATTAAAAAAATATAAAAAATAGTTTATATTACAACGTGTCCATATAATAGTACATTTTAAATTTTATTTCAAACAAATTACATGCCAATCAAGGAGAGCTCTCCTACTATGCTAAAATTTCTATATTAAACTTTACTATCTTATTTTATTTTTAGTATTATGAAATACAAAGTTTGAATTCTACTAAATTTTATCGAAATAAATAATTGAGTTTGTACTAATAATTATATGGACATATTTAATATGATACTAAAACTTTAATATCCACAAATATTCAATTAAAAAATGAAAAACAAAAAATATTTAAAATTCTAACATCTTTTTAAAATCAAACTTCACATATATAAAATTCTATTATCTTAGTAAGTTTGAACCATTATTTTGATTGAGATTGGTAAAAAGCTAAATAGTATTATTTTTTTAATATGAAAATGCAATAAAAGTCAATGATATGATAGCTTGACAATAACAAAATATTGGAGCAACTTGCCATTACAAGGCGTTGATTTATTAGATTTTCATGTTTAATCCTGACGTGAAGGTAAATATAGTCAAACATACATGCATTGAAGGTGATTTATATCCACAACTATAAAGTGAGCATTATTAAGTTTTGTTTTTAAATAATTTTTGAAATAATATTTATGGGTGGTTTAGTCTTTACTTTATATTCATATTTTGATAAATATAATAAAATTATTTGTAATATATTAGATGTTTGTAATAATTGAATATACATATTTTTATTTTCCAGAGTGATGATTACTCTTTAATTTTAGAGTAACACCCCTATTAGATTCATAATAGAAAAATGATCTATATGATGGTAGATTACTCAGATGATGATTATGGGGACAATATTAAAATTATCAACATGTTATGTTTAAAGTAAAAATATGGAAATAATATTGATTCTAGGCCAAAGGTTAAATTAATAAAAGTGGGTAAGTCATCCAATCTTTCAATATACAAGGTCAATGTCTAAGCACCTAGTAAGGCCATATTGAATGGAGTGGTAGGGTGGTTAGATAGTGGTATCTCTATTGAAAATAAGATCTGATGATTTCTAAGCACTTCACCATTGCATTCAATGGAATGTTGCAAGGTGCTTGGACCCCATTATATAGATTTCCTTAGCATAAAATAAGAAAATGGAAAATCTCCATCAACTTATTAAATAGTGCAAAGGAGCACAAGAAAAACTCAATTATTGAGGAGGAAATAAAAGTTCTAACCTCAAAGAGAAAACATTTAAAAATATTTTAACCCAACACCAAAATAGAGAATAGAGATATATAGAAGAAGATTATATTTAATGAAAAACCATGAGAGGAAGGGAAGACGTGAAAAGTGTTGCACATAGTATTGTAATTAATGTCAAATAAGCACCTAAGAGAGAAACAATATCCTTTATATACGTAGGAAGAACTTAAGAAAGCAACAAAATCCTCTATCAAACCTTATGATAGATGTGTCTCCTCTAGATAAAGTTAAAATTCATTTGAGTTTTTTATATGATTCCCTACTAAGATTATGGACAACATGGTTGGATAGGCCTATTAAAGTCCTTTCCAATGGTATATAATAGGTTAAAAAATACTCCCCATATGAAAAGTTATGGCTTCTAGAAAATTATCACAATAAAGTTAAAATTCATTTGAGTTTTTTATATGATTCCCTACTAAGATTATGGACAACATGGTTGGATAGGCCTATTAAAGTCCTTTCCAATGGTATATAATAGGTTAAAAAATACTCCCCATATGAAAAGTTATGGCTTCTAGAAAATTATCACAATAAAAGAACCACATATGCGGAAAAACCATAGTCACTATGTTTATTAAAATGTGTGTATAGTTATGATTTTATGGAACCATGTCATGGTTACGGCCCTATGCAACCAACATATGGGGCCATTACATGCATGTTTACGAGCTTGTGGAACCAACACATGAAAGGCCAAGTTATCGTATTATGGAACCACCACATGCAATTCAGGCATCGTCAAAGTCTTCTTAAAGGGCGTGCATGGTCATGGAACCACCATATGGCACACATCAAAATCCGTCAACCCGGTCGAATCGCATGGCACGAGATTTAACACTACAATGCCATGCGATCGAAACTTCAAAAATTCTCACGACCAACTATATATACATGAGATCGAAACTTCAAAAAATCAAGAATCAAAAGTGAAGATACAAAGGAACTGGTTCGAGAATATGTATGGAGTTATGAAATTGAGTTTGATTCATTTATTCTGGTTTGACCTGGCTTGAGATTTGTTTGCGAAGACAATAACATAATTATGGTTTATTGAGATCCCGAGAGCTCATAGTGATGGTATAGATTGAGAACCGAAGAGCTCAGAGTGATGGTATAGATTGAGATCCCGAGAGTTCACAGTGATCTTATAGATTTAGATCCTAAAATCTCATGGTGATGGTATAAATTGAGATCCCAAGAGAGCTCACAGTGATGGTTGAAGCACAGAGTAGTCACCGTTATTATGCAGTTCCTGAGCCCCGTTGATCCACTATCAATACACAATGTTGAAGCCTGGAAATCCAAATGGGATACAAAGTAAATAACACAGTGTGGGATACAAAGTAAATAACAGTGTCGAATCTCGAAGTGCCAAGGGCCACCATTGATAAATAACTGATAATACTATATTTTAATATGTAATACAAGCTATACTATTAAGTGTTAGATTTAAGATTTTTGTGATCTATAATTTAGATAAATGTCTTTGGATTAATTCTAATGATATGATTAATTTCAAAAACATTTATCTAAAACATTAAAACATTAAGTATATGATGTAATGGATACTATGTATATGATGTAATGGATACTATGATATTTTGTTTGTTTGGATATGATTGATTGTTTTTTTCTAAGTATAGTGTAGCAGATATGGTACAAGTTGTTTTTTTGAGGCTCGATGTATGGTGCAGTAGTGACCGTGGAATTTTTTTTACGTAGGATGGTGCGATGTTTGTTTTATTTCAAAGCTCATTCTTTAGTGTAGGAGAGACCTTGGCGTCAACATATGGCACAATGGTGACTATGGTATTTGTTGATTGCAGAGATTGAAGGTTTGAGTTCTACTTCCCACCACTGATATGTTTTATTTGATAGACTTGGGGATAAAGTCTCACCGCTATCCATGTTCACTAACACGAAGATGGTAAGTTGAGTTTTGTGGTGATTTGGTTTGGAGTTCGATCCCCCGCCGTTGTCAATGGTTCTTGGTTGAAACATTTGGTTTGTGATTGTTGGTTTGAGCCCTTGGTTTGGTGTGCTATACATATAACCATATGATTTGAAACTTGTTTGAAGTCATTGCATAAATCAATTAGTTAAGTAATTTGTCTCGGTGCTTAGAGGTTATTAGTCATTGCATAAATCAATTAGTTAAATAATTTTTCTCGGTGCTTAGAGGTTTGCAATTAGTTAAGTAATTTGTCTCGGTGCTTAGAGGTTATTAGGTCAAATCTCATCATACTTGGAATTAGTTTTTCACCAGAATTGACCAATTTGTATGATGCATTCAAAATGTCATATTGTAAAATAATTAATTTTGTATTTGACATTTTATGATAATTCTGAATTCAAATTCAATTCCGGAAAAATCATGATGATCAGGGTTCATAGGTGGACGATTTTGAATGCATAAAAGCCTTGTTTATATCCATTTGGTGACTAGAATATCGATTTTATTTACTGATGGGTTACAGGAAAATTGAAGTTGATTTAAGGTTGTGGAAATTATTAGATTGAAGCAAGGTTCTTGATAGCGTGTGTGACAACGTATTCACTGCAATATGCCAACAACATAATTATCTTATTATTGAAGAATTATATTAGCAAGTGGATCCGGTTTGAAAATGAAATGAAATAGAGGTCCAAAAGGAAGTTGAAGAAGGAGGTGGGTGCCTCCACTAAGGTTGGAGCCATAGTCAAGTTGGTGCCCACTCATTGTGGAGGTTGGAGTATACTCATTCTCAAGGTTGGAGCCTCAATCAAGTTGTAGCCTACTATGAGCATTTGCTTTCATCTTTTGAGGTTGGCGCCTCAATCAAGTTGTAGCCTACCGCAAGTGGAAACTTACATATCTTGGGGGTAGTTACCTCCAGTAGGTCACAACCTACAAATTGATGTAAATGAATTGAAGATACAAAAGAAGAGATTGGTGTTTTTCTCCTGTATGAGATTCCTCCTAAAAAATTGTCTCTTTATGATGTGATGACTTCTTGTTATATTTCTTATATGAGGATGCAATGTTATAACTGATGAAATAATGTTTATGGTTAATTTCTATATGGATGTATGATTAAGAAAGACCGTTAAATCATAAAATTCACCTCACAATGATTCCCTACCCCTCCCTTGAGTGTGACCTTTGGCCAACAAGTGGTATCAGAGAAATTTATTTTAGGAACAATTAACTATTGGAATATGGATCAAAACAATATGGATTTAGATGTAACATTAATTTTGCTTTTGGAATTTGAGCTAGAGGAGGTTAAAAGAAAAAATGAAATATTGATAAAGCATCTTGATGAAGTCAAGAGGCTAAAAGAAAGAATGAAATATTGATAAATTAGCTTTATGAAGTCAAGAAAGAGTTGGTAGAAATAGAGAATCATTTTGAAGAAAAAATGACATAATTGAGAACTCAAGAAAGAGGCAGATATAGCAAAGCAATCACACAAGGAAATTCAGGAAGTTTCTCAGACTAAAACATGTAGCAAAAGTAAAACATACAAGTACTATCAATTCTTTTATGGTTATTGTTTCTTATGTTATGCATTTGGTCATAAGGCCACTGACTGTGATTTCGGGAGAAAAGGATTGTAAAGTCACATTGAATTCTTTCCAAGTCATAACTTTGGACGCAAGGCCATGGATTGTAAGTTAAACCCAAGTAAGAAAACAAGTTCCCTTAAAATATGGAAGAATGATAAAGAAACATGTGGTCTCATTCTATACATATAGAAGCATGGAAATAAATGCTATGTTGATAGTAGGTTCTCAAGACACATGACAGGAGATCAAAGCAAATTCATCAACATCAAAGAAATAGATAAAGGTAAAGTAAATTTTGGTAACTATGCATCTTCTCGTATGATTGGAAAAGGAACATTCAAAATTGAAAATGGAAGAATGAAAGCTCAGAATTTGATTTATATAGAAGGATTAAAACATGCTTTGTTAAGTGTCAGTTAGATGTTTAATCAAGGTTTTGACGTAATTTTCAACTCCAAAAGATGTGAAATCGGGAATGGAGATATTGGTAAGTTGGTAGAAAGGGATACCAATATGATGGATCAACCAAACATTGAAAAATGTTGTGTTAGAAAATTATAGGAAAGTTGGTTGTGGCATAAACGGCTAGGACATATTTGTTTTATCAACCAAGATAAGATTACAAGAACACAAGATGTTAGAGATATGTCAAGGATTTCAAAACCTCGGAATGAAGTGTGTAAGCCATGTCAGCTTGGAAAAAAAAAAGAGTTTCCTTCAAATCAAAAGAGTACTCAACATCCCATCCATTAGAAATTATTCACACAGATATTTGCAGACCAACCAATACACACACACTAAAAGGGGTGAGACAATTTATGTTATTTTTTGAAGATTTTACAAGGATGAAATGGGCAGATCCTTTTAGAAGAAAAGAAAGACGAGGGAGCAATAGGTCCTTCCAAAACATTTCTTGTGGAATCCCTTGAGCGACGTAGGAACACAATGATGGATAACTTTACCCAGATCCTTCGACGACTACTCACAGGCAACGCATCTTCATCCACCAGCCACTCTGGCGGCACCACTCCTTTTAAGGTACAAGTTAACTTTTCCATTCCCATATTTGAAGGCTAGATAGATGAAAACATCGTAGATATATGGTTAAATCTGTTGGAAGGATATTTTTCATTTCATGACTTTTCCAATCAGAAAATATTACTTTTGCACTACTCAAACCGCACCCCATGTCAAGGATTGGTGGGAAACCTACTGTGAACAAAAGGATGCGAGGGAATCCTCACTATTTTTAGTCGCACCTACTTAGAATTCTTTCTGAGATGCCATCAAGGAACAATATTGGCCTATCGGGAGCTTTGAAAATAAAAATATAAAGTGGATCACGTTGTGGCAAGAAAGGGACCAAGATGTGACAGAGTTCACAAATGTTTTTCATGTCGTTCGCACGAAGCTGGGTGTCAAGGATTCTAAGCAGAATTTTTTACTCAATTAAAATGGTCGTCTACATCCAGGATCAGATGGAGTTCCTGGACATCTCCTCGCTTGGCACCGCCTATTTCTACACTATCAAGATCTAGCAGAAATTTAAATAGAAGAAATCAAAACTTGGATATGCAAATTTGAAGCAAGGGAAAGGTGCCCCCAAACCACAGAACAAAGGAGAAATCCACAGCGGGGTGACCCAATAAAACTCGTCGAAGCTACAAAAAAATAACAACACCACGAAGACAGAGAAGGACACAGGGAAATTGTGTGTGTTCCATAAGAACCCCACTCACAACACAAGTGAGTGTCGAGCTAAGCAGTCACTAGTGGCTAAACTGAAGGCTTCCAAATTAGATGCATGTTCCAACTCTAAGTCAGAAAATGACAAATAAAATGACAAAGGGAAGTAAATTAATGATGCGGAGTCTAGTGCCCCAGTTCCACCACCAAGATAAAGAAGATTGATCCTAAAGATATAGAGGAGGGGGAGCGGCTCTTCCACTCACAGATGTGGGTGAAGGGTTCTCCGCTGCACTTCATTATCGATAGCGGAAGCCAAAATAACCTCATTTCAGCATAGGTCGTGAAGTGTTTGGGCCTACCAACCACACCACACTCGTAGTCGTACACTCTCAGGTTGCTTCACCAAGGGCAAGATCTTTGTGTTAGCAAGCAGTGTCGCCTTCCCTACAACATCAAGCCCTTCACATATGAGGTACTGCGTGATATTTCTCCTCTTGAATTTTTTGATGTATGATTAGGCCAACCATACCTGTGGAAGTGTCATGCTATGTATGAATTCGGCCTCACACTATCATTATTTCTTTGGAAAATAAGTTATACACGATACCGGAGGTAGCACCACCTACTGCCATATCTTTTATCTATGTGAAGCAATGCAAAAAGATCATTTCCGAGACCGGGAAATTTTTCTTCCTTATGATTTGCCCTCATGGAAAGAAGAAGACCGAGGCCACATCCATAAATTCAAGTGATCTAAAATGACTATATTAGTCTTGTTGTGCTGAGGGTCTTTCAATTTTAAAAACTTGTGCATAATTGGTTCATTAGTTTGCATAAGGATTAAGGAGTTTTTCCATGAATTATAGATGAACTTTAGTGAATTAGAAGCATAAAATAAGCATAAATAACACTAAACAACAATGTAAAACAGGAAAATAAGTCACCACATGAAGTTTACACAACAGGCATGATGAAGCATTTCACCCCTCTTGGGATACATCTGTTGGTCCAGCTCCCAATGGCTTGTCCATCTTTCATTATGCTAAAAAAATTTCTATTACATGTAGTTACAATGCTCTAATGGTTGTTTTATTTGCACCAGTGGCTTCAGAATGCTCCAGTTAGTCAAGAATGTCTCTTCATTCACACAAAATGGTCGAAAATTGAGCCTCATACACTTTTTCCCAATATCTCTTAGGAAAACTCCGCCTCATACACTTTTTCCCAATATCTCCTAGGAAAACTCCACCTCATACACTTTTTCCCAATATCTCCTAGGAAAACTCCGCTAAATGTGGAGAATTCCAATTAACAGGAGTTAAATTAGGTCTAACTCCAAATTTTGCGCGCCCCTATCCACTCTGCCTATTAAGCCGCACATTAAGTGTTACGGTTAGGGTGGTGGCCACATGTGAACCCCCAACTGTTAGATGGCATGACGATTAGTGGAACCTTCACTCGACACTGCATTTTAACGTTTAACTATGGTTGTTGCCATCAAGTTAGCTCTGGCCGTGGCAGGTAGGCTGGCATTGACTGTGCCAAGTGACATCTTTCGGGGACCGCGAGCGGGTTGGGACCATCGGCGATTCCCAACCCCCAAACATATATGCAGTAAACAATAAATCAAACCTAGGCCCACCATATTTTGTTGAGAAACAATGTATAGCGTAGTTGGTAAACCGTGTGCGTGCCCGGAGGGAGGTCTGGGGTCGAGCCTTGCGACCTCAATAAAATTTTACAACAAATTTCAGGGCCACGTGGTGGCCTCGGAGCTTGCCACGTGGTGCCTTCTCATTGGCTCCTCCAAACAAAATTATCCAATAAAACAATGACACTTGTCAAGAACTGATTGGTCCAGTAGAAAGAATATTCTGGGGAATATTCTTTTTGCTGATTGTACAACCTAGTCAAACCTGGTCAAACTGTCACAAAGTTACCTATTTTCCATTTCGATCAGAACACAATATATTCCTCACACAACATCGATTTTTCGAACTGTTCGCGGTGCCGGAATTAGGAAGACGAGATCTAAGCAACCATCCTAGTTTCAACCCAATCCTATAACTTTGAATTTTGAGAAAAATTTATGAACTCCTGATCATTCCTCCCCATTGGGAAGATTTTGGACCCCAAAATACTTGATTACCTGTTCATTAGATGAGGGTACAACTCCCTCACCTTTCCAATCTCCATCCATTTTTCCTTGCTTGGTTTAGTGCCTTTGAGCCCAACTCGAATGTAGTCAACATTTCCCCTCTTTGATGCTCTTGTCCTCCTGTCAAGAATTGTATCTTCTTTGAGCTCATCCAGAAATTATGGCGAGAAATATTCAATAGAAGGTAGCTGAAAATCACTGCCTTGATCATCGATCATAGGAGTCTCATACAAGCGTAAGTTTTCAACATTAACATCTGAATACATTTGCATGTAAGAAGTCAAATAAAGTTGGAATGCCTTATTACCAACTTTTTTTATAATATTGAAAGGACCATAGTGAATGGGTTTGAGTTTTTTACCTTCCCTGTGCATCCTTTCTTTGATAATGTGCAACCATACCTCATCTCCCTCCTAAAACTTGTGATCAACTCGGTGTTTTTCATGCCTCTCTTTGCATTCTATTTGACTTTTCTAAAGTTGTTCTTGAACTTGTTGATGTATCATCTGAATTTTCTCAATGAAATTTTGAGCCTTATCAATATCACTATGGCCATCAATTACAACATCCTTCCCAAATATGAAGTCTAATGGCGATTTTGGAAAATACCCAAAGCATGCTTCAAAAGGTGAGGTTTGTGTTGAAGAGTGCTTTGCTCGGTTGTAAGCGTGCTGAATGTAATGTAGTTGTTCATCCCACAACTTAGGATGTTTTCTGAAATATCCTCTCAATAGATGCACAGCTATTCTATTCACCACTTTGGTTTGTCCATCTATTTGTGGATGGAAAGCAGTACTCTTTTTCAATTTTGTGTCCGTCATTCTCCATAGATTTGACCAAAAAATCCCAATGAACCTGGATTCCCTGTCACTATTAATAGAAGTGGGTAATCCAAAATGAACCCAAACATTTTGAAACAAAGTTCAGTAGTATGTTCAGCTGTAATGGTCTTCTTACATGGCATAAGTATACTCATTTTACTGAATCTATCCACAACTACAAAAATATAATCATGTTGTTTTCTTGACATAGGTAGACCTAAAACAAATTCCATGGAGACGCTCTCCCATGGCCTTGATGGTACCGGTAGTGGCGTGTACAATCCAAGCTTCCTATTACTAGGCTTACTTATTTCACACATAAAACAACCTCTTATAAAACGTGACACACTATCTATCATGAAAGGCCAATAACAATACCTCTGTAGATGCGCCACTATTTTGCTTACCCTAAAGTGCCCAGCAATAAGAGAAGAATGAGTTTCTCTCATGAAACTTAGCCTCTCTCCTTGTGGCATACATAGCTTTCCCAAATGAAACAACAAATTTTTATGCATGTGATACTCTCTTTCTTCAACTTGATTCCCTTCACTCAAACTAGCATACAAATATTTGAAATCAACGTCATGTGCATATTGTTCTATGTAACTCTCATGTACAACAGAATCATTTTTGAGTAAAGTAGAAGCACTAATGATTGGTCCCGAAAGCATATCTGCAACTTTATTGAATATACCTTTTTTGTGCTTTATAACTAAGTAAATTGTTGAAGAAATCCCATCCACCTAAAATGTCTTAATTGCTGCAATTTTGTTTGCGACTGCAAGTACTGTAATGGTTGATGATCAGTGTGTACAATAGTCTCTTTACCCATCAAGTAGTGTTTCCACTCCTTGACACTTTGTACCAACGCATATAGTTCTTTGTCATATGTATGATAATTATTCACAACACCATTAAAATTTTCTGAATGAAAGGCAATAGGCTTACCATGCTGCAAAAGGATTGCGCCCATGTCATAGTCACTAGAATCAATTTGTATCTCGAATGGCTATCTCAAATTTTGTAGTGCAAGGACTAGAGCTGAAATGATCTTGTCTTTTAAAGCTTCGAAAGCTTGATGTTGTTTTCCTCCCCATTGTAAGCCTTTCTTCACACTTTTCACTGCATGCATAGGAGCTGCGATGGAAGAAAAGTTAGCAATAAATTTCCTCCAATATTGAGCTGCACCTAAGAAACTTTTTAGCTAGGCAATTGTTTTGGGTGTGGGCCAATTCACAATGGCCTCCACTTTAGAAGGTTCAATCTTCAATTCTCCTCCTCCTATAATATGTCCCAAATATACCAAAGAAGTCTTTCCAAACTCACATTTTGACATCTTAAGAAACAATTTCTCTTTCTTCAAAATATCAAGCACTCTATTTACATGCAAGACATGATCTTCTCTTTTTTTTTTAAAATAAAAATGTCATCTAAGTAAACAATAAAAAATTCATCAAGGAATGGTCGCAAAACATTATCCATAACCCGCATAAAAGTTTCTGGTGCATTACATAAACCAAAAGGCATAACTAGCCACTCAAAGAGTCATTGTTTGGTTTTTAATGCAGTTTTCGATATATCACTTTTTAAAATTCCTACTTGATGATATCCACTTCGTAAATATAACTTAGTGAAAAAAATTCCTTCTTTCATCTGATCAAGAAAATCATCTATTCTTAGGAGTGGGTAATGATTTTTTATCGTAATTTTGTTCAAAGCTCGAAAATCTACACACATGTGCCAATTACCATCTTTCTTTGGTATCAAGACTATGGGTGAACCACATGGCGAGGTGCTTGGCCTTATGATACCTTTATCCAACATCTCTTTGATTTTCCTCTTTATTTCATCATTCTCCATTATCAACATGTGATACATACCAATGTTTGGAAGAGGAAAATCCTGCTGCAACTGAATCTCATGTTGAATTTCCCTTTTTGGAGGCAATCTTGTTGGCTCCTGAAACATCTAATGATGCCCATTAACCACATCATATAATTATGATTTCAACTTAGGATCACATCCCTCAAAATATTCATGATTAATATCAGCTTTGGGCTTGAATTTACCAACCTCTTTATCTATCCAACATTTACCAAAGCAATATTTGTCTTCTTATGGTCTGCTCTAACAATGAACTCCTTGCCATCTTTGAATAAATGATACTTGTTCTCATGGAAATAGAAGATCGCTTTCATTTCATACAACTAAGGACTCCCTAATACAATACCAGTTATTTAAAGCGGAACCACTTCTAATTCAACTGTGTCAACAAAACCTGCAGTGATTGCAAATCTCAATATACATTTCCTTGTAACCTGTAGATTTGCATCCTTACAAATCCAACCCAATGGATATGGTTTTGGATGTGGTTTGGTCTTAAGGTTAAGTTTTTTGACCAAATATTCAGAGATTAAGTTTGCTTGTGACCCACTTTCAAACAGTGTGTCAATCTTAGTATGCTTGGATATGACCCTCACATGAAACAATTATATTCTTTCTTCTTCATTTGGAGTGTTTATGTGACAGTTTGATGTACTGGTACTGGGTTTAGTTTCAATTTATTTTCCCTTCATTTTATTCAATCCCATGGCTTTAATTTTAGTCTCATCACCTGAATTAGACCCTAAGTCATGTTGAGTTGTAGCAGCAAATTTTTGTTTCACTTTGTTATTGGGTTTCTTTGGCCTTAATTCTGGATTTAATTTCCAACAATGAGTTTCATGATGGCCTTCTTTTGAACAATGTTTACAAGTCACTTTTTCTCCATCTTTCTTAATAGATGAATTCTTTTTGTTTTTACCTTTTGGGGTCTTTTCGTTGGCTTTACCCTTAAAATATTTCTTCCTAACCTCTTAATCAGGAGTTCATAAATTTTGCTCAAAATTCAAAATTATAGTATTGGGTTGAAACCAGAATTTTTGCATAGCTCTCGTCTTCCTAATTCCGGTGGTGCAAACGGTTCGAAAAATCAATGTCGTATGAGGGAGATATCACATTCTGATCGAAATGCCAAATAGGTAAAATTTTGACAGTTTGACCAAGTTTGATTGGGATGCATAGTCATCAAATGGGTGTATGTATAGTCATAAAAAGGGAATATTTTTAGGAATATTCCTTCCTCAGAACCAACCGCAGGTTGAAAAGTGTCAAAATTCTGTTGGTCGAATGATTTTGGAGAGGGCCAATCAGAAGGTGACACGTGACCATCCCTGAGGCCACCACGTTTCCCTGAAATGGAGTGGTAAAATTTTGTTGGAGGCCATAGGAATCGACCCCCGGACCTCCTGCCCAGAACGCATGTCTTACTGTCTATACTCCAAATTGTTTCTTAACCATAGAGTTCTCAATTTATATTTATGTTTGATTGCAAATCATGTTGGGGGTTGGGGACCGTCGGCAGTCCCAAGCCGCCAGCGATCCCCAGAGGTGTATCAGATGCAAACATTTAAATTCAACCACCGCAGATAAGTGTTAACCAACAACATTAACCGCAACGTTCAAATTTTCCGCAACAATTAACACATGGCCACATTTAAACAAAAACTTTGTGCGGTTCATGCTATGGTCTCCGCTAACCCACGAGTACAACCACAATCCGACACTTCAAACCACAGTTATTACCGCAGGTTTCGCCCGACAGTTGTGGTTTGTAATCCGTGGTTTGGGGTTGGCATGTGGCCACTCCAACCATCAATTTTAATGCAACGATTAGTTCCGGCGGAAATTTTGGAGGGCATGCTTTTAATGGCGCAAATTTTTAATTTAACTCCAGTTAGGTGGAGTTCTCCACTTTTAGTGGAGATTTTCTAGGTGAAACTGGGAAAAAGAGTAGGAGACTCAATTTTCGCCCATTCTAAGTGAATGAAGAGTCATTTTTGACTAATTGGAGCATTATGGAGCCATTGGTGCATATAAAATAACCATTGGAGCACTGTAACTACATGTAATAGAAAATTTTTGAGCATAATGAAATATGGACATGACATTGGGAGCTGGACCAACAGATGTAGCCCAAGAGGGGTGAACTGCTTCATCATGCATGTTGTGTAAATTTCATGTGGTAACTTATTTCTCTGTTTTACACTATTTTTCAATGTTATTTAAGATTTTTTAATGCTTCTATTTCACTAAAAATAATCTACAATTCATGGACAAACACCTCAATCCTTAAGAAAACTAATGAACTGATTATGCACATGTTTTTAAACTGAAAAGAACCTTAGCACAGAAAAAATAATACAATCATTTCAGATCAGATTGGTATCAGAGCTAGAGTTTATTCTCTGGTGTTGTTTAGTGTAAATAATTCTTTAACTGTTTGCAAGTTTTAGATGCTTACAAGGCTCAAGCTCAAAAGAGGAGAAGGAAAATTGGTGGAAGCAGAAGGGTCTCAAAGGAGCCAAAGAAAGTGGGAGCAATATTGCCACAATCTCCACTACCTAGTTCACCTCCTAAAGAAGCAGAAGCTCCTTTAATTATTCCTCACGAGGAAGGAGAAATCCATGAAGAAGTTGATCCCAAGGAGGAAGAAAGAGTGTTCAAGAAAGCATTTCTTGACATGACTGAGATGGTTAGAATTCTTTATCAAGAAAGAAATGGGAGGCTGGAAGGAGAAGGATATAAACTTCACAAGGAAGGAAAAGGATCTTCAGGAGGTCACAATGATGAAGATAAGTCAAAGAAGGGAAATGGAGGAAATGGAGGCAATGGAGAGCCATCATCCTCACCCTCATCATCATCTTCCTCTACTTCTTCTTTAGTAGATCAGCCACACAAGTCAAAGAACATTGGTAAAAGTCCTTTTTTAAAACTTGATGTTAAGTTTGAATTTCCAATGTTTAATGGTGAAGTAAATGCATAAAATCTTGATAATTGGATTATACAATTGGAGGTCTATTTGAGAATCCAAAAACCTTCAAGATGACGATACCAAAATCCAATTAGCTTCATTGAGAATGGAAGGTGCAACACTTGTTTGGTGGGAAGCCAAGACAAAGGAGGAAATCAAGAAGCATGGTAAGATTATTTTATCATGGTCAGATTTCATTTATGCTATTAAACAAAAATTTTATCCATTAGCTCATATGCGGAAATCCATAATGAACTAGAAAAACTTTAGGCAATTAAAGGGAAAAAATGTGCAAGAATACACCTAAGAATTTAGGAGAAGATCTCTCTTATTAGGGGTAGATTTGCAAAGCCAAGATAATTTGCTCAAGTACATAGGAGGCTTACATAGCTACCTAAAACACACTATTCTCATGTTTAACCCCACCAGTCTAGATGAAGTATGTGTTCAGGTCACACATCTAGAAGCTAGATGGAAGAACATTTCTGAAGAGGGTAGAAAGGAACTTTTTAAGGGTAAAGCCAAAGAAAAGACCTAAAAAGGTAAAATAAAAAAGAATGCATCTATTAATAAAGAGGGAGAAAAAGTGGTTTGTATAATTTTTTCAAAAGAAGGCCACGATGAAACTCATTGTTGGAAATTACATCCTGAAATGAGGCCAATTAAACCCAATAACAAAGGGAAACATAAAACTGCTGCTACAACTCAACATGATTTAGGATCTGATTCAGGAGATAAATCTAAGATTACAACCATGGGATTAAAGAAAATGAAGGGAAAATAAATTTAAACTAAACCCAGTACTAGTACATCAAAATTTCACATACATACTCCAAATGAAGAAGAAAGAATAGAACTGTTTCATGTGAGGGTCATATCCAAGCATACCAATATTGACACATTGTTTGAAAGTGGGTCACAAGAAAAATTAATCTTTGAATATTTGGTCAAGAAACTTAACCTTGAGACCATACCACATCCAAAACTATATCCACTAGGTTGGATTTGTAAGGATGCAAATTTATAGGTTTCAAAGAAATGTATATTGCGGTTTGCAATCACTGCAAATTTTGTTGACACGGTTGAATTAGATGTGGTTCCACTTGACATCACTAATATTGTATTAGGGAGTACTTAATTGTATGATAGGAAAGAGATATTCCATCACCATAAGAACAAGTATCATTTATTCAAAGATGGCAAGGATTTCATTGTTAGAGCACATCGCAAGAAGACAAACATTTCTATGGTAAATCCTAGACAAGTAAAGAGGCTGGTAAATTCAAGTAATAATTTTGTTCTTCTTATGATTAAGCCTAAAGCTGATGTTGATTCATGATCCTAAGTTGAATTATATTTACATTATGTAGTTAATGCACATCATGAGATGTTTCTGGAGCCAACAGGATTACCTCCAAAAAGAGAAATTCAACATGAGATTCAGTTGCAGCAAGATTGTCCTCTTTCAAACATCGGTATGTATTACATGTCGATAATGGAGAATGCTAAAATAAAAAGGCAAATCAAAGAGATGTTGGACAAAGGCATCATAAGGCCAAGCACCTCGCCATGTGGTTCACCCATAATCTTGATACCAAAGAAAGATGGGACTTGGCGCATGCGTGTATATTTTCGAGCTTTGAGCAAGATTACGGTAAAGAATCGTTACCCACTCCAAAGAATAGACGATTTTATTGATCAAATGAAAGAAGAAAATTTTTTCACTAAGTTAGATTTACGAACTGGATATCATCAAGTAAGAATTGCAAAAAGTGATATATGGAAAACTGCATTCAAAACCAAACAAGGACTCTTTGAGTGGCTAGTTATGCCTTTTGGTTTGTGTAATGCACCGAAAACTTTCATGCGTGTTATGGATAGTGTTTTGCGTCCATTTCGTGATGACTTTGTTATTGTGTACTTATATGACATTTATTTTCAGCAAAATAAGAGAAGATCATGTCTTGCATGTGAATAGAGTGCAGGATATTTTGAAGAAAGAGAAATTGTTTCTTAATATGTCAAAGTGTGAGTTTGGAAAGACTTCTTTGGTCTATTTGGTACATATTGTAAGAGGAGGAAAATTGAGGATTGATACTTCTAAAGTGGAAGCCATTGTGAATTGGCCCACACCCAAAACAATAACCGAGGTAAGAATTTTCTTAGGTGCAACTTAGTATTGGAGAAAGTTTATTGCTAAATTTTCTTCCATCACAACTCCTATGCATGCAGTGACAAGTGTGAAGAAAGGCTTCCAATGGGGAGGAAAACAAAAAAAAGCTTTCGAAGCTTTAAAATACAAGATCAGTTCAGCTCCAGTCCTTGCATTACCAAATTTGAGACAACCATTCGAGATACAAACTGATGCTAGTGATTATGCCATAGGCGCAGTACTTTTGCAGCATGGTAAGCCTATCGCTTTTCATTCTGAAAATTTTAATGGTGTTGTGACTAATTATCCTACATATGACAAAGAACTATATGTTTTGGTACAAAGTGTCAAGAGGTGGAAACAAAACTTGATGGGTAAAGAGACTATTGTACATACCGATCACCAACCATTACAGTACTTGCAGTCACAAAAAAAATTGCAGCAATCAAGGCATTTCATGTGGATGGGATTTCTTCAACAATTTCACTTGGTTATAAGGTACAAGAAAAGTATATTCAATAAAGTTGCAGATATGCTTTCAAGACCAATCATTAGTATATCTACTTTACTAAAAAATGATTCTATTGTACATAAGAGTTATGTAGAACAATATGCACATGAAATTGATTTTCAAGATGTTTATGCAAGTTTGAGTGAAGGGAATCAAGTTAAAGAAAAATATTATCACATGCATAACAATTTTCTGTTTCATTTGGGCAAGGTGTGTATTCCACAAGGAGAGAGGCTAAGTGTCATGAGAGAAGCTCATTCTTCTCTTATTGTTGGACACTTTGGGGTAAAAAAAACAGTGGCGCATCTACATGAAAGGTATTTCTATTGGCCTCGCATGACAGATAGTGTGTCACATTTTATAAGAGGTTGTTCTATGTGTGCAACAAGTAAGCCTAGTAATAGGAATCTTGGGTTGTACACACCACTACTAGTACCATCAAGGCCATGGGAGAGTGTCTCCATGGAATTTTTTGGAGGTCTACCTATGTCAAGAAAATAACATGATTATCTTTATGTGGTTGTGGATAGATTCAGTAAAATGTGTATACTTATGCCATGTAAGAAAACCATTACTGCTGAAAAAACTGTTGAATTTTATTTTCAACATGTTTGGGTTCATTTTGGATTGCCAACTTCTATTGTTAGTGATAGGGATTCCAGATTCATTAGGAATTTTTGGTCAAATCTATGGAGAATGATGGACACAAAGTTGAAAAAGAATACCGCTTTTCATCCACAAACATATGGACAAACCGAGGTGGTGAACAGAACCGTTGTGAATCCATTGAGAGGATATTACAACAAACATCCTAAGTTTTGGGATGAACAACTACATTACATTCAACATGCTTACAACTGGGCAAAGCAATCTTCAACACAAACATCACCTTTTGAAGTATGCTCTGGGTATTTTCCAAAATCACCATTAGACTTCATCTTCGGGAAGGATGTTGCAATTTATGGCAATATTGACATTGATAAGGCTCGAAAGTTCATTGAGAAAATTCAGATTATACATCAACAAGTTCAAGAACAACTTTAGAAAAGTCAAATAAAATACAAAGAGAGGCATGACAAACACCAGGTTGATCACAAGTTTCAAGAGGGAGATGAGGAATGGTTTCACATTATCAAAGAAAGGATGCAAGGGGAAGGTAAAAAGCTCAAACCCATTCGCTATGGTCCATTCAAGATCATAAAACAAGTTGGTAACAATGCATTCCAACTTGACTTGCTGTCTTATATGCAAATGTATTCAGTTGTTAATGTTGAAAACTTACGCTTGTATGAGCCACCTTTGATTGATGATCAAGGAAGTGATGTTCAACTACCTTCTATTGAAGGTTTCTCGCCAGAATTTCTGGATGAGCTCAAAGAAGATACAATTCTTGACAAGAGGACAAGAGAATCCAAGAGGGGAAGTGTTGACTACCTTCGATTTGGGCTCAAAGGCAATAAACCAAGCAAGGAAAAATGGATGGAGGTTGGAAAGGTGAGGGATTTGTACCCTCATCTACTTAACATGTAATCAAGTCTTTTGGGGTCCAAAACCTTCCCAATGGGAAGGAGGGATCAGGAGTTTATAAATTTTTCTCAAAAGTAAAAGTTACAGTATTGGGTTACCAAGATGGTTGCGTAGATCTCGTCTTCCTGATTCCTGCGCCATGAACGGTTCAAAAAAACGATGTCATATGAGGGAGATATCGCGTTCTGATCAAAATGCCAAACAGGTAAAATTTCGACAGTTTGACCAATATTGACTGGGATGCACAGTCAGCAAATGGGTGGATGTATAGTCAACAAAAGGGAATATTTTTAGGACTATTCCTTCCTCAAAACCAACCAAAAGTTGAAAAGTGTCAAAATTATGTTGGTCGAATGATTTTGGAGAGGGCCAATCGGAAGGTGACACATGGCCAGCCCCGAGGCCGCCATGTGTCCCTGAAATGGAGTGGTAAATTTTTTTTGGAGGCCGCAGGAATCGACCCCCAGACCTCCTGACCAATGCGTGCATGTCTTACCATCTATACTCCACATTGTTTCTTAACCATAGAGTTCACAGTTTATATTTATGTTTGATTGCAAATCATGTTGGGGGTTGGGGACTGCCAGCGGTCCCCGGAGGTGTATCACATGCAAACATTTAAATGCAACCACCATGGATAAGTGTTAACCAATAGCATTAACCACAACGTTAAAACGTTCCGCAATAGTTATCACATGGCCACGTTTAAACAAAAACTCTCCTCGGTTTATGCAACAGTCTCCGCTAACCCACGAGTTCAACCACGATCCAACACTTCAAACCATAGTTATTATCACAGGTTTCGCCCGACAGTTGCGGTTTGTAATTGGCGGTTTCGGGTTGGCATGTGGCCACCCCAACCATCAAGTTTAATGCAACGGTTAGTTCCAGCAGAACTTTTGGAGGGTGCACTTTTAATGGCGAAAATTGATAATTTAACTCCAGTTAAGTGGAGTTCGCCACTTTTAGTGGAGCTTTTCTAGGTGAAACTGGGAAAAAGAGTAGAAGACTCGATTTTTTCCCATTCTGAGTGAATGAAGAGTCATTTTTTACTAACTGGAGTATTATGGAGCCATTGGTGTAGAGAAAACAACCATTGGAGCATTGTACTACATGTAATAGAAAAATTTTGAGCATAATGAAAGATGGACATGCCATTAGGAGTTGGACCAACAGATGTAGCCAAGGAGGGGTGAACTCCTTCATCATGCCTGCCGTGTAAATTTCATGTGGTGACTTATTTCTCTATTTTACACTGTTGTTCAGTGTTATTTAAGCTTGTTTTATGCTTCTGTTTCACTAAAAATCATCTACAATTCATGGAAAAACACCTTAATCCTTAAGAAAACTAATGAAATGATTATGCACATGTTTTTGAACTGAAAATACACATAGCACAGCAAAACTAATATAGTCATTTCAGATCACCTCTTTAGGAATGTTCTTCCCTCTAGCTTATAGATGTGTGGCCTGAACACAAACTTCATTTAGACTGGTGGGGTTAAACATGAGAATAGTATGTTTTAGGTAGCTATGTAAGCCTCCTATGTACTTTAGCAAGGTGTCTTGGGTCTGCAAATCCACCACTGATAAAAGAGCTCTTCTTCTAAATTATTGGGTGTATTCTTGCACATTTTGTCCCTTTAACTGCCTAAAGTTCTGCCAGTTCATGAAGGATTTTTGCATATGAGCTAATGGATAAAACATTACTTTAATAGCTGCAATAAAATTTGACCATGATAGAATAATCTTACCATGGTTCTTGATTCCCTCCTGTGTCTTGGCTTCCCACCAAAGAAGTGTTGCATCTTCCATTCTCAAATAAGCTAATTGAATTTTTGTATCATCATCTTAAAGGTTCTGTATTCTTAAATAGACCTCCAATTTTCGAATCCAATTATCTAGCTTGTCTACATTTACTTCACCATTAAACATTGGCAATTCGAACTTAACATCAAGTTTTAATAAAGGAGATTTACTAGTGCTCTTGGACTTATGTGGCTGATGTATTGAAGAAGAGGTAGAAGATGATGATGATGAGGGTGAATATGGTGGCCCTCCATTGCCTCCATTTCCTCCATTTCCCTTCTTTGACTTGTCTTAGTCATTTTGACCTCTTGAAGATCCTTATCCTTCATTTTTGAGTTTAGATCCTTCTCCTTCTAGTCTCTCATTCCTTTCTTGATAAAGAATTCTAACCATCTCAATCATGTCAAGAAATGCTTTCCTAAACACTCTTTCTTCTTCCTTAGGGTTAACTTCTTCATGAGTTTCTCCTTCCTCATGAGTCATGCTTAATGAAGCTTCTTCTTATTTAGGAGGTGAACTAGGTGGTGGAGATTGTGGCAATCTTTATCTCCTTTGATTTGGCTCCTTTTGAGACCCTCCTGCTTCCACCAGTTTTCCTTCTCCCCTTTTGAGCTTGAGCCTTGTAAGCATCTAAAACTTGCAAACAGTTAAACAATTATTTGCACTAAACAACACTAGAGACTGGTTTGTTGTCGTCAGGTTATCTCTGACTGTGGTGGGTAGGCTGGCATTGACTATGCCATGTGACATCATCCAGGGACCGTTGGCGGGTTGGGACTGTCGGCGGTTCCCAACCCCCAAACATATATGCAGTAAACAATAAATCAAACCCACCACCATATGTTGTTAATAAATAACGTGTAGCACAGTTGGTAAATCGTGTCCATGCCAGGAGGTAGGTCCGGGTGTCAAGCCCTGCGACCTCAATAAAATTTTACAATGAATTTCAGGGCCACATGGTGGCCTCGGGGCTTGCCACATGGCACCTTCTCATTGGTTCCTCCAAACACAATTATCCAATAAAACAGTGACACTTGTCAAGAACTGATTGGTCCGGTAGAAAGAATATTCTGGGGAATATTATTTTTGCTGACTATACAACCCAGTCAAACCTGGTCAAACTGTCACAAATTTACTTGTTTTCCATTTCGATTAGAACACAATATCTTCCTGATACGACATCGGTTTTTCGAACCGTTCACGACGCCAGAATCAGGAAGACAAGATCTACGCAACCATCTTGGTTTTAACCCAATCCTGTAACTTTGAATTTTGAGAAAAATTTATGAACTCCTGATCATCTAGAAAGGGCCCCTCCATGCGGCAGTAGGAAATGGAAAAGGTCATGGAAGAGTAGAGGGATATATTCACCTCACCCACAGGGGTACCCATACACTATCAGGTCAAGCACTCCATAAAAATGACCCTGGGCATGACGCTACCCAACAGATCGATCTACCGATGTGTTGTTCTTGAGAAAGATGAAATTAAGAGGTAGATTCATGAATTGTTGTAGAAAGGGCACATCAAGCCAAGTTCATCACCTTATGGGAGCCCGATCGTGTTGGTACAACAAAAAGATGACACCTAGAGACTCTATATTGACTATCAGGCATTGAATAAGACCACGGTCCAGAATATGTATCCAATACAATGGATTGATGAATTTCTGGACCAGCTCAAGGGATGCAAATATTTCAGCAAAATTGACTTGAACTCTGGTTATCACCATGTACCAATTGAACCCTCTGATGTGTAGAATATTTCCTTCAAATCGAAGGTGGACCTTTCTGAATGGTTGGTCATGCCTTTCAAGTTCACTAATGCCCTCGTAACCTTCATGTAGTTTATGGATGACATATTGTGGCACTTTAACAACTCGTTTGTGGTATTGTACCTAGAAAACATTGTGATGTTTAGCCAGAGTTTGGAAGAGCACATACACCATATTCGACAAGTCCTCCAAACACTGTGGAAGCACAAATTGTATGCCAATTTGGAGAAATGCACTTTTGTTACGACCCAAATTAAAATTATGGGGTACATCATTGATGATTAGGGTGTTCATGTGGACCCAACCAAGATACAATTGATTCGGGAGTGGCCATCCCCAACCACTCTAATAGGGCTCCGCAGCTTTCTGGGTCTTTCCAATTTCTATCACAGGTTCGTGTTCAAGTCAATTCACCAAGGGAAAATAAAAAACAAATTTATTTTGGTATGAATCCAAACAAAAATAATTTTTCGATTTGAATCATTGCCTCTACTCTACACCAGTGATCACATTACCAAACCTGCAACAACCATTTGAAATCGAGACAGATGCCTCCGACTATGTTATTGGTGCAGTTCTTACCCAAGAAGGGCATCCGGTGGCATATCACAGTGAGACACTTTCAGAAGCAGTCTGAAAGTATCCCACTTATGAAAAAGAGATGTATTCAATTGTGCAGGCATGCTGACAATGGAAGAATTACATTCTTAGGAAGGAAACGGTCATCCACACATAACACCGACCCCTGCAGTTCATACAAACACAAGGAAAGTTGTAGAACAATCACCATCAGAAATGGTCCATGTATCTGCAAAAATTCCATTCGAACATCAAGTACAAGAATGGAAGCACCAATAATGTTGCAGAATTTCTCAGCTATCCATCGGTTGTGGTGTTGACCACTCTGCTCGACTCTTATGGACACGAGACCTCGGGGTGGCCACATTTATACAAGATCGATCCAGATTTCGGCAACACGTACCAGATGCTCCTGAAAGGAAAGAAAGTTCCATATTTTCACCTCTAAGGCCCATTATTGTGCCACCTATGACACCTTTGTTTTCCTTCAAGTGAGCATGCTAATATGTTCCAGGAGGTACATTACAGTTGGGTTGTTGGACATTTCAGAGTAGAGAAAATAGTGACAATGTTGGAGAAGTATTTTTATTGGTCACACCTTCGACATGATAATGGGAAGTACATCAAATTGTACACTACCTGCATCATTTCCAAACCAAAAATCAAAAATCAAGGCCTATATACTCCTCTTCCTTCTCCTAGTTTTCCTTAGGAATTCATCTCCATGGATTACATGTTGGGACTCCCTTCTACTAAGCATGGCAATGAATACGTTTTTGTGATCGTTTGGAGATTCTCTAGGATGCCAATTCTGGTGAATTTCACTCACCAAAAGAGGATCATGGACACACAAATCAATAACACTTGCCAACAGAGGATATAGCTATATCAAGTTGTAAAATCAAGCCAAATCCTTCACCAGGGCAAGTGGTCTGCTATGGACCAGGTGTAATATTCCCTTTTTTGGTGTCACCTATGACACAACTAGGATGGACTTCCAAAGTTAAGATCAGACAGGTCACAGGTACAGGTTGGTGTCATCAGCGGGCCCAGGGGATTTTTGGAGGATTTTTGAGGAGTGTATATGTGTTCAGGTGGCATTCGCTTGATGTATTCCATCATCCGAGCAGCTTTCCTTTCGTTCCGGTGCATTCCGACAACTTTCAGAAAATTGATTTATTTTTGGGCTTAACTTAGTTAATTACGCTCAAGGTGGCATTCTGGGAGGAATATATGATAGAACACCTTAGTGTAATAGCTCATTGGAACCGTGACGAGGATACCTACATTATGGGACAGTTGGAAAATAGTTTAAATGATCGGAGGAAATGTGGTAGCCGATTTACTCTTTTCGACATTAAAAAGGAATATTTTAATAAAAGGGAAAAGTGCTCCATGAATAAAATAATAATAAAATAAGGCTATAGAAGGCTCCAAGAGATCTATAAGAGAAAGGGAGGAGGCCATAGAGAGGTATCTTTGGAGTAGATTATTTTCTTGTGTATGAGAGGTTTGAGAATGTGGTTCTCTACTTCAGCCATAGCCTTAGGACGTGTTAGCTCCCTGTAATCACCAAGATTGGCAAAGTCTGATCTCAGGGAGAAACATCGTTTCAACCAACGTTGGGATTCTAGGATATAGCCCTCCTGAATCTGGAGAGGGATCTCTCCAATAAGTGCAAAGATGGATTTGTCTTTGAAGTTTGGGGTAATAATATTAGGCTAGTTATGAAGGCCAAGGGTTTGTTTTGGTTTTTGGATGGTTGAGCATGATTATTGTTTGAGGTGGAAAGTCCTAAGTGAAAATAGTTTCAAAGGTGAGAAGTTGCAAGCAAATAGAACAAGCTTTGGCCAGGAAGATAGATAATTGCAGGTTTTAGTCCATTGGGCTATGGAGTCATAATAGGGTTTAATTGGAATAGCAAGAGGCAAGAGTGGTCCATGGGGAAATTCATCTATGTCTAAGGATCTCTATGAAGATTGATTTATGGAATGAAATGATACAACAAGAAGGAAACTTAAACAGATGCAGAACAAAGAGCAGCCCAGGATCTGGTAAGTACTTTTAAACTAGCCAGCCTTTGACAAACACTTAAGAAGAACATGAAAGCAAACTAGTATCTGGTAAGTACTTTTAAACTAGCCATCCTTTGATACACTTTCAATAGAAAACATTTTAAAACAAAGGTGAAAATTGAAGGAAACTTTTGGAGTAGAAACTAGCGGGCCGGGCTCACCACAAATCCTCTCCTAGCTCTGCTTTACTTGGTTACTTTCAAGACCAACGCAAATATAACACAGAATTGCCTAAGATATGGTAAGTACTTCTAAACTAGCCAGCTTTTAACACATTCCAAGAGAAACATTCAGACAGTCTTTGGGGATAATACTAAGACCAGGGCACACCATATCTTCCATAGTTTATCTCTACTTAACTAATACTGAGCATAACATTCAAGAATAATATTCAGCTAAGGAAATAAGACAAGGGAACGCCAGCATTCCTATGCTTAAACTGAATTAAATCATTCCCAAATAACACAGTTTGGAAGAAAACATATAAATAAAGATTTTCAGTCAGAGAAGGTTACTGATATACAGTAGGTCCTAACTCTATGCATTGTTGTTCTTTATAAGAGAAAATGAAACACAGTGAAAACAGAAACAAAATAACAAGTTACAAGTAGAAAAACATCACCGTCAACATAGACCATGATCCCATAAATCAGCTTGTATTGATGCTCCAAACCAGTTACAGCTTTAAGTCCAATGCTTGAGTTTAGAAATCATCTACTCATCTCAGCCTAACTTATCTATCACAAGCAGAGCTCCAAGGGCCAGTGAACACTATTTACAGTTAGAAGTTTAAGCTCAGATGTATTTCAAAGTTATGCAACCAACAACTTCTTATCTTCTACAGAGGTATTTATAGAAGAATGAGGAGGGGAGATCTGATAAAAGATCTCTCAAGGAAATTAATACAGAGTAATGACTTCTCGACCTTTTGAGGGGCTCGATGGAGAAGTTTACAGATGGTCTGTCTGTATTAACTATTTTTCATTTAAGATTAAACTTGGTGGGAGCTTTTATTGACTTTAAGGCTCTGTGTTATTTTTGGAGTAACTCTGCAGATATTTTTTGCATTAAGTTCCTCGCAGAAGTAACTCTCTGGCTGCGTTGAGGCGAATATCTTCATTTGATCAATAAATTCAGCCTCTTTTTTGAATGCTTTGAGGCACAGGTGGCACCTATGGTAGCTGAGGAATCAATTTGCCTCAATTGAGGGAGGTGGAGGCCTTTCTGTCAGTTAAACACTTATGATTTTCTTTCGACTGTGTTTTAATTTGGGGGATTAGGCCTTTTGATAATCCATCTTAGCCATAATCCCCGCAAATCGGTCTTCAATCTTCTTTTCTGTTGTGCTTGTCTTCAACACTAATACTCTTTAAATCGTGTTGTAAAAACACAGTGTCTTGCCGATGTGCAAGGCCATGCTGGGCTCGTATGGCATCACTGCCTCATGAAGCAATGACGAGACATGGAACAGAGCCTTTGAATGGTTTCCTTTGATAAATCAAAAGCATGGGAATTGTTATTCCTGGCCTTCGGATTTCCCTTTAATATAGTGGAAAAAACCATTAATCCCTGCAAAATATAAACAAAAATTATAAAATCCTGCGTTTTTTGGAAAAACTGCTTCAGAAGGCATGGGAGGAGCATAGTCGTTGGATGGCAGCATCCAATCGTGGAGATCTACGTAGAAGAGGTTAGAAAAAGGAGATCAGGGGAAAGAATAAGTCATATCCATCGATCTGCAGAGATCGACGATCAGGTTTTAATCGAGAGGAGATAAAGCGAAGGGGTCACTTTACAAAGAAATGGCGAAAAATTTTAAGAAACAAGGTTAAAAACCTTTATTGGAGGAAGAAAAGGATTAGAGATCAAATGGGTCTCGGGATAAATATGAGTCGTCGGATGTGACTAGACCCACAGAAATCGACGGCGGATATTGAATCGGGAGATCGGCGATCAGGGCAAACAAACAAATGCACCCGATGGAGGGTTGTGATGCGATGAGCGCGGACCATTGATCTAAGGATCAGATCAACGGTGGGGAAATGAATCGGAAGGAAGGGTGATCGGGGGGAACAAAATAAAAGCAGCGATTTGAAAAATGCGATGCGATGGAGCATTGGCTGTGGATCTGAGGATCAGATCAACGGTGGGGAAATGAATCGAAGGAAGGGCGATCGGGGGAACAAAAAAATGTATGTGATTTAAATTTTGCGATGCGATTGAAACTTTGGGATGTGATTTTGCGTGGGTCGTTGATCAGCGTTAGATCAACGGTCAATATCTTTTCAACTTTGCACCGGCAGAAACCCTTATACTTTATGAAAAACCCATGAATTTTTAATAAAACCAAGGTTTTTATGGATCGGGGCGGAATATTTATATATGAAGTGACTGGCCCCGATTGTGGGGCCTCTGGATGTATGGAGTACCATGGGCCCGGAGCTTTATATTACAAGGGCCAATCGCAATCGGAGCTTTGGGCCCGGTCTTTCAATCGACCCATTGAATTTTTTCCGATGCGATAAGGACTTCGGCCTTTGCGCTTGGTTTTTACAAAGAAAACAAAGGACTGGGATCTTATGGATATGGGACTTAATCGCATCGGGAGTTTTGATGCGTCCTTTTCAATCAACCCATTGAATTTTTCCGATGCGATTGCGCGATCGGGTCTTTTTAATCTAACCATTTATATTAACATGTGACTTTGGCTTTTTAGATCAAAACTTTGGATAGATGGGTTTTCTTATTTACAAAGGAAAAAACGAATCGGGAATGGATTTTCAATGTTTTAAGCGCGGAAGGCGGGCCCACGGTTTATATGAAAAAATAATATGATCGGGGGTCTTAAATACAAAGGCTAATCGCATCGAAACTTTCGAAACATGGAAAAAGACTTGCGCACTTGAATCTTTCCGATGCGATAAGCGCCGAACAGGGTTAGCGCTTGGTTCCAGGGTGTGGGCATGTGGAGGAGAAGTGGTTTAAAACTTAGCCCAAGGGGGCTTAATTCCTTTAGTAAAAAACTTTGTTTTTTATGAATTTTTTTTTTAGAGTTTTCAATGGCTTTGGGGGTTTCGGTATAGTTTAAAAATGAGTTTTAAACTATGAAAAGGTGATTTTCATGAATGGAAAAAGAGGAATCATGAAAATAGAGGAGTTTTATGGAGAAAAAAGGGGAGTGAATGAAGGTTAGTTTTGAGTGAGAGAAGGGGGGGAAATGATGGTTTCTCAACAGTCTTTTCTCATGAAATCAGTAGAATTTATGAGTATAAAATGGAAATAGTAAATGAAGATTTTGAGACAGAGGCATGAGGCCTTCAAGAGTCTTCAAGAGCCAACACTTTTTAGCAATAAAATTTGTTCTTTGAAGGCTCAAAAAAGTCTTAGCCACCTTTTTCTATAACAAATTTTATAGGTGGCTAACAGTGGCTCCACTTGGGGATGGTGCCTTCTTGAAGGCATCAATAACTTCAGACTTGCATTCTCTGGGAGGCTGACCTGTGCCTCATCCATTGGGCTGCTTTCCTTTGCTTAAATGATATTCTTTTTGAAAACATATTAGCAGCTATAAAAACAATGGTTCTTTTATCAACAAGCTCTCTACCTACCCAATCCTACTGATCTAGCATTTTTTTTTCATTTAGAGTGCACTTGGATTGGCAAACTCTTTTCACAACATTTTATTCTTTTTGAAAGCAGGAAATCTAATATATTTCTACTCCTTATTTCTCCATGGACTCAGATTAAACAGTTGACCCATATGATTCTCTACCTATTCTATCAATCTGTTAGGATTAAACAGTCTAACATATTTTATTCTCTAAATTCTACTACAGAAATTTAAAAGCATTCAAGTCAGGATTAAACAATCTAACTTGAAGCTGGTCCATGGCATAAAATACAAGCTGCACATAGACATTTATTTTGCAGAAAATTTAAAAACAAAATGGAAGGCTTAAGATCTGAAAATTCAAAGCACTTCCTTCATCCTCTTACAGCTCTGTTTTGGCTCTTGTTTGAGTTGTTTCTTCCTTGTTCTCTGGTTCAGATTTTGAGTTGATTAGAACCAGATTTTTACATCTCTTGACTCGGAATTTGAAGCAAATTTGAGTCATTTTCTTTTTGAAACCTTAGGTTCATATTTTGATCTTGTTTGAACCTTTAATTTCTATCCTAAACTATCTACTGATAATCCAAGATTAAACATTTTGGCAAATCGAATTCACTATCCTATCAGCAGAAAATTTGAAGCTAATTAGTCAAGTTTAGACAGTTTGACTAACTAGAAGTATGTTATTCAGGAGTGGCATTTGAGCTTGCACACTTTCAGATTTGTTTCTCTTTTTTGGTATGGGGCTATACCTTTCTTGTTTTTCACAATCTGCCCTCTTTTCTCTTTTCTATTGTTTTTGTAATTTTGACTTTTCTAACTTTGAATGCAATGGTGGATGAGATATTTATAATGAAAAAGATAAAAAGGCTTCAAAACATAGCATTGATCAAGAGAAGTAATGCTTAAGCATCCTACCATTGACAGGACCCCCAAACAATTATGCTCCATTCAACTCCTGCAAGAAAAATGCATTGTTACCAGCAGCTGAATGAATAGAGTAAGGGCCAAGCCATAGGTTGTCAAATTTTCCATGCTTTCCCTTTTCTTCCCTTCTTGAATCCCATTTTAAAACTTTGTCCCCAATCTTGAAATTGTTGGCCTTTGTTCTCCTGTCAAAAATATTTTTAATGTTGTCCTATTTCTGCAATGCTTTGTTATACACCTCCTCTCTGGTTTGCTGAAGATGAATGGTCTGGTTTATTGTTCTGATCATGTCATTATCTTCAGTTTGTAACTCTTGAATCAACTTTATTACTGGTACACCAAGGTTGTTTGGAAAAATTTCATCAGTACCATACACAAGCTGGAAAGGTGACATACCAATAGATTTCTTCAAAGTCAATCTGTCAGCCCAAAGTGCATGAACCAGCTTTGTGTGCCAAGACTTTTTTTTTTCCTCCAATAGTTTCTTGATTATGCTCAATAAAATTTTATTTGAGGATTCTGCAAGGCCATTACCCTGGGGGTAATAAGCCGTGGAATGCCCCAATGTTATTTGATATCTATGACAGAACTCAACCATCTTCTTTGATCCAAATGCTGCTGCATTATCAGTGATAATCTTGGGGAGAATATTAGTCTCCATAAATTTTATGATAACTGAATCATTGGCCTGCCTACAAGGAATGGCTTATATCCACTTAGTGAAATAGTCTGTGGCGGTGAGAATCCATCTATGTTGGGCAGAAGATGGTGGATGGATTTCTCCTATGAAGTCAAGTCCCCACTGTTGAAAAGGGGATTCAACAGTGATTGGATGAAGAGGTAGGGGTAGCAGTTTTATTTTTCCTTCAAAAAGTTGACATTTATGACAGGCAATGATCATTTTATACACATCATAAAAAAGAGTAGGCCAGTAGAAACCAGCCCTCAAAAAATTTGTTGGCTGTTGTCTTCCAGTGTAAATGACCTCCACACTCTCCTTCATGGAATTCATGCTTAACCTTCTCTGCATCCAATTCAGGAAAACATTTAAGCAATAGACCACTTGCATTTTTCCAATAAATACATATATCTATAATGCAATAGTTTACAGCTTTTAACTTTAAGAATCTTGCCTTTGTTTTTTTCAAACCAGGAGATGTATTTAAATTAAGCAAAACATAAATAATATCAGCATACCAAGGAGAATTCATAAAATTATCTTCAACTATAGGAGTTGAGAATTCTTCTTGGTCATCCAAAGCATCAATCATATAAATATCAAGAACTTCAAAATTTGATTCAGCCATTAATCTAGCTAGACCTTGGCCTTTGATGATTTTAGTGGGTTTTATCTCTAAATCATATTCAAGGATAACAGCAATCCACTTACCTCTCTTACCATCTGGGTCCTGTGTTAAAATGTCTTTAACAACTGAGTTTGGGATGAAGGCAATGATGTGTGAGTGAAGGATGTACACCCTGAAGTCTTTCAAAGCTTTAACCAAAGCAAAAGCTTGCTTCTCCATAATGTTATACTTCAAAGGGGCATCCCTCAATGCCTTACTAAAGAATGCAATAGGCTTCTCTTGTCCTTGTGGATTTTTCTGCAAAAGGACAGCAGCTATGGTATTTTCTAATGCAAATGAAAAAATATAAAAATCTTTTAAAAAATCAGGACTTATAAGAACTGGTGTTTTGGTTAACACTTGTTTCACCATTTCAAAGGACTTCTTTGCTTCCAAGGTCCATTTTACCCCTTGCTCCTTCTTTAACATGTTTGTGATATTCCTAAGGAGCTCAGCCAAGTTGGGGATGAACCTTATCAGAAATTTAATCTTTCCGATGAAAGACTGCAACTCTTTGATGTTTCAAGGATGAGAGATTTGTAATATGGCCTCAATCCTCTTTGGATCTATCTTTATACCCTCTTCAGAAATGATGTGCCCAAGAAGTTTACCTTCTTGGAGACCAAATAGTGTCTTCTTAGGGTTTAAAGGTATCCCAAATTTTCTGCATTTCTCGAAAACTTTTCTCAAATGTTCTAAGTTCTCTTCATCTATTTTTTAAAACACAGTGACATCATCAAGGTATATAATGATGAAGAAGCCCATTTCTTCTGAGAATTCTATGTCCATGGCTCTTTGAAAGGTTGCTCCAGCACTCATTAGACCAAAGGGCATTTTCACATACATGAAGGTGCCCCATGGTGTAGTAAAGGTTGTCTTTAATTGATCAGTAGGGTGAACTAAAATTTGATTGTACCCTGAATAGCCATCAAGCAAAAAAATTATTTTAGACCCTACCACCCTTTGTAAAATATGATCCATCTTGGGTAGAAGGTAGTTGTCTTTTAACGAAGCTTTGTTTAAGTCTCTAAAGTCTATACAAAGCCTGATCTCTCCAGTTTTCTTCCTAACATACACCAAATTATATACCCATTCAGAATATCTAACAGGGACAATAATACCAGCATCATACATTTTCATGATTTCCTTCTGAACCAATGGTAACTGAAGAGGGTTTATCCTGCGCAGTTTTTGTTTGAACGGTTTTTGGTTTTCTTTGAGGGGAATTTTGTGTTGTATAATTTCAGTGTCATAGGATTTAAGATCTTCGTAACTCCACGTAAAATCATCAGAAAACTCTTTAAAAAGCTCAATATATTTGATTTTAATGTGAGCTGGTAAAGTCTTGGACAGTTTAATCATTTTCGGCTTAAGTTCGCTACCAATATTACACTCTTCCACTTCAGTCTCTACAGGTTCCAGATTTGGTTTATTCGCCACATCGTTAAAATAGAACAACTCTTCTAAAGGGGCCAAACCCTTAGGCAAACTTTCATCTTTAGATTGCAGAGTTTCTAACTCCTGTGTTTCAAAATCTGCATTCATTTCTGTTTCTCTTTCAAGTTTGCTAGATAACAGGTTTATATTAGCAATTTTAGGAGACGATTCTTCTTCACCAAGGAAATTTCTTCACTGCAGTCTGTCTCATAATTCGAGTCCGAACTATGTATTTCGAATTCGTTTCTGAAATGCATGAAGTCTTCTATTTGTTCGTCTCTGTCAAACACCTGCCAATACTTTTCATTATCAGGCACGGCTGGTCTAAACTTTATCTGAGTTGTACAGTCTTTGGTTTCATATGGCGTTAAGCATGTTCTAGCTGCAAAGGCTAAATTGTGGGCCGCAATATTTCTTTTTCTTGGGACAAAAATCAATTTGGATTCCTCGAATTTTTTTAAAAGGTCCATGACATTGTTTCGGTAGGCCCTAAGTCTAGGATGATTTGCGTTATACTCCCCGTTGACTTGCCTAATGACTAACTTTGAATCCCCATACACATTAATTCTTCTGGCTCCTAACCTTTTCAATAGATGTAAGCCTAAGAGAAGGGATTCATACTCCGCTATGTTATTGGAACACTGAAATTTTAATGTACAGGAAATACATTCTGTGTGGTTATTTTCAGTGTTGGAAAACCAGACACCTGCACCAGCGTTAGTTCTAGTGCAGGATCCATCAAAATACATACTCCATAGAGGACTATCCTTAATTTCATCCTGGTTACCATCCTCTTTAACTACTGTGCTTTCTAATTGTTGTGGAATGTCAGCACTGAGTTGTGTTTGTTTTGACTCTTCAGGTTTTTCGTTAAGTGGAGGCACATTTTCTTTAGTGTCCAGGTTTAAAAGCAAAGGACACGTGACTTGTATTTCAAGACCCATATTTGGTTTGTTGTTGTTTAAAGGTTTAGCAAACTGTTTGACGGTTCTGTGGTATTTACCCCCTCCTATCTATCGGCCATTAACTTTGTTAAAGTTACTTGTTCATCTAATGTTTCTTCATTAAAGAGGATAAATGAATCAAGGCCTGTGTTTACAGAGTATAAAGGGGAGTTTTGTGGTCTGTCTTGACTTGTCGCTGTGTATTTCATATGAGACTCCCTGTAGAGTCTTCTACTCTGATTGAAAACAGGGATAGTCGCGTAGGTCTTGTCCATTTTCATAGTCCCTTGTAACTTAGCCCCCCATGATCTTGATAACAACATTCCATATTTGGGGGGAACATCAGCCACCACAATATCCATGACTAAGCATTTGGCTGGAATCTGGGCTAAGTTAACACAGAGTTATTTGATTAATCCTAAACATTTTACTCTGCTTCAGTCAAAGGAGTACAGATCTTTATAAGGTCTGGTGATTTCTAGACCAAGGCTCTCCATCACAGCTTTAGGCATTAAATTATGAGAAGCCCCGGATTCATGCATAGCATTGTGTAAAATCTTGTCATGAACGTTTAAACTCACATAAAATGGAGGAATAGGTCCCTCTTGATACATACCTTCAATCTTAGGACCAAAAATAAGCTCTGGTTGATCATCATTAAGATTGACAGTGTCCTCATTCTCTTCAACATTTAAAGCCTTCAAAATTTGGGTCCTATATACATGTTGGGCAGCTAACTCAGTCAAGGGAATAGAGATTTTGATTTTTGAAATTTTCTGCTCAAGGCTGAAGGGAATTTGGTTCTTTGAAGAACTTGTTTCAGCCTTATTAGCTGTCATTCTATCAGCAATATCAGCTTGCTGATTTGTTTTATTTACACTTGACAAAATTGTTTTCACAGGAGTACTAGCCGAAGTGTTAGTACTACTAATGTCTGCACTTTGTTTTTCATTGTTTTGAGTGCCTTTCTCTTTTCCGTTATCAGAATTTACAGCCACTGTTTTATCCTTTTGTTTGACAACTCTAGGCTTGGTTGTAGTGTTGTTTTGTGAAGATTTTTCAGAGGTTTTGTTGTTGGGGTTTTGTTGACTGGTTTTGCTTCTGAGGTCATATTCTTGTTTATATTCTATGATGACATTTTCCATGTCTTGATAATAATTATCATCATCATCTCTTCTGTCATAATAAGGTGTATATAGACCTTGTTTTCTATCATAATGAATCTAAAAGTCATGATTGTCTATCCCCATCATGTTGATATCATCCTCCTCTGCTATTTCATCTATTTCCTCAACCTCACTTACATAGTTTTGATGAAAGGGAGGAGTGATCTACTGATCATCTTCCCTAGGTCTGTTTGGAGGCTTGTTCCTTCTTAAATTCTGACTCTGGTTCTGATTTCTACATTGAGGAGCAGTTTGGTTTTGGCTTGCTTGTGCTCTCTTAATTATTCTTATCTCTTTCATCATCTCCTCCATCATTTTCTCCATCTTTGAGTTGGAAGTAGAAGGTTTGGATTCCTCTCTAAAAGATACTCTCTTTTCAGTTTTCATTCTTGCTCTCTTCTCCATTAAGTTGACTTCCACATAAATAGCACCTTTTTTTATATCTTCAAGAGTTGCAAAATCTCTCTCTCTCAGTTGATAGGTCATGTCAGAGTCAAACCCTTCAGGAAACTTGTTTAAAGCTGAGCCCTGTGGAGGTTTTAGTTCTGGGGAAAGTGCATTATACACACTATTGAATCTAATGCAATAAGCTTGCACACTTTCCCCAGTGTTTCTATGGAGGTTCTTGTAATCAGAAAGGACTTGGAGAGGATTCTTCTTTACTTCCCATTTGTTTAAGAATGTTTGATGGAAGGCTTGGAGATCATTAATATTATGGGGGACTAGGCCTTTGAACCATTTTCTTGCTTCTCCCCCTAAGCTCTGAGCAAATAACCTAAGCTTGACAGAATCATCATCAATTTCATTTCTGTCAACGTAGTCATTCATCTTATCCACATGTTGTGATGCAGTTGTAGCATTTCTAGCATCATATAATGGAATTTTGGACTGATAGTCCTGTGGAAGATTGACTAATGGTGCAGGAAGGACTAACGGAGCATACCATGCTGCCATGATATGTGGTGGGGGTGGATTCACAAGGAGTGGATTAACAACAGGAAAAGTGGGCTGAAGTGTAGTGGTTTGAATAATGGATGTAGGGTGAGAAAAAGTGGATGAACCAGGAATAGACTGTTGAGTTGATCTTGGATGAGAGACACCTAGGTTGTGAAGGAAATGAAAATCAGGAGGTGTTGTTTCTCTTCTACCAGGATGTTCACTTGTTTCAGGAGATGATAGTGAAGACTCGGAATCTAACTGATCTAAATCACCAAGAGACCAAGTTCTAAATGGATTTACTAAGTCAGCTTGTGATTGTTGTAGAGCTGAAAGATTTTCAGGGACTGAATTAGCTCTCAAGGGTGATCTGAAAACAATTGACAATTTAATCTTAGGAGACTTCCTAAGGATACCTTATGGGTTATCAACTACTTCAGGTGGATTAGGGTCAGGATGGGCTCTAGTGTGAATATTTCTAGGAGCCACTATGCTGTGTTTTCCAGACCCAAATAAAACAGGAAAAGTGCAACCAGATATGACAATCTTTAAGAGGTTAAGTAGTCTATTTTACAATTTTAATCCTACAGTGTTCTAACTGAGTTTGAAAGATATTATAATGATAATGGTTCTTCCCAGTGGAGTCTTAAGGTCTGTTCAGGATTGTGGAGTCGCCAAGTGGAAGTTTTTAGCCCATAAGGAGGTAAAGGGTTTTATGGTCCACCACCATGTTTATTGGATACCAATCTGAAATATTTTTAGGTTTTTCCGAGTTATTTTTCAGTTGTATGGTTTTTAAGAATATCCTAACTCTGTTTCAAAACTTAGCTATGGTTATGAGACAAAGACAGTTTACTCTTATGGCTAAGCCAGCTGATCTTTCAAGGTTAGATAAAGTCTTAAGAGAATCCTAGGTTTTACCTAGTTTGTCACTGATTCAAACAAGTTTCACCGTGATTACCTTTTCTTGGTAGTGCTTGAAAAGGTTGCTTTTAACTCACAAGTTTTATTTATTTTAAGGGAATTAGTTCCCTAGTGGAGTTGCCAGAAATGTTAGCTCCCTGTAATCATCAAGATTGGAAAAGTCCGATCTCAGGGAGAAACATCGTTTCAACCAACTTTGGGATTCTAGGATCTAGCCCTCCTAAATCCGGAGAGGGATCTCTCCAATAAGTGCAAAGATGGATTTGTCTTTGAAGTTTGGGGTAACAATATTAGGCTAGTTATGAAGGCCAAGGGTTCTTTTTGGTTTTTGGATGGTTGAGCATGATTACTGTTTGAGGTGGAAAGTCCTAAGTGAAAAGAGTTTCAAAGGTGAGAAGTTGCAAGCAAATAGAACAAGGTTTGGCCAGGAAGATAGATAATTGCAAGTTTTAGTCCATTGGGCTATGGAGTCATAATAGGGTTTAATTGGAACAGCAAGAGGCAAGAGTGGTCCATGGGGCAAGTCATCTATGTCTAAGGATATCTTTGAAGATTGATTTATGGAATGAAATGATACAACAAGAAGGAAAATTAAACAGATGCAGAACAAAGAGCAGCCCAGGATCTGGTAAGTAATTTTAAACTAGCCAGCCTTTGACAAACACTTAAGAAGAACATGAAAGCAAACTAGGATCTGGTAAGTACTTTTAAACTAGCCAACCTTTGATACACTTTCAATAGAAAACATTTTAAAACAAAGGGGAAACTTGAAGGCAACTTTTGGAGTAGAAACTAGCGGGTCAGGCTCACCACAAATCCTCTCCTAGCTCTGCTTTACTTGGTTACTTTCAAGACCAACACAAAGATAACACAGAATGGCCTAAGATCTGGTAAGTACTTCTAAACTAGCCAGCTTTTAACACATTCCTAGAGAAACATTCAGATAGTATTTAGGGATAATACTAGGACCAGGGCACACCATATCTTCCATAGTTTATCTCTACTTAAATAATACTGAACATAACATTCAAGAATAATATTCATCTAAGGAAATAAGACGAGGGAACGCCAGCATTCCTATGCTTAAAATGAATTAAATCATTCCCAAATAACATAGTTTGGAAGAAAACATATAAATAAATATTTTCAGTCAGAGAAGGTTACTGATATACAGTAGGTCCTAACTCTATGCATTGACGTTCTTTATAAGATAAAATTAAACACAGTGAAAACAGAAACAAAATAACAAGTTACAAGTAGAAAAACATCACCGTCAACATAGACCAGGATCCCATAAATCAGCTTGTATTGATGCTCCAAACCAGTTACAGCTTTAAGTCCAATGCTTGAGTTTAGCAATCATCTACTCATCTCAGCCTAACTTATCTATCACAAGCAGAGCTCCAAGGGCCAGTGAACACTATTTACAATCAAAATTTTAAGCTCAGATGTATTTAAAAGTTCTGCAACCAACAGCTTCTTATCTTCTATAGAGGTATTTATAGAAGAATGAGGAGGGGAGATCTGATAAAAGATCTCTCAAGGAAATTAATATAGAGTAATGACTTCTCGGCCTTTTGAGGGGCTTGATGGAAAAGTTCATAGATGGTCTGTCTGTATTAACTGTTCTTCATTTAATATTAAACTTGGTGGGAGCTTTTATTGACTTTAAGGCTCTGTGTTATGTTTGGAGTAACTCTACAGATATTTTTTGCATTAAGTTCCTCGCAGAAGTAACTCTCTAGCTGCATTGAGGTGAATATCTTCATTTGATCAATAACTTCGGCCTCTTTTTTGAATGCTTTGAGGCACAGGTGGCACCTACGGTAGCTGAGGAATCAATTTGCCTCAATTGAGGGGGGTGGAGGCCTTTCTGTCAGTTAAACACTTATGATTTTCATTTGACTGTGTTTTAATTTGGGGGATTAGGCCTTTTGATAATCCATATTAGCCATAATCCCTGCAAATCGGTCTTCAATCTTCTTTTCTGTTGTGCTTGTATTCAACACTAATACTCTTTAAATCGTGTTGTAAAAACACAGTGTCTTGCCGATGTGCAGGGCCACGCTGGGCTGGTATGGCATCACTGCCTCATGAAGCAATGACGAGACATGGAACAGAGCCTGTGAATGGTTTCCTTTGATAAATCAAAGGCATGGGAATCGTCATTCCTGGCCTTCGGCTTTCCCTTTAATATAATGGAAAAAAACCATTAATCCCTGCAAAATCTAAACAAAAATTATAAAATCCTGCATTTTTTGGAAAAACTGCTTCAGAAAGCGTGGGAGGAGTGTAGCCGTTGGATGGCAGCATCCAACAGTGGAGGTCTACGTAGAGAGGTTAGAAAAAGGAGAGCAGGGGAAAGAATAAGTCAGATCTGTCGATCTGCAGAGATCGACAATCAGGTTTTAATCGGGAGGAGATAAAGAGAAGGGGTCACTTTACAAAGAAATGGCGAGAAACTTTAAGAAACAAGGTTAAAAACCTTTAACGGAGGAAGAAAAGGATTAAATATCAAATGGGTCTCGGGATAAATATGAGCCGTCGGATGCGACTAGACCCACAGAAATCGATGACGGATATTGAATCGGGAGATCGGCGATCAGGGCGAACAAACAAATGCACCCGATGGAGAGTTGCGATGCGATGCAGCGCAGACCGTTGATCTGAGGATCAGATCAATGGTGGGGAAATGAATCGGAAGGAAGGGCGATCGGGGGGAACAAAATAAAAGCAGCGATTTGAAAAATTCGATGCGATTGAAAACTCCGATGTGATGGAGCGTTGGCCATGGATCTGAGGATCAGATCAACGGTGGGGAAATGAATCAGAAGGAAGGGCGATCGGGGGAACAAAAAAATGTATGCGATTTAAACTTTGCGATGCGATTGAAACTTTGGGATGTGATTTTGTGTGGGCCGTTGATCAGCCTTAGATCAACGGTCAATATCTTTTCAACTTTGCACCGGCGGAAACCCTTATACTTTATGAAAAACCCATAAATTTTTAATAAAACCAAGGTTTTTATGGATCGGGGAAGAATATTTATATATGAAGTGACTGGCACCCGATTGCGGGGCCTCTAGATGTATGGAGTACCATGGGCCCGGGGCTTTATATTACAAGGGCCAATCGCAATCGGAGCTTCGGGCCCGGTCTTTCAATCGACCCATTGAATTTTTTTTCGATGTGATAAGGACTTCGGCCTTTGCGCTTGGTTTTTACAAAGAAAACAAAGGACCAAGATCTGATGGATATGGGACTTAATCGCATCAGGAGTTTTGATGCGGCCTTTTCAATCAACCCATTGAATTTTTCCGATGTGATTGCACGATCGGGTCTTTTTAATCTAACCATTTATATTAACACGCGACTTTGGCTTTTTAGATCAAAACTTTGGATAGATGGGTTTTTTTATTTACAAAGGAAAAAATGGATCGGGAATGGATTTTCAATGTTTTAAGCGCGGAAGGCGGGCCCACGGTTTATATGAAAAAATAATATGATCGGGGGTCTTAAATACAAAGGCTAATCACGTCGGAACTTTCGGAACATGACAAAAGACTTGCGCACTTGAATCTTTCCGATGCGATAAGCGCCGAATAGGGTTAGCGCTTGGTTCTAGGGTGTGGGAATGTGGAGGGGAAGTGGTTTAAAACTTAGCCCAAGGGGGCTTAAGTCCTTTAGTAAAAAACTTTGTTTTTTATGAAAAAAAATTTTAGAGTTTTCAATGGATTTGGGGGTTTCGGTATAGTTTTAAAATGAGTTTTAAACTATGTAAAGGTGATTTTCATGAATGGAAAAGAGGAATCATGAAAATAGAGGAGTTTTATGGAGAAAAAAGGGGATCAAATGAAGGTTAGTTTTGAGTGAGAGAAGGGGGGGAAATGATGGTTTCTCAGCAGTCTTTTCTCATGAAATCAACAGAATTTATGAGTATAAAATGGAAATAGTAAATGAAGATTTTGAGACAGAGGCATGAGGCCTTCAAGAGTCTTCAAGAGCCAACACTTTTTAGCAATAAAATTTGTTCTTTGAAGGCTCAAAAAAGTATTAGCCACCTTTTGTTATAACAAATTTTATAGGTGGCTAACAGGACGAAAACCCTTGGGTGATTTACGAGTATTGGACAGAAACCAAACTCTCTTTTAGGGGACTTCATTCAGAAGTTTCGTAGAGATTCAATGATATTGGGGTGAGGATAATTCATATCTTCAACAAGTGCTTCAGTGGATTCATTGGTAGTTGTTGCTAGAGGGAGAGTGCATCAGTTCAGTTTTGGAGGCCGGCGTAGTGCATCAGTTCATATTGATGGCCAGTTATCCATCTCAACTCTTTTGGGTCAGATGTATTTATAACCCCAGTTATTATTTATAATAAAAATTCTAATATTCTTCCTATTTGATGTGTTAATGGATTGCAGTGCTTAAGTGTTTTATTTTACATGGAAATCTTATGTTTATTAATTCAGTAATTTTATGGTAAAATGTTGAGTTAGTGTGATTTCTACAAAATTTGTAAAATATCCCATTTGGGGATATTATAGTGGTATCAGAGCTTTGACCTGGCTCAACCATGGGATTGATTTGAAAATCCAAGTTAGAGGGTTATTGCAGATAAATTTAGAAGAAGGGTTGTGACTGAAATTAATGAAGGTATTTTCCTGAAAGTTGTGTGAAATCGTCACTTAAATATTCAACAATTTCTATTTGAAATTGTTTAATCACTTGTCCAAGAATTGTCAAAATAGAGCCGACTCCTATTCCATATCAAATTTGAATTGCAAAAAATGTTTTAAAAGGGTCCAACGGTTGAAATATTTTAGGGGTCGAATCATGTTGGGTCCACGACTTGATTAATTTTGGAGGGTCATATCAAAGTCTAAAGGGCGGTGACTGTCATTGCAATGATTCAGAGCCAAATACCATTGTCATGAAGGCATTAGAAGAGAGCTGCCTTCAAGCCACCAAGAAGATAAGACGCATCAAGAAGATAAGCCGATCAGTTGATGTGAATGAAAAGGTTCGTGATGAATTGGATTATAAATTCCCACACGAGTGATGCATAAATCACGGTGTCATGCGATGGAAAGCTTCCGCGGTGAGTGAAAAAATCGGTAGCGAGCTTGGATTTCTGTTTTTTTCAAGTCAACATAGAGAACTAGGGAAAACATTCTTCAGTATTGGGAAGAAACTTTTGTAAAAGGAAGAACACGGGAGCCTAATAAGTCAACAAGAAAATCCAAGTGCCCACTTAATTTTTCATAGTCGAGTTGTTCCCTCTAGGGGTTTGATTGACTATGGCAACTGTTTCGAAGAACAAGGCATTGGAGCAAGGACCAACGAGTTGGGTTGCTGTGGTTAAGAGGAGGCCACACATCATTACGAAGCAGAGAAGTAATGGCATCATGAGAGGATGCAACTTCGCATATTGGGTGAGGAAATCCATTGGGGATTAAATTTTATGCTTGTTTCTTTGACAAACGAAGATTGAAATATCACATAGTCGATTGCAACTACAGTTGACGGCTTGAATGCGTGTGGAGAAAAAGAAAAAAAAATTGCATGAAGGATGGTTGATCCGAAATGACAATGAGCCATTGGGTGTCAAGGGCCCACACTGTAAATTTCACAGGGGTCATGCCTGTGAAGCCGAACCGTGGTGCCTGAGTATGACGTTGGGAAACATTGTGGGGACAATTTCCAAATCATCCTTGTGAACGTCGTTGAACGCTATTGAAGACCGATTTTCATCTAATTTGTTGGGGAATCAATAGTGTCATACTCCAATTACATCTGCGTCTACCTACGTCGAACTCAGGCAGGAAAAATATTTATTTGGAGCCGCAACGGTGGTTATTGAAGTGACTAGGAAGAGGACACGCTTCGAAGGATCGAGTTGTTGATTGTGTTCAGGCACAGGTGGCCGCATACGTTAAGGGTGTCAATTTCCTTGTTTTGGTCTGCTAAAGGTTCCACATTTAATTTCTGAAGGTGTTTCCTTTGCATTGGCAAGTTCTTCCTCAAGGAAAACGATTTTTTGCAGTGGATGAGTAGCATTTTGGGCGTAGAACAGACTTTAGGTATTTCCCAGCACCTGCGATACTTTCATTTCGCATAAACTAGGTTCATAAATTATGCCCACAGTGTTTTTTTCATCTTATATATCTTGTGGTGGCATAACTGTCCCTTGTATTTATTATTGTTGAAGTTAATGGATGTAAAACCTTTATGCTATCATTCTATAATAATGCATGTTACTGGTTGTTATTAATTCTTAAATCATACAAAATGAATGGAAGTTACAACCTTATACACTTTCCAAAGTTATAAGATCATATTTGAGTATTTATGGGTTGAATATTTCTGATATAATATTGTTGGAACATGTTTGAATTACAAGTGTAATATTGGGAAGATGTTGTTTCAACTCAAACAATAGAGAAATTCACCTACAACCATAATCATGCCAACTGTTTGACAAATCTCATCAAAGGAAGATTCCATATAACTCAGGAATTTTGTTGGGGACAAATTGTATGATGTCGAATGATGGGGTTTTTAAAACACCTATTTAACCAACACAACGACACCCCAGTGAACCATGACACACAACCAGAAACTAAACAGAACAACAGACCCTTTTCAAGAGGAATATATGCCATCCTTCAAAAATAACAGCCAAAATATTTCCAGGAAGAGTTGGGGATTGGTCACAGAATTTTTGCACTTGGGACAGATTTGAAACACATGAAGATGACATGGAGAGTTATTTCCAAACTAGATTATTCCAGTGAACTCTTGTCCATAATAAGCCAAGCAGAAGGGAGAAAACTAATTTGGGCATTAAAACCAACTATGCTTGCTCTTATACAACCCAAATTCTTGGAGGAACCTTGTGAGGGGGTCAGACTTATAGTTGCATCATGCCTCAGTAACATCATGAATTTGACCACACCTATAGCTCCATACAATGATGATGTTATGAGGAAGATTATGAGATTGATAGTAGAGACTTTTCAGGACTTGGACAACAGCGCAGGCTCTACCTTCGGGAATAAGCTTGAGATCTTAGGGAGGATAGCCACATTTGAGACATATGTCATCATGTTTAACCTTGAGTGTGATGACTTGATTCTACAGATGTTCCAATGCTTCTTCAGCATTAGGATACATCATCCTGACACCGCCATAGCACACATGTAGTACACCCCGTCGTCATGTATGAGAGTACATGATATCATTTGCCGAGAGTTTCAGACCAGGTTGTTGAGAATTTGGAGGAGAGAGCAGTTGGTCTCACTTGATGCTTATGAGCTAGCCCAAGGTATGGTTGAGCATAATATTGGGCTATTAAGGAGACATTTGAACAGGGAGGAGTTGCTCCAGTTTGGTGGATCTGGAAGCAGAAATGAGCTGAGGAGGAAGGGACATTTATTCATCTACAAAGAACCTTGTGGGCCTGATCACTCATGCTTAAGTAATTTAGATGATGGTGCGGAGGTAGAACAGAAGGGCATTCCTTCTGTATGATTTTTGGGAGCGAGAGAAATCATGCGGATTTGATGGTAGTAGGTGGGAGATGCATTCTGGTGTCCAAGGTGAGCAGTCAGGGGACTCTACAGGAGATACTCTGGGTGATGAGTCACTTGTGACGATTCAGCCAGAGCACCATATGATGGAACCTGAGTCAATATAGGAGGATACTATGCACATCATGAATGGTATTCCTTTGAGGGAGAGCCAGATGAAGGCTCACATTGAGTCTATGATGGATACACGACTAACCTTGGGTTCAGCCATTGAGGAGGAGCAGTCAGATGCACAGACACCGAGTACGGTGACAAAAGTTGCAGATCCACATCCACTGGGGATGTTGGAGGTTGATGGGATAGTGATGCAGGGGGCTAGTGGACAGTAGGAGCATTACATTCCCGATCAGGAGAGGGAGGAACTGTTGGAGATGGTGGAGCATCCATATTTGGGCCAACACATCGATGAGGTGCAGATAGATGCACATGCAGTCATCAGAGCTATAGTACTTTCAGGGAGTAGCACTCTCCAGGAGTACATTGATGGGGTTTGCAACATATCTTGCCCACTTTGGCCCATTATAAAGAGAGGGGCCTTCTTCTGCAGGCATATCTCATCGACAAACAAGATAGAGCAACGTGAGTTGATTACGGGCTGGCGACATCACTCCAGGAATTTTCCATACGTAGTTGTCACTTCATGGGATTCTCCTTCCATGATAGATTTGTGGGAGATCTTTAGTTGGTACCCTCTTGATGGTATGATCTTCTTCATAGGGAGAACAATGGAGCAGGGGCCCTTAGACATGAAAGATGATACAAATTCTAGTTGGCAGTGGGGCACAGATCGAAATTTCTTCAACATTCCATCCTGGATTCAGGAGAGCGGGATCAACATTGGATTGAGTCAGGGGTTGGACTAGAGAGAGGTGATGAGTTGGTACACAGTTGGTGGGGCAATTTACACAGTCATAGCTACAACATAGTAGGAGTTGTGGTATTCACCTCCTAGAGCATCAGTTATAGCCAGAGGAAGCGGCGCAGTCCAAGCCATGGGACTTGGGGGCAATGATTGGCCATGGTGGCGTTGGGATCTAGGAGGATTGTTGGATGACAAGTACAGTGAGAGATTAGTATGGAATCCTGACATTGAGGGGTCTATTCCGGGTGGCTTGACACAAGCACATAATAACACCAGGGGGTTTGTATGGATGCATTGGGTCTTAGCTGTGGTGGGCCAATAGTGCCCCACATATTTGGATTGCTTTAGGGCAAGAAATCTTGGGGCGGAAGGTCTGTAATATTCCCTTTTTTGGTGTCACCTATGACAGGGCTAGGATGGACTTCCAGAGTTAGGAGCAGAAAGGTCACGGGTATAGGTTGGTGTAATCAGCAGGCCCAGGGGCTTTTTGGAGGAGTTTTGAGGAGTTTCTATGTGGTCAGGTGGAATTTGCTTGATGTATTCCATCATCTAAGAAAATTGCCTTTCGTTTCGGTGCATTCCGACAACTTTCGGAAAATTAAGTTATTTTTTAGCTTAACTCAGTTAATTATGCTCAAGTTGGCATTCCAGGAGGAATACATGATAAAACACATTAGTGTAATATATCATTGGAACCGGGATGAGGATACCTACATGATGGGATATTTGGACAAGAGTTTCAGTGACCGGAGGAGACATGGTAGTCAATTTAATCTTTTCTGCATTAAAAGGAATATTTTGATAAAAGGGAAAAGTGCTCCATGAATAAAATAATAACAAAATAAGGCTCTAGAAGGCTCCAAGAGATCTATAAGAGAAAGGGAGGAGGCCATTGAGGGATATATTTGGAGTAGATCATTTTATTCTGTATGAGAGGTTTGAGAACATGGTTCTCTACTTCAACCGTAGCCCCAGGACAGAAACCCTCGGGTGATTTATGAGTGTTGGACGGAAACCCAACTCTCTTTGAGGGGACTTCATTCAAAAGTTCCACAAAGCTTCAGTGATATTGGAGTGAGGATCATTCAAATCTTCAACGGGTGCTTTAGTTGATTCAGTGGTAGCTGTTCCCGGAGGGACAGTGTAGCAGTTCAGTTTTGGAGGCCAGCGCAGTGCAATAGTTCATATTGAAGGCTAGTTCTCCATCTCAGCTCTTTTGGACCAGATGTATTTGTAACCCCAGTTATTATTTATAATAAAAATGTTGCGATTCTTCTTGTTTGATGTGTTAATGGATTTCAGTGCTTATGTGTTTTATGATAGATCTTTCCGATGAGGTATCGTATGTGCTAAACATAGATAATATGACGGAGTTACGACCCTGGGAATTCGGATGCCCAACTAACTCCAACAGGGCCCACAAACTCTGGGCGTTCCATCTCATTGGGTTAGGGTTTTGGTTGTTTAGGATTTTCTCTTGTTGTTCAATAATAAAAGGCCATTGATCCTTATTGTAACATGGTTCAAAGGCATATAGCCACCACATCTCTTCTCAGAGATAAGTTACCATCGCCCGAGCTAGTTTATTTCCATTTTGTATGTAAGCATATTTCCGTTCTTTGATATTAATGAAATGAAGTTTTATTTATGTTGTATCTTTGTGTTTATGTTTATATATGTATTTTGTTGCATTCCTGCATAAGTTTGATATTTCTCTATTTTTCTTTGCATGTCCCCAACAAGGTCATGGTATAAGGATTTAGGGTTGGAACTGGTTGAACCTTTGCAAGACCAACCTCTCAAACCCTTATGGCCTCCCATGGCAGAATAAAAGAAAGATGAGGGAGTAGGAGATCCTTTCAAAATATTACTCAAGGAATCCCTTGAGTGACAGAGGAATGCGATGATGGAAAAATTTGCCTAGATCCTCCGACGGCTACCCATAGGTGATGGATCTTCATCCAACATCCACTCTAGAGGCGCCAATCATTTTAAGGTACAAGTTAATTTTTACATTCCCATAGTTGAAGTCCATATAGATGTAGATTTTGTAAATATATGGTTAAATCTGTTGGAAGGATATTTTTTGGTTCATGACTTTTCCAATCGAGAAAATATTACTTTTACACTCCTCAAAATCGGCCCCCATGTGAAGGTTTGGTGGGAAACCTACTGAGAAAAAAAGGACGAGAGATAATCCTCACTATTTTTAGTCGCACCCACTTGGAGTTATTTCTGAGACGCTATCAAGGAATAATATTCCCTATCGAGAGTTATGAAGATAAATACATGAAGTGGACTACACTGCAGCAGGGAAGGGACCAAGATGTGTCAGAGTTCACAAATTTTTTTCATTCCCTTCACACGAAGTTTGGTATCAAGGATTCAAAATGGAATTTGGTACTCAAGTACCACAGTTGTCTACACAAGTACATTAATGATGAGATGGAGTTCTTGGACATCTCCTCGCTTGGCGTGGCCTATCGCTATGTTGTCAAGATCAAGCATTAATTTAAACAAAAGAAGAAATAATTTGGTTCTGTGAATCTGAAGCAAGGGAAATGTGCCCCCAATATGTAGAACAAAGGACAAAGCCAAGGCAGGGAAACCCATGACAACTTGCCAAAGCCACAAACAAATAACAACACCATAAATACAAAGAAGGAAACAAGGAAATGGTGTGAGTTCCATACATTAGGGGAATTTTGAGGTCTAAAATGGGCCTCCTAAGGAAATTATAAAATAATAGTGGAAATAATAAACTAAGATTAGATTACATCATCAAATTTTATAGGGAAAAAAGAAAATACTATTTTTTCAACTCGTATTTTCATCTTATCTCCCTATGGATTTACTCAAATTTCAAGTGAAAAGACTCGTTGGATGTAGAATTTGATTCATCATCCAAGGAGTACCAAAGTTTCATACTTTTAAAAGACCTTGCTACACAAAAAATGATAAATACATGAAAAACGTGATTGCAATCATGCTTTTTCATGTATTTCTCATTTTTTGTGTAGCACGGTCTGTCGAAAGTACGCAACATGGGTAATCCTTGGATGAGTAATTTAATTTTGCATCCAACGAGTACTACCACTTTAAATTTGAGTAAAATATTAGTGAGATAATTTGAAAATACGAGTTGAAAATTAGTTTTATTATTTTATTAATTTTTAACATTTTTACTTTTTTACTCCAAAAATGGTGAATCACCCCCCATGGTTGACATCATCATCTTGAATCCTATTGGTTCTTAGAAAGTTTATTTTTGTTGTACATTTTTCTTAGGAGGCCCATTTCAGACCTCAAAATTCCCCTTATGAGAGCCCCACTCAAAACGCAAGTGTGTGTCGAGCTAAGAAATCACCAATGGCTCAGATGAAGGCTTCTAATTCAAATGCATTTTTTGACTCTGATTGAGAAACTAACAAAGGGAATGGAGAGGAATCAAATTATCACAGGTTCGTGTTGGGATTCTCTCATATCACTTGGCCTTTGATTCAAGTCACTAAGAGCAGAGCGAAAACAAAGATATTTTGGTATGAATCCCAACATAAGACATTTTTTGAGTTGAAGCATCACCTCTACTCTGCACCAGTTCTCACGTTACTAGATCTACAACAACCATTTGAAATTGATACAAACGTCTGCGACTATGATATTGGTGTAGTTCTTACCCAACAAGGGAATTCAGTGGCATATCACAGTGACACACTTTTAGATAGAATCTGAAAGTATCCCACTTATAAAAAAGATATGTATTCCATTGTGCAGACCTACTGACAATGGAAGCATTACATTTTGGGGAAGGAAACAATCATCCACACAGAAAACTGACCCCTGCATCTCATACAAACACAAGTAACGTTGCAAAATGATCGCCATAAAAAATGGTCCACGTATCTGCAACCGTTCAATTTTAACATCAAGTACAAGAAAGGTAGCACCCATAATGTTGCAGAATGTCTTAACCGACCACCATTTATGGAAATGACCACTATGCTCAACTCTTGTGGACACGAGACTTCGGGGTGGCCACATCTATACAAGAGAGATTAAGAATTCAGAAAACACATAACAGATGCTCCTAGAAGGAAATAAAGTTCCATATTTTCACCTCCAGGGCGCATATTGCCCCCTAGGATACCTCTGTGATCCTTCAAGTGAGTGTGCCATTATGATTTTGGAGGCACACTAGTGTCAGGTTGTTGAACATTTCGTTGTAGAGAAAACAATGGTATTGTTGCAGAAGTATTTTTATTGGTCACACCTTCGACAGGATGTTGGGAAGTACATTATATCCTGCACTGCCTATGTCATTTTCAAACCAAAAATCAAGATTCAATGCCTATATACTCTTATTCCTACTCCTATTCGGCCTTGGGAATCCATCCCCATGGATTACATGTTGGGCCTCCCTTCTACTAAGCATGGCAACAACCGTGTATTCTTGGTCGTTGAAAAATTATCCAAGATGTCCATTCTAGAGACCTCCACTTATCGAAAGAGAATCATGGACATACATATCAAGAACACTCCCCAGTAGAGGATCCATCTATATCTATTTTTTAAATCAGGCCAACTCCTTCACCAGGGTAAGTGGTTCACCGGGGACTAGGTTCACCAAAAATTTCCTCACCTCATGGACTCGGCTCTGCATGCAATGGGGACCAATTCTTCCTAAGGGGGGATGATTGATCTAGGTGGATATTGGTGCCCACCCACCTATTCCACCTATACATCTAGACAGTTCCATATGTTTCCTTATTTTTAGTAGCATTTACTATTTTTAGTATTTTTTTAGGTCCTGAAATTTTAGAGCAGTTTTGACCCCCTAAATGACATTTTTTGGAGGTTCACAGAAGGTCTATACCCATAGGATGGGGCCTACCAAAAATCCTAGAATAATCGTAGATATATTTCCAACGAGGTATCATACGTGCCAAACAGGGATAATATGACCAAGTTATGACCTCAGGAAGTTGGCTACCCAGCTAAGCCCGACGAGGCCCACAAACTCTTGGTGTTACATCTCCTGGGGTTAGGGTTTTGGTTGTTTAAATTTTTCTCTTGTTGTTAAATAATAAAAATTCCATGGAGCCTCATTGTAACACAATTCATAGCCATGTATATGCCACATCTCTTCTTAGAGATTAGCTACCATTTCCCGAGCTAGTTTATTTCTATTATGTATGTAAGCATATTTCAATTCTTTGATATTAATTAAATGAACTTTCATTTCTGTTGCATCTCTATGTTTATGTTTATATCTGTGTTTTTTTTTGTGTTCCTGCATAATTCCAAATCAGTGGTATCAGAGTAGTATTCTCTCTCTATATTTTTCTTTGCATGTCCCCAACGAGGTCAGGGTATAAGGATTTAGGGCTCGAACTAGTTGAACCTCAACAATAACAACCTCGCAAACCCTAATGACCTCCCATGGTAGAAGAAAAGAAATACTAGGGAGTAAGAGATCATTTCAACATATTACTCGAGTAAGCCCTCGAGCAATAGAGGAACACGATGATGGATAATTTTTCCCAGATCCTTCGACGACTACCCACAATCAACGCATCTTCATCCAGAAACCACTCTGGATTTGCCACTACTTTTAAGGTACAAGTTAACTTTGATATTCCCATATTTGAAGGTTAGATAGATGTAGACACCATAGATATATGGTTAAATATATTGGAAGGATATTTTTCGGTTCGTGACTTTTCCAATTGGGAAAATATTACTTTTTCACTCCTCAAAGCCGCCCCCCATGTCAAGGACTAGTGGGAAACCTAATGTGAACAAAAGGACTAGAGGGAATCCTCATTTTGTTCAGCTGCAGCCACTTGGAATTCTTTCCAAGATGCCATCAAGGAACAATATTACCCATTCAAGAGCTATGAAGATAAATACATAAAGTGGACCACGTTGCGGCAGGGAAGGGACCAAGATGTGTTGGAGTTCAAAAATGCTTTTCATTCCCTTCGCACGAAGTTGGGTATCAAGTGTTCTGAGTGGCATTTGGTACTCAAGTACCACGAATGTCTACATAATTACATCCAGGAAGAGATGGAGTCCCTATACATATCCTCACTTGGCGTCACATATCGCTATGTTGTCAAGATCAATCATAAATTTAAACAGAAGAAGCGATACTTTGCATCTGTGAATCTGAAACAAACGAAAGGTGCCCCCAAACTGTAGAAAAAAGGACAAAGCCAAGGCAGGGTGACCCAAGACAACCTGTCGAAGCTGAAAACAATGAAAAACAGCATGAAGACAAAGAAGGACATAGGGAAATGGTGGGAGTTCCATAAGAGCCCCACTCACAACACAAGTGAGTGTCGAGCTAAGCATACACTAGTGGCTAAGCTGAAGGATTCCAAATCAGATGCATGTTCTGAATTTGAGTCAGAAACCGACAAAGGGAATGATAAAGGGAATAAAATTATTGATGCAGAGCCTAGTGCCCCCTTTTCCACCACCAAGATACATAATATTGAGCCCAAATATCCGGAGGAGGGGGAGTGGCTACTGCTCTCACAGATGTGGGTGAAGGGTTTTCCGTTGCAATTCATTGTAGACAGAAAAATCCAAAAGAAATTCATTTCAGTAGAGGTCGTGAAGAGGTTGGGCGTACCAACCACACGACACCCACCATTATACATGGCCAATGGCTTCACCAAGGGAAATATCTTTGTGCTAGCCAACAATGTCGCCTTCCCTACAACATCAATCCCTTCACATATGAGGTATTGTGTGATGTTGCTCCTCTTAATGTTTGTGATGTATTATTATTCCAACCATACTTGTGGAAGCGTGATGTTGTATATGATTTTAGGCATCGGAATATTATTATTTCTTTGGGAAATAGGTTATAAAGGATACGAGAGGTAGCATTGCCTACCTCCATATCTTTGCTCTCTGTGAAGCAATGCAATAATATCATTTCCTAGATTGGGAGATTTTTCTTCCTTACGATTCACCCTCAGCACAAGAATAAGACTATGTCCACATTCACAGCCCCCAAACAGGACTCCTTTGCACGAGAAAAATAGATGGATAAGGTCGTGGAAGAGTATAGGGACATCTTCACCTCACCCACAGGAGTACCCCTACACTGTTAGGTCAAGCACTCCAACGTTCTAACCCTAGGTGCAACACTACGTAACAAACCAATCTATTGAAGCTATGTTCTGGAGAACGATGAAATTAAGAGGTAGATTCAGGATTTATTGTAAAAATGGCACATCAATCCAAGTTCATCACCTTGTGGGAGCCTGATCGTGTTGGTACAGAATAAAGACGTCACCTTGAGAATTTGTATTGACTATCGGGCACATAATAATATCATTGTCTAGAATAGGTATCAAATCCCATGGATTGATGACCTTCTGGACTAGCTCAAGGGGGCGAAATATTTTACCAATATTGAGTTGAATTCTTATTATCACTAGGTACCAATTAAACCCTTCGATGTGTGGAATATTGTCTTCAAATCCAAGGAGGTCCTTTTCAAATGGTTGGTCATGCCTTTCAGGTTGACTAATGCATCTACAACCTTCATGTCGTTTGTGGGCGACATCTTGTGACATTTTAATAACTCATTTGTGGTGGTGTACCTAGATGACATCCTGATATTCAGCCATAGTTGGGAAGAGCACATACACCATATCCGATAGGTCCTCCAAACCTTATTGGAAACAAAAATTGTGTTCCAATTTGGCTAAATGCACTTTTGGTATGACCCAGGTTCAATATTTGGGTTACATCATTGATGAGCGGGGTGTGCATGTATACACAACCAAGATACAAGTTATTTAGGAGTGGCCAGCCCCAACTACTCTAACAGAGCTCCGCAAATTTCTGGGTCTTGCCAATTTCGATCGCAGGTTCGTGTTGGGGTTCTCTAATATCACTTGGCCTTTGAGTCAAGTCACCATGGTTGGAGTGAAAGAAAATTTCTTTTGGTGTGATTCCCAATAGAAGGAATTTTTTTGACTTGAAGCATCACCTCTACTTTGCACCATTTCTCACACGACCATACCTGCAACAACCATTTTAAATTGAGACAAACACCTCATACTATGCTATTGGTGTAGTTCTTACCCAACAGGGGCATCCAATGGCATATCATAGTGAGACACTTTCAGATAGATTATAAAAGTATACCACTTATGACAAAGAGATGTATTCCATTGTGTGGTTCTGCCAACAATGGAAGCATTACATTTTTGGGAAGGAAACGGTCTTCCACACTGAGCACCGACTCCTATAGATCATACAAACAGAAGGAATGTTGTAAAACGATCACCATAAAAAATGGTCCACATATCCACAAGAGTTACATTTAAACATCAAGTACAAGAAGGGATGAAGCAATAATGTTTCATATTGCCTCAACCTACCACCGATTGTGGCACTAACCATTTTGCTCGACTCTTGTGGACACGAGGCTTTGGGGTGGCCTCATTTGTACAAGAGGGATCAATAATTTGGAAACACATACCAAATTCACCTGGAAGGAAAGAAAGTTCTATATTTTTAGCTCCAGGGTGAAATATTATGCCACCTAAGACACCTTTGTGTTCCTTCAAGTGAGCATGCCAAGATGATTTTGGAGGAGCACTACAGTCGGGTCATTGGACATTTCAAAGTAGAGAAAACAATGGAAGTGTTGCAGAAGTATTTTTATTGGCCACACCTTCGACACGATGTTGGGAAGTACAATAGATCCTACATTTCATGCATCATTTCCAAACTGACAATCAATAAGTAAGGCATGTATACTCCTATGCCTACTCCTATTCAACCTTGTGAATCCATATTCATGGATTACATGTCGGACCTCCCTTCTACTAAGCATGGCAACAATCGTGTTTTCGTGATCGTTGACATACTCTCTAAGATGAAAATTTTAGTGACCTGCACTTTCGAGCAGAGTATCATGGAAAAATATATAAATAAAAATCGCCATCAGATGATCTAACTATATCGAGTTTTCAAATCAAGCCAACTCCTTTACCAGGGAAAGTGGTTCACTAGGGACCAGGTTCAACAAAAAATTCCTCACCTCATGGAGGCTCTGCATGAAACGTGGACCATTTCTTCCTTAGGGGGGAGGAATATTCTAGGTGTATATTGGTGGAAACCCACCTATTCCACCTATACCTCTAGTCGATTTCATCAGTTTCCTTATTTCTAGCATCATTACTATTTTTAGCAGTTTTTCTCGTTGTAAACTTCTAAAGAAATTTTGAACCCCTAAATGGTTTTTTTATGAGGTCCGCAACATGCTCATAGACATTAGCAAGGTGCTACTGCAAATATTATAGTACTCAGAGAGATATTTCCAACGAGGTATCATACGCACCAAACATATATAATATTACCAAGTTACGACCTCGGGAATTTGGCTGCCCAAAATTCCAATGAGGCCCATAAACTCTGCAATGTTCCATCTCCTGGGGTTAGGGAGGGTTTTCTCTTGTTTTTCAATAATAATAATTCCCTTTAGCCTCGTTGTAACATAGATTAGAGGCATGTAACCACCACATCTCTTCTCATAGATAAGTTACCATCACCTGAGAAATTTTATTTCCATTATGTATGTAAGCATACTTTAGTTTTTTATATTAATGAAATGAATTTTTATTTCTGCTGCATCTCCGTGTTTATGTTTATATCTATATTTTTTTTTCATTCCTACATAAGTCCAGATCAATGGTATTATAATAGTCTACTATTTCTCTGTTTTTTTGTGCATGTCCCCAGCGAGGTCAGGGTATAAGAAGTTGGGGCTCAAACTGGTTGAACCTTTGCAAGACCAACCTCGCAAACCCCGACAACCTCCCGTGGAGGAAGAAAAGAAATATGAGGGAGCAGGATATATTTTCAAAATATTGCTCGAGGAATCCCTCGAGCAACAGAGGAATGCAATGATGGATAACTTTGCCCAGACCCTTCGACGGCTACCCACAGGTGACACATCTTCATCCAGCAGCCACTCTGGAGGCGCCACTCATTTTAAGGTACAAGTTAACTTTGAAAATCCCATATTTTAAGGTCAGATAGATGCAGACACCATAGATAGATGGTTAAATCTGTTGGAAGGTTATTTTTTGGTGCATTTCATTTCCAATCGGGATAATATTACTTTTTCACTCCTCAAAGTCACTCCCCATGTCAAGGACTAGTGGGAAACCTACTATCAACAAAAGGACGAGAGAGAATCCTCATTTTTTTTAGTCACACCCACTTGGAATTATCTTTGAGACGCCATCAAGGAACAATATTACCATGTCGAAAGGCTATCAGGATAAATACATAAAGTGGACCACGTTGTGGTAGGGAAGAGACTAAGATATGTCAGAGTTCACAAATTTTTTTCATGCCCTTCGCACGAAGATGGGTACCAATAATTATGAGCGGCATTTGGTATGCAACATGGGTACTCCTTGGATGAGGAATTAAATTTTGCATCCAACGAGTACTCCAGCTTGAAATTTGAGTAAAACCTTTGGGAGATAAGTTGAAAAAATGGTTTTATTATTTTATTTTTTAATCTTTTTACTTTTTTACCCCAAAAATGGTGAATTATCCCCCGTGGTTGACACCATCATCTTGAATCATATTATTTCTTATAAATTTTATTTTAGTTGTACATTTTTCTTAGGAGACCCATTTTAGATCTCAAAAGTTCTCTAATGAGCGGCTCTTCTATTCATAGATGTTGGTAAAGGGTTCTTCGTTGTAGTTCAATGCTGACAATGGAGGCCAAAAGAACCTCATTTCAATAGAGGTCGTGAAGTGGTTGGGCCTACCGACCACACCACACCCACAGCCATACACCGTCGGGTGGCTTCACCAGGGGAGAGATCTTTACGTTATCCAACAGTGTCACCTTCCCTACAACATAAAACCCTTCATAGATGTGGCATTGCGTGATTTTTCTCCTCTTGAATTTTTTGATGTATTCTTAGGCCAACCATACTAGTGGAAGTGTCATGCTGTGTATGAGTCTAGGCTTCACACTGCCATTGTTTCTTTAGATAATAATCTATACAGGATACCAAAGGTAGCACCGCCTACTACTATCTATTTTATCAATGTCAAGCAATGTAGTAAGATCATTTCCCATACCAGGAAATTTTTATTCCTTATGATTCGCGCTCAGGGAAAGTTGAAGACAGTGGCCAAATCCATAACATCCAAATAGGGCTCTTCCATGTAGCAACAACAGATGGACAAGGTCGTGGAAATGTATAGGGACATCTTCACTTCACCCATAGAGGAACACTGTCAGGTCAAGCACTCCATTGATCTAATCCTGGGCATGTTGCTATCGAGCGTACCAATATACTAATGCTCTATTATGGAGAACGATGAAATTAAGAGGAAAATTTAGGATTTGTTGTAGAAAGGGAAAATTAAGCCAAGTTCATCACCCTGTGGGAGCTAGATCGTGTTGGTATAGTAGAAACACAACATCTGGAGACTCTATATTGACTATCGGGCATTGAATAAGATCACAGTCTGGAATAGCTATCCAATCAAATGGATTGATGAACTTCTAGACCAGCTCAAGGGGGCCAAACATTTTAGCAATATTTACACCTAGTACCATTTTAACTTTCCGATGTGTGGAAGATTTCCTTCAAATCCAAGGAGGGCCTTTCCAAATGGTTGGTCATGCCTTTCGGGTTGACTAGTTCCCCCGCAACCTTCATGTGGTTTATGGATAAATCTTGCAAGCTTTTACCAAATCGCTCGTGGTATTGTACCTATAAAACATCCTAATATTTAGCCAGATTTGGGAAGAGCACATACACCATATCCGACAGGTCCTCCAAACCCTGTGACAACACAAATTGTGTGTCAATTTAGAGAAATTCACTTTTTGTATGACACAATTTAAATATATGGGGTACATCATTGATGAGAGGGGCATACATGTGGACCCAATTAAGATTTTTATGGGATGAATTACCCTAGGGTCTTGGTTGAGAACCCCAAGAGAGAAAGAGGCATACAATAACAAGAAGCAAGAAAATTAACAGTACTAATGCCTAAACTAGTAAAATTGGGAGAAGTGGCATTACCCGTAGGTCCTACGTTTGAGGGTGATCCCGCAGGGTTCAAACCCTTTGCTTCTCCATGTGCTTCAAAACCTGCAACTCATTCAAGAAAATAACATAGACTACTAGTAATAGAAAGCATGTTCTAGATATCAGTGGATAGATCATACACGATTATAAACAAAATAACATGAAATCGACTATAACAAGATCATAACAAGTATAAAAACATTAAAGATCACGAAATCCGGAACAGGACAAAGATTATTTATTGATGTATGTAAAAGTATGTGGAGGAATACCACCTGTTTCAAACACGGCTCCAAGCGAAACCATCCTCTGGATCCGTCCATCCCAAGCCTCAACAATCTTCTTCCATAAAGATACACAAATATGTCACATACTAGAGGGGAACATCTCAAAGAGGAAAACAAGGGTTTCCACAACCTGAGAAGTGCGGGAGGCACAGGGATACTCATACTTGATCAGGGGATAAATGGATATAGTATCAATACCTATCTCTCTCTCTCTCACCCTTAGGCCTTCCCATGAGGTGTATTTATACTTCCTCAAAAAAAAAAAATCATTTGGGAAACAGTTTGGCCACGAGCTCCTGTAGGTAGGCTTCCAATATAACCCGTAAATCCTGCCCAGAAAATAGGGAATTTTATATTTTTTTTCATATTTTAAATTATATACGTGATTTGGGTATAATTGGACCCACATGTGCACATGATTTTGAGAGGGCAGATTCACGTATAGATTTCAAAATAATTTTCTTAGGTAAAGGACCAAGTCTGAAGGGAAAGGGATGCCCAAGGCCAATACATAGAGCATAAAGTATGTAGAGGTTAGAAATGATGCTATAAAAAAGATATAAGTTATTCGAGAGTGGTCAGCTCCAATTACTCTAACAGAGCTCCATAACTTTCTAGGTCTTTCCAATTTATAACATAGTTTCGTGTTGGGATTCTCTCATGTCACTTGGCTTTTGAGTCTAGTCACCAAGGGTCAAGGGAAACCAAATTTATTTTGGTATCAATCCAAACAGAAGGTGTTTTTCAAGTTGAAGAATCGCCTCTACTCTACACTAGTTATCACATTAGCAGACCTGCAACAACCATTTGAAATTGAGATAGACTCCTCTGAATATGATATTGGCAGTTCTTACCTAGAAGGAGCATGCGGTGGCATATCATAGTGAGACACTTTTAGATACATTCTGAAAGTATCCCACTTATGACAAAGATATGTATTCCATTGTGCAGTATTTCTCTTAATGGTAGCATTACATTCTGGGGAAGGAAGCAGCCATCCACACAGACCAGCAAACCCTACAGTTCATACATGCACAATGAAAGTTGCAGAACGATCGTCACCAGAAATTTTCCACGTTTATGTAATAGTTCCATTCGAACATCAAGTAAAAGAAGGGAATAACCAATAATGTTGCAGAATGTCTCATCTTACCATCAGTTGTGGCGATGACCACTGTGCTCGAATCTTGTGGACAAGATACTTTAAGGTGGCCACGTTTGTACAAGAGCGATCCAAAATTTGGTAACACGTACCAGATGCTCCTGGAAGGAAAGAAAGTTCCATATTTTCACCTCTACGAAGCACTATTATGGCACCTGGGACACCTCTGTGTTCCTCCAAGAAAGCATGCCAACATTATTTGGGAGGTGCACTAAAGTCAGGTCATTGGAAATTTTGGAGTAGAGAAAATAGTGGCAATGTTGCAGAAGTATTTTTATTGACCGCACCTTCGATAGGATGTTGGGAAGTACATTAGTTCCTGCACTGCCTGTGCCATTTCCAAACCGAAAATCAAGAAGAAAGGCCTATATACTCCTCTTCCTACTCCTATTCTACCTTGGGAATCCATATCCATGGATTACATGTCGTTCCTCCCTTCTACTAAGCATGGAAACAAATGTGTTTTCGTGTTCGTCGACAGATTCTCCTACATGACCATTCTAGCGGCTTGCACTCACCGACACACGATCATGTGCACACAGATCAATAACACTCATTAGTAGAGGATACAGATATATCGAGTTTTCAAAGCAATCCAACTCCTTCACCAGGGCAAGTGGTTCACCACGGACCAAGTTCAACAAAAATTTCCTCACCTCATGGAGGCTCTGCACACAATGGGGACCATTGCTTCCTAAGGGGGAGGAATTATCTAGGTGGGTTATGGTTTCCAATTTACTATTCCACGTACACCTCTAGTCCATTTCATCACTTTCATTTTTGTAGCATCATTTACTATTTTAGTAGTTTTTCAGGTCGTGAAATTCTAGAACAATTTTCACCCACTAAATGACTTTTTTTGAGGTTTGCAGTAGGCCTATGGTGATAGGTTGAGGCCTACTGCAAATCCTGTAGTAATCAAAGAGATATTTCCAATGAGGTATCACATACACCAAATTTTCATTTTTGTGTAGCTTAGGATGTCCTCCAAGCCCTATTGTTTGAGGGTTGGAGGTCAAAGCGCCACAAATGGGCTTGTGGGCTTGGGATCCAAGCTTGGAGTTTTTTCACCCATCATTATCTCGGCCAAACCTTGATGGATTTATGACATGTTATGGATGAGGATGATAGTTCTTGGTGAGACGATTCCAACACAATGAGAATCATCCGATTCTGATTTTTCGTTAGAGAGAAATGCATTTTTGAAGTTGACTAATTGATTATTGGTTTTCAAGTCATGTAGCCTTGATGTAAATAACTCCAATATAAGGGTCTCTTCATTAATTTAGTGAAGCACCTCTTTAGCTTATAAAAGGAGGGTGAGATGATTTAATTTTAGGCATCCATTTTTGGTGTAACACAAGGTGAGAAATATAGCTTTGAAATTTCCCTAGCCGCAGCAAGAGAGGCCCGGCTCTAAGACAATGTGGAGGAGGTCTAAGTTCCTTGATGGAGCTTGAGTGAGATGTTGGAGCATAGGTTTTTTTTTGGGTCACTTTGGTGGAGTCTGAGAGTCTGTCTTAGAGTTTGTAGGTCTGTTCTTGAGGGTAGAAGGGAAAGGGTGTCGTTTTGTGGGGTTAAGACCCTTGGAAAAGGTTGTCGCAGCAAGGGATAAGCTTACTGTAGCAAGCCGCAGTTCCTAAAAACAACCATAAATCTGCATTGAGGTCAACAAGGAAGGCGTAAGGCCTGTTTGAGAGTGATGATGGATGGAATGACAGAGTGGAGTTTATAGAGTGCTAGAAAAAGGTGATTACTACCTTAGGAGGATTGTTGCAACTGATGTGTGAGGGCCGGTAGGACTGTTATTGATTCCATAACTAGTCCATGAATGCAGCAGTAAAGGAGACCAAAAATAATGAGCTAAGGTATGTTATTAATGAAATTTCTTGTAGGTGTTGAATCCTAGTTTAGGATAATATTTGGATCATGTTAAGGGAGCCTGTGGAAGTCAATGAGAAGAGGGCATACCTCATGGTTAGATGCCATATACCAGTGATAGTTTCCACAGTGATTGGGCAACAAAATTGGAGTGAGAGTTTGTCAAGTATTGGGTCAAAGTGTAATCTATTGTGTGGATCATTTTGATGGGCAGATTGAGGATCCCTTAGGATTTTTTTGGATGATCCCACGTGGATTGTTGGGAGGCCTACCAAGTAGCCAAGGGGAAATCATGCACATCAGATCAGAAGGCAAGAGGACAGTAATACGGTGTGTTGCAGATGGACCCGTGTATGATGGATTGATGGTGTCCTAGGAAAGGACATATTGATGGTGCCTATATTTGTGCAATAGCTCCTCTATTTCATAAGCAAAGGGAGGATTGGTGAAGTTCGTGGGCAGCCATGAGTAAGGGTCTCAACTGTTGCACCAAGAAATTCTTGTAGCAAATTCGAATTGTTCCACCAGCACAAAACTCAGCACAACTTCAATATTGCAATCTTCAGTGATTAACACTGCTTTGATACCATGTAGAAATTTAATACAATAACATGTATATTACCATACTCCCCTGATATAAAAATTTATATCCACTGTTAAATACACAATCCTTCTACTCAATTCTTTGCGGAAATTAAATCGCCAATTGCAAAACACATGAAGAAAAATCAAGCGCTCATAACAAGATGTTTTACCGGGAAAGCTTAAAGCTAAAAACCCCAACTATCATATATTATGTATATCATGGAATCATGAAAAAATCTCATACAAATATCAGCTCATAGAGCTCTTAGTACAATATACAATCATCTCACACAGTCATACAAAAATTGGTTCACGCATGCACCAATTTATTGCCTTCTGACAACTTGCCTCCACTGCGCAATCCCTGCTGAAGAAGATCACTGAATGAATTTGATCTTGCCTTGCCTTGACTGTGCAATCCTCATTGGAAACTCAAATTTGTGTGTAGATGAATTGAATGCATCACTATAGTCACAACTCATAGTCAAACACACCCTTTCACCTATCTCTCCACTAGGTCTCGACTAGATCTGACATGCAAGTAGTTAACTACTGTATTTCTTCAGTTGCAAGTAAGACACTACTTGCGAATTAATTAAATAATTAATTCACTCATCTTTCACTAGTTTATCTTTAGTTACAACTAGCACAACTAATTTTAACTCACTTAACTGAGTTAAACTAAATAACAACTCCCATAACTACTCTTCCAACTCTGTTACAACTCTGCCACAATCAGTTACAATGAAGTCCATCATACGTGAGTCACCAAAAAACCTTGGAATGCGTAATTCCTTTAGCTAATTGGTTTGCCACATTATTTAACTAAAATCAAGTGCTCCAAGAGAATAAGTTATTATTTATTGTCGATTATCATTAAGGGCTAATAATAATCGACATGCATTCTATTTTTAGATTTGCGATCTATAAATAGACTTCACCCATATTCTAAAAATAGAAACTCATCTAAAGATAGAATTTTCTCAACCATCTATAATCAACATCCTGCTAATTTTAGAATATGCTCACCATTCTAAAGATATACATACACCTAAAAATAGCCTGCGGTCACCACCTAGTGAAGGTGATTAATTTTCACTAGGATCATCATCTTGTTGAATCTCAACATCCACCTCTTCATCCTTTCTTCAGAGTGCATCTGCAACATATTTTAGCTTCCTTTTTTTGTAAATGATTTCAAAGTCATAACCCAACATCTTTGTGACCCATTTTTTCCGCTCTTCCAAAGATAGCCTTTTTCCAAAAATTATTTAAGACTATCATGATCAATTTTTACCTTGAAGTGTCTTCCCATTAGGTAAGGTCGCCATTTATTTAGTGCATGTAGTATTGCCAACATTTAATTCTCATAAATAGCTTTCTGCAAATACTTTCCTTTGATTGGACGACTTTCAAAAGCAATGGGTCTTCCTTCTTGCATTAAAACAGCACCAATTCCATTTCCTGAGGCATCACATTCCACAATAAAGGTTTTTGTGAAGTCTGGTGTAGCTAAGACCGGTGCTAGGCACATTTCCTCTTTTAGATGTTCAAAGGCCTTAGTTGCTTCAGGAGTCCATGAAAATGCATCTTTCTTCAATAATGTTGTTATAGGTGCTGTTATTCTCCCATAATTATTAGCAAACTTGTGATAATACCCTGTTAACCCGAGAAATCCTCACAAATGTTTTATGTTTGTTGGGACTTTCCATTCCTTAATGGCTTTAATTTTTTTAGGGTCTACCTTAACACCCTCATGAGATACAATATGACCCAGATATTCCACTTCTTGTACTCCAAAAAAACATTTGGGGGTTTTTTCATATAATTGTTTCTCCTCCAATAGTTTGAGCACCCTGTCAACATGTTGAACATGATCCTTCCAAGACCTGCTATAGATTAGTATATCATCAAAAAATACTAACACAAATTTTCTAAGGAAGGGTTTTAAAATGGAATGCATCAACCCTTGAAATGTAGAAGGTGCATTGGTAAGGCCAAAAGGCATGAACAAAAATTCATAATGACCCTCATGAGTTCGAAATGTTGTTTTTGAAAGATCTTCAGTCTTCATTCTAATTTCATGATATCGTGAACGAAGATCCAACTTGGTAAAATAAATTGCTCCATGTAATTCATCAATCACATGAGTAGGAAATTTACCTTTAATATTGATCTTATTGATCTCCCTATAATCCGGACACATGCGCCATGATCCATACTTCTTGTGCACCAATACTACTAGAACAGAGAAAGAACTTTTACTAGGTTGAATTATACCAGCCTCTAACATTTCTGCAATCATACGTTCAATTTTGCTCTTTTGTACATAAGTATATCTGTAAGGCCTCATGTTTGGAGGAACACTTCCTAGAACCAAATGAATAGCATGATCATGAATATGAATAGGTGGGAGTCCTTTGGGAGTTTCAAACACCTTGGAATGATTGGCCAAGACTTTTTGGAGATCTGGAGAAATAGATGATTTTGATGTTGGAAATTCTAGTGAGCATAATTGTGCAATTACGCCTCGTTGTTCTTTCTTCAGATATTATTATCTTTCTCAGCTTCCCTGCGATACCTCATAATTCAACTTCCTTTCCTTCCGAATTTTTTTCCAAGAAAAGTTCTTGAAAAATAAAATCTACCATCCCCAAAGATTGTAACCATTGTACTCCCAGTAAAACATCAACACCTTTCATTTGAATGGAAAGAATTGGACTGTTCAATACATATTCCCCCATGGTTAGCTTGATATTATGGCATTTTCCAAAGAAATTTATAGTTCCTCCATTTGCAACCATTACTTGACACTCTGGTGCTGGGTATAGGAATCAATTCAATTCCTTGGCTACCTTACAATGAATAAAATTATGGGTACTACCCGAATCAATCAACACTATAACCTTTTTCTTCTTGATATGTCCTTCTATCTTGAGAGTTTGAGGAGTGGTAATTCCTACCAATGCATTACAAGATATGGTCATATTCATTTATTCTTTCTCTAGGGTTAGTTCCCTGTGTATATCCTCTTCTTTTGAAGTTTCTTATTCATTTTGTCTTTTTTCTTCCAATTGTTGTGGTGTAAACGTTGTAGGTTGTGTAAGTCTAGGAGTAGCAAGAGTTCCATCTATATAGATGTGAGTGGTAGGCTTCCTTGTCTCCATAATTTTACATTCAATTTTTCTTGACAACCGATATTTCATGGGAATTTTGACCGATAAAATTATTATATTATAGGTCAATAATATTTTTGATGGCTTCTACTTGTTGAGATTTTTCTGTTGATATATGGCACGCCATGTAATTCTTCACGGTTTGAGAGATATTCATGGTTGAAGTTTGTAACCCCTGTTAGTGGGCTAAAACCCCATGGGGTTGTGGCATGGGTCATTGAAAAGTCAATAATTAATAATTTTTTAGCTCCTAAAATCCCTCCCACGTTCACTTGTTGAAGCCCCTCTCAACCTAAGCATTTATATAAATTGTGATCCTCATATCCTCCTTATGTAGGGGTTTCGCTACCTGAAACAGGTCATCATATAATTTTCGCTCTAAATTTTTTTTCTACGAAGGTTCAGAATCTAAAATTCTTATGAGGCAAATTAGAAATCCTGAGGAAGCTCCTGTAAAAATTTTAGATCAAGGTGCACAATAGTTTCGGAGATATGATCTGTGGAAGTCAGTGTTTTTGCAAGCTCCTGAACTTCATATCAAGGAAGTGACCTTGGGAAAATCGTCATAACGCTCTCTCTGAGTATCGGATTGGATTTCTGTAAGATGTGGTAGATAGTGCACAGAATGCGATTTTTTTTGTATCAATTTCAAATCTAAATGAAGAAATAATGACACATGGCACACCGTACAAGTTCGCTCTACCGAACCAGTCCATAATTAGGTCATTGTGAGAGATTTAGCATAACTCTCCCTTGAAGAATCCAAATTGGGTTAGACCTATGGAATTGGAAATATGACTCAGAGGAATACTATAGAACTAAAAATCACATATTGGGAATCTGAAATGACATAGATACAACAGATTCAATATTGAGCTCCTAGAAGGCAAGAAAAAGCTAGATCATGTGTCATCAAGGGTTGCAAAGGACCAGACTTTCTAGGGCAACAAAGCAAAGCAAGGTGCAGCAGAGGGTAGCATGAAAAGAGTAGCAATCAATGTGCAGAATAGTAGCAAGAAGTTCATCACATGAAGACTTCAAGTGGGCAGCACTACATACAGTCATTGTAAAGGTATCATTGTACTAAGTCATTGTAAATGCATCATTGTAAAAATTGTACAAGTGTCTATCTGCGAAGAGTTGAAGAGGCGGTGTCGGGAGGTCTAGGATCATCATTAGGTGGTTGTGTTATAGTTTGGGTTATGGTCTAGTGTGTCTTCTTCTTCTACATCATTCTATATCATTGTAAAGTGGACCATTCTCCCTGGTACGGAAGTCCATTAATGTTTTATTCTTCTTTAGGGAGGTAGGCTGGTGCTAGGCTGGTGCATGAAGTCACCAATAGGTTCAAGCCTGTGAAAACTTCAGGGTGTTAGGGTGGTGCTAGGGTGAGTTGTAGCTCATTGGGTGTTGGGGCATCCATTCAGTTGACTACTGAAGAATCTCGGGCGTTGGAGCGTCCATCCAGTGGGAGCTGGAGAAGAATGTTTTTCTAGATTCTAGGAAGTTGGAGATTTTTTTTCAATTGGAGTTGAATATTAAAGAATTATTAGAAAAGCATTCAGGTGGTTTTTGTCCCAGAGAGGGTTTCCACCTTAAAAACTATGTGCATTTGTGTTCCTTTGTTTACTGCTATCATTATACAAACACTGATAATAATTGAAGATTAAATAATGCTATAATTGAAAGGAATATTGATTCACCCCCCGCTCTCAGTATTTCCAACAACCTTCTCCAATTAATCAGGTTCCCAAAGGAGAACCTCATGTTGGATGTAATCCTTTAAATTCCCTATGAAGACATCATTCCTGTGTTCCTATGGAATATCAACTGCCCTTATATTCAATTTTTGGAAGTCTTCGATGTGCTCCACCACTGAACCCCTTTTTTTCAGATTTATCAATTGGCTAAAGAAGATGTTTCCCTTTGTATCCTCATAATGTGCTATCATTTCCTCTGTAGAAATTGACCAAGTGACAATTTTTTACGGGAGAAAAGCCATCGATACCATACAAATGTATTTTTTTCTAAATATAAATTTGCAATGCGTACCTTTTGTGTGTTTTGCACATTATTGAGATCAAAATATTGCTCCATCTATAGTATCCATGTTACGGGATCTTTGCCATCAAACTTCCTCATATCGATATTTGGAATATGGTGAATCTTCAATCCAATATTAGAGGTTATGAAATCACAACTAACATTTATTTTTTTTCTTATCATGAGTTTCCTCTACTATATTTTTGCCATTAGGAATCATTTCTTGTATCAACTTTGTCAAACCTTCCTTCAAACCTTCCATGTATGATTTTAGATCATTCTTCATGTCTTCTGTGTTGTCTTTCATTTTTTCTTGCATGTCATCCATCTTAGCTTCCATGCTATTCTTCAAACCATCCATCCTAACTTCCATGACTTTCTTCAAACCATCCATATTAGCTTCCATGCCTTTCTTCAAAACTTCCATTTCATTTTTTGTTGCTCTTTGCGAGAGCGAAAGTTATTGCACTTTCTCTTGTAATTTTCATATATCATGTTGCACTTCTTCCTCTTCATGAGTCATACTAGAGCCTTCTAAGGGCTTAATGGGTGTTGAATTACTTTTAGGGGGCATTTTATGTAGAAATTATATAAAATATTCATGTATATATCCGGACTCTCTTGATCTAAAAATATTTATCTTCTTTCTAAATACAAAATCCTTCCACTATAATTCTTGCGGAAATTTAATCAACAATTTCAAAACACATGAAGCAATAAAAACACACATAACATAGTTGTTTACCAGGAAAGCCTGAAGCTAAAAACCCCAACTATATATTATGTAACATGGAGATCATATGAAAATATCATACAAAGCATAAAAAGCTTATCACAAGCTCTCAGTACAGTACAATCTTCATACACTAATTAGGACCAATCTTGAAAATCCATGCACCGATATTTTCCTCCTACTAGCCTGCCTCCACTGCGCAATCCAAGCTAATTACAAAGACCAATTAAATGTAATCCCACTCTCATTGACTGTGTTTTTATCATTGACAACTCCAATGTATATATAGATGCAATTCATGCATCACTAGTAGTCACAATAGATAGTCCATCTTGCCCTTTCACCTATCTCTCCATTGGTCTCCACTGAAACTGCCATGCACTGTAGTTAACTGATGTATTATTCAGTTGATTAATGAGTTATTATTTAGTGAATTAATTAACTAATTAATTCACACCACTCTCACTAGTGTATCAATCAGTTAGAATAGATACAACTAGCTCAACTGTGTCTAACTGAGTTAAACTAAACACAACTCCACCAACTACTTCTACAACTCCACCAAACTCTTTCACATGAGTTCTAACTGAAGTCTCCATGCAATAGCTCCACTTAACCCTCAAGAATAGCGTAATTGCTTCTGTCAGCTCCCGTGCCACATTTGTGCACTTAACTGAAGTGCTCCAAGAGAATAAGTTAATGTTTAGAGTCCAAATATTATTAAGAGCTAATAATATTCGACATATATATTTTTAGACTGGCAATCTAAAAATAGATTCCGCCTAATATGTCTAAAAATAAAAGTCCATCTATTTTTCCAACTTGACCAACCATCCACAAATAGCATCTTGCAACTCATAGAATATGATCGACATGTCTAAAAATAGACATAGTCTAAAAATAGACTTTGCGACAAAAATCACCTATGTGGACCCCACCTAGTTTAGGTGATTATTTTCCAACTAGGATCAAGGATGATGTTTCAGGATTCCTCCTTCACTGTTTCTTGTTGCAATATTCAACACTCCCTCTCAAAAACAAAGGACTGTCTTTGCATGTGACATGCAACTCCATGCATTCGCCCTATAACCTTTGCAAGCGCCATGCAACTCCATGCATCTACTCTGCAACTCTTCCGAAACTGAATAGGCTCCAAACAACTCAATAAATCTGATGCATCTATCATAAAAGTCTTTGACTTCTGCTGGTACCAACTGCACATGTCTTCAGGAACCACTGCACTGTTGAACTTTGCACCCATGCACTCTGCACTTGCTTTCAACTCTGAATCGCGCTCCAGTATCTGACACTGTCACTTTGATCTCACTCGCATCAATCCAACCGACTGCGTTACCATCGCTCTTTGGGCACCTCGTAGCCAAGTTCAATTCATGAGATCCACACCATCTCAATGAATCCTGCCTAGAAATATCCTCTTGGGATTACTCATGCATGTCGCCCCACCTCTCACTTGGTGGTATAGCTGCATGCACTCCCTCTGCCCATCTGGCACGAAATTTCTTTGCATGAGTGGTTGCTCCCACTCCATGATCCTCATCTTGTGGCTGCTCCACATCTCGAGGTTCACTCTCACCTGCATGCAAATCCAGCTCCCTCTCAAGCTTCAATTGCATGGCTTTCTTGCACTTCCCAACAGTAGGAAGCTCTGTAGAAATCCCATCTACTTCAAATCTATAAAGATTCTTCTGCATCTCCAGTTGCGGCTGCTCCACATCCTTCTGAGACTGCTTCTCACGCTGCATGTTGAGAGTCTCCCTCTCAACCACCAAATCACTAACCTCTGCTTTGATCCTAAAAGCTTTGCATGCATCTTGTACCTCAGTGCATGTAGATTCTTGGCTCGCGCGACGCGCACATTGCAATTGTCCCGCCATCGCAAAATTTTCTAACAAAAGAGCTGATTTTAAATCGACGATATCTCCCTGATCCGAGCTCCGATTTGATCGATTTTTTTTTTTCAATTTGGGTGTTTTTTCGCAAGGAATCCAAATATGCTATTTTTTTATGAAAATATTGGATCCAAATTTTCAGATATTCTTTGCAAACTCGCGCACCCAAAAATTATTTCTCTCATTCCATGTAGAAAATCTCTAATACCATGTAGAAATTATATACAATATGCATGTATATATCCAGACTCTCCTGATCTCACAATATTTATCTTCTTGCAAAATACAGAATCCTTCCACTATAATTCTTGCAGAAATTTAATCCACAATTGCAAAACATGAAGCAATAAAAACACACATAACACAGTTGTTTAACGGGAAAGCCTGAAGCTGAAAACCCCAACTATCATATTATGTATCATGGAGATCATATGAAAATATCATACAAAGCATACAAATCTTATCACAAGCTCTCAGTACAGTACAATCGTCATACACTAATCAGGCCCAATCTTGCAAATCCATGCACCAATCTTTGCCACCTGCTAGCCTGCCTCCACTGCGCAATCCAAGCTTATTACAAAGACCAATTCGATGTAATCCCACTCTCATTGACTGCGTTATTATCATTGGCAACTCCAATGTATATATAGATGCAATTCATGCATCACTACTAGTCACAACATATAGTCTATCTTGCCCTTTCACCTATCTCTCCACTGGTCTCCACTGAAACTTCCATGCACTGTAGTTAACTGATGTATTCTTCAGTTGATTAATGAGTTATTATTTAGTGAATTAATTATTAATTAATTCACACCACCACTAGTGTATCAATCATGAGATCAGATACAACTAGCTCAACCGAGTCTAACCGAGTTAAACTAAAATACAACTCCACCAACTACTTCTCCAACTCCACCAAACTTTGTCACATGAGTTCTAACCGAATTCTCCATGCAATAGCTCCACTTAACCCTTAGGAATAGCGTAATTTTCCGTCACTTCCCGATGCATGTATATATCTCGAATTTCCGATCTCACAATATTTATCTTCTTACAAAATACAGAATCCTTCCACTATAATTCTTGCGAAAATTTAATCAACAATTGCAAAACACATGAAGCAATAAAAACACACATAACACAGTTGTTTAACGGGAAAGCCTGAAGCTGAAAACCCCAACTATATATTATGTAACATGGAGATCATATGACAATCTCATACAAAGCATACAAAGCTTATCGCAAGCTCTCAGTACAGTACAATCGTCATACACTAATCAGGAACAATCTTGCAAATCCATGCACCGATCTTGCCCTCCTGCTAGCCTGCCTCCACTGCGCAATCCAAGCTGATTACAAAGACCAATTCAATGTAATCCCACTCTCATTGACTACGTTATTATCATTGGCAACTCCAATGTATATATAGATGCAATTCATGCATCACTAGTAGTCACAATAGATAGTCTATCTTGCCCTTTCACCTATCTCTCCACTGGTCTCCACTGAAACTGCCATGCACTGTAGTTAACTGATGTATTCTTCAGTTGATTAATGATTTATTATTTAGTGAATTAATTAACTAATTAATTCACACCACTCTCACTAGTGTATCAATCAGTTAGACTAGATACAACTAGCTCAACTGAGTCTAACCGAGTTAAACTAAATACAACTCCACCAACTACTTCTCCAACTCCACCAAACTCTGTCACATGAGTTCTAACTGAAGTCCTCCATGCAATAGCTCCAGTAAACCCTCAGGAATAGCGTAATTCCTTCTGTCAGCTGCTGTGCCACATCTGTGCACTTAACCGAAGTGCTCCAAGAGAATAAGATAATGTTTAGAGTCCAAATATTATTAAGAGCTAATAATATTCGACATATCTATTTTTAGACTGGCAATCTAAAAATAGATTCCGCCCAATATGTCTAAAAATAGAAATCCATCTATTTTTCCAACTTGACCACCCATCCAAAAATAGTATCCCGCAACTCATTGAATATGATCGACATGTCTAAAAATAGACTTTGCGACAAAAATCACCTGTGTGGGCCCCACCTAGTTTAGGTGATCACTTTCCAACTAGGATCAGGAATGATGTTTCAGGATGCCTCCTTCACTGTTTCTTCTTGCAATATTCAACATTTGAGAAACCAATACTGGTATATATGCTTCAATATGCCCTTGGAATCACTTCAAACTAATTTTTCAAACAAGACTTATGCAATTTGAAAAAAAATACACACCTTTTTCTTGATTTTGAGGAGCTCGATATTGAAACTGATGTAACTATGTAATTTCAGATCCCCCAGGATTTTATCTTCAGTCCTTTAATATACCTCTGAATATTCTTTCCAATGCCACAGGTCTGACCTGATTTGGATTCTTCAAGACAAAGTTATGCCCAATCTCCCATAATGACCTAATTATGGATTAATTCAGTAGAGCGAACTTTTAAGGAATTCCACGTATCAATATTTCCTCCTTCGGCTCTAAAATTGATACAAAGGAAACTACAATCTATGTTTTTTCAACTAGTTTTTACATAATTCCAATCCGATGCTCAGAGAGAGAGTTATGACGATTTTCTCAAGGTCACCTCTTTGAGATGAAATTCAGGAGCCTGCAAAAACCTAACTTCCACATATCATATCTCTGAAAATATTACGAACCAAGATCTGAAATTTTTACACGAAGTTCCTCAATATTTCTTCACAAATGGGTGTTTTTTTAGCTTATGAACCTGCGTATAAAAAATTTTATAGCGAAAATACCACGATGACCTGTTTGAAGCAGAAAAACCCTAGAATCCAAAGCTCTGATACCAAATGTTATGAAACCAGATCCAAAAATAGAATAAAAGAGAGATCAACGCCTTAGAAATCAGCCACATCGAGGGGGAAACCTCCTTTACACTACATAAATGAACAATTCTTGGATGATACAAATGAAAAAACCTCCTTTCTATATATAGGATTCCATGGGGTCACAATATAATCCTAGCCGACCTAACAACAATAATGTAAGGACACAACAATAACAATAGTGGATTTTATGGGGCACAATAATAACAATATGGGGGCTAAAGGGGTACAAAAATAACAATAAGGGGGATAAACTAACAATAATAAGGGATTACACTAGTAATATATGGACCTAACACGAAGTGAAGCACCTTGATGGAGAAAGGTGACTACTAGCCTAGAAATTGATGAGCTCAAGGATCTGATCAACCAGGAGCAGGATTGTGGAGCATGAGACTTGTGTGTGACAAAGGAATTCTACAGCAGATGATGTTTATTCTTCCTAGCCTGTGTTCATTGTGGGAGATGGACATCTTACAATGATAGGTGGCAACCCTCCATGCCCTATGTTGGTATTCATCGTTGCAGCATGGGAAGACCATAGTGGGTTGAAGCCCCTAAGTAGCTGAGGAGTAGCAGTGGGAAGTTTTCTAGTTGTACACAAGTGGAGTTGTGAACAACTCAACATGAGTTTCGATGTCTTGTTCCCTTTATGGATGAAGGGACAACTAGAGATCATATTGGATAGTCATTGTTCAATGTCCAGATGGACTTGGAGCATTGATAGAGGCAGGAGTTTCCAATCGGGAGCCGAAGGATCAGACAATTACATGGTACAACCAAGAGGGCTAAGAGATTGCACTACAACCAGATGGTCAAATTATCTTGTACTAGTGGATGTATGAGGGCCATTATCCCTGGTACAGGAGCCATATACTGTTGTATTATATGTTGTTAATATAACAAAGTTGAGTTTAAAAATTAAAAATTTGTCTATATTCTATGCATGTGTGATTTACTGCTTTACATTTCCACTATAAAAAGTAGTTCATGGTTGAAATAATTGGATTGGTAGCGTGAGTGATTTTAAGACTCTAACCTAGACCTAAGGTCATCGAAATTCAACATGGTATCAGAGCATATCTAAGCTACTTTGAGGGACAATGGATCAGATTTTTCACAGTGAAGAAATTATCGGTGTTTAGATCATGGAGCAAAGGGTTCAGCTGAAGACATGGAGATGTGGTATTGACATGATAAATGGTGAGATGGGTTGGGAGTTCTGGTGGATTTTTCGTGAGCCTGGTGAACAACAGTTTGTTGTAGGGCATATTTCTGATCGTGGACTTCCATTGACCTGCCATGGATGGTTGGGACAGCTTGAGGGTTTCTTTAGCATGGAAAAGATCAGTTTGATCAAGATGGATTCATGTGATGGAATATAGGTTGGCAAGCTAGAGTCTTCATCGGATCGTGATGTTGCATATCTAAGATTGGTGGGATTTTCACGAGTGGTATTTGATCCTAGAGGATGAGTGCTTGCAAGACTGAGCCAACAGATATCGTGTAGGTGCAGAAATAGCAACCCTAAGGAGGATCGAGATCTTCAGGTTTAGCTCTGATGAGATAGATGCACTACTGATATTGTCAGATTCATCTATATGGTAAGCTGCAGTGATGGATGCCAGATGATGGTTACTTCCTAGTCGTCATCGAATGATGTTGTTGTCGCCAGATGTTGATGGTTACTTCCTAGTCTTGGAATTACCTCCCTCACTAAGAGGGATTTTTTATTTTTGTGCGGCTTTGGAGGTACTCCACACCCTGGTGTTCGAGGGTTGGAGGTAAAAGTGCCACAAATGGTCTTGTGGGCTTGAGATCCAAGCTTGGGAGTTTTTGCACCCATCATGATTTGGGCCAAAACCGTGATGGATTTACGACATGTGATGGGTGAGGATGATAGTGCTTGGCAAGAAAATTCCAACGCAATGAGAATCATCAGATTTCATGTTGTCGTTAGAGAAAAATGAATTTTTGAAGTTGACTAATTAATTATTGGTTGTCAATTCATGCAGGCTTGATGTAAATAACTCCAATAGAACGGTCTCTTGATTAATTCGGTGAAGAACCTCTTTAGCCTATAAAAGGAGGGTGAGATGATTCATTTTAGGCATTTATTTTTGGTGCAACACAAGAAAAGAAAGATAACTCTAAAATTTCCCTAGCCACAACAAGAGAGGGAGGCTCTACGACAACATGGAGGAGGTATGAGTTCCTTGATGGAGGTCGAGTGAGTTGTTGGAGTAGCGGTTTGCTTTTGGGTCACTTTGGTGGAGGCTAAGAGGCTTTCTTGGAGGCTGTGGGGCTATTCTTATGGGCGGAAGGGAAAGGGTGCCATTTTGTGGGGTTATAACCCTTGGAAAGTGTTTTCGCATCAAGGGATATGCTTGTATGAGGATACCCTATCTAGGATCATATGCTACAACGTGGACTTGGTCTCTCATGGATTGTTGGAGTGAAACATGAGAGAGGACCAAGTGTGGAGAACATTGGGAAATTATGGTTTGCTAGAGGAAAACGTGATAGTGTACATGTTGGATATGAAGTGCAGCACCTTGATGGAAAAAGGTGACTGCTAGCCTGGAAGTTGATGAGCTCAAGGTTATAATCAACCAGATTGTGGAGCCCAAGACTTATGTGTGGAGAATGACTTCTATAGTAGATGATGGCCAATCCTCCTAGCCTGTGTTCATTGTGGGAGATGAACATTTTACGGTGATAGGTGGTATCCCTCCACGCCTTATGTTTTTCTTCATCGTTGTAACATAGGAATACCATAGTGGGCTAAAGTGCCTGAGTAGTTGAGGAGCAGCAGTGCCATAGTTTGAGATTTGTTCACAAGTGGAGCTGTGAAAAACTTGAAAAGAGTCTTGATGTGTTGTTCCCTTGATGGATGAATATACAACTAGATATCAGAATAGATAGTCAAGGTTTAGTGGCCATATGGACTTGGAGCATTGATAGAGGCAGGAGCTGTAGATCGGGAGCCGAAGGACCAGGCAGGTACAGGGTATGACCGAGAGGAATGAGAGATTGCACTACAGCGAGATGTTCAGAGTATATTGTTTGTATCTTGTACTAGTGGGTGTATGAGGGCCATTATCCCTAGTACGGGAGCCCTAGACTAGTGCATTATATGTTAATATAACGAAGTTGGGTTTAAAAATTAAAAATTTGTCTATATTCTATGCATGTGTGATTTACTACTTTATATTTCTGTTGTGCTAAGTAGTTCATGGTTGAGATTATTGGTTTGGTAGCTTTAGTGATTTTAAGACTCTAACCTAGACCCAAGGTCATGGAAATTCAACACCAAATGAGGATAATATCATAAATTTACAACCCCGGAAAGTTGATTTCCCAACCCTAATGGGGCCCACAAAATCATGACATTCCATCTCTTGGCGTTAGGGTTTTCTCTTATTTTTAAATAATAAAAAGGCCCTTGAGCCTCATTGTAACATAGTTCAAATGCATGTAGATGCCACATCTCTTCTCATAGATAAGCTACCATCACCTGAGCTAGTTTATTTCCATTTTGTATGTAAGCATATTTCAGTGCTTTGATATTAATGAAATGAAGTTTTATTTCTACTAGATCTCTTTGTTTATGTTTATATTTGTATTTTTTTATTTCCTGCATAAGTTCATAATAGTGGTATCAGAACAATCTCCTCTTTATCTATTTTTATTTGCATGTCCCCGACGAGGTCAGGGTATAAGGATTTAGGGCTCGAGTTGGTTGAACCTTTGCAAAACCAGCCTCGCAAACCCTAACGGTCTCCCATGGTGAAAGGAAATAAAGATGAGGGAGCAGAATATCCCTTCAAAATATTTCTCGAGGAAGCCCTCAAGCAATAGAGGAACATGATGATGGATAAATTTTCCCAAATCCTTCGGCGGCTACCCACAGGCGACACATCTTCATTCAAAAACCACTCTGGAGGCACCACTCCTTTTAAGGTACAAGTTAACATTGAAATTCTCATATTTGAAGGCCAAATAGATGTAGTTGTCGTAGATGGATTTTTAAATCTATTGGAAGGATATTCTTGGTTCATGACTTTTCCAAACAGGAAAATCCTACTTCTTCACTCATCAAATCCACCCCCCATGTCAAGGACTGGTGGGAAACTTATTGTGAGAAAAAGGAGATGGAATCCTCATTGTTTTAAGTCGCACCCACTTGGAATTAATTATGAGACGCCATCAAGGAATAATATTACCCTTTTGGGAGCTATGAAAATAAATACACAAAGTGGACCATGTTGCAGCAGGGAAGGAGCCAAGATGTGTCAAAGTGCACAATTTTTTTTCATGCCCTTTAGACGAAGCTGGTTATCAAGAATTTTGAGTAGCATTTGGTACTTAAGTACTACTGATGTCTACACAAGTACGTCCAAGACAAGATGGAGTTCATGGACATCTCCTTGCTTGACATCGCTTATCTCTACACTGTCAATATTGAGCATAAATTTAAACATATGAAATGAGACTTTGGATCTGCGAATCCGAAGCAAGGGAAAGGTGCCTTCAAATGGCAGAACAAAGGACAAATCCCATGTGTGGTGACCTAGGACAACCCGAAGCCACAAAAAAATAACAACACCATGAACAAAAATATGGACACAAAGAAAGGGTGTGAGTTCCATAAGAGCCCCACTCACAACACAAGTGAGTTTCGAGCCAAGTAGTCACTCGTGGTTGAGTTGAAGGCTTACGAATGAGATGCATGTTCTAACTCTAGGACAAAAACTGACAAAGGGAATGACAAATGGAAGTAGATTATTGATGCAGAGCCTAGTGCCACTATTGCCACCACTAAGATCCAGAAGATTGAGCCCGAATATCTATAGGAGGGGGAGTGACTCTTCCACTCACATATGTGGGTGAAGGGTTCTCCACTGCAGTACATTGTTGATAACAAAAGCCAAAAGACCCTCATTTAATTAGAGGTCATGAAGCAGTTGGGCCTATTGACCACACCATACCCATAGTCCTAAACTGTTTTGTGGCTTTACAAAGGGCGATATCACCACGTTAGCCAATAGTATTTCCTTCCCTACAGCATCAATCCCTTCACAGATGAGGTAGTTTGTGATGTTGCTCCTCTTGAAATTTGTGATGTATTATTAGGCCAACCATACTCATGGAAGACACATGATATGTATGACTCTAAGCAATACACTATCATTATTTATTTGGGAAATAAGTTATATAGGATAACAGAGGTAGCACTGCCTACTTCTATCTATTTTATCTCTATGAAGCAATGCAGTAAGATCATTTCCTTGACAGAGAAAATTTTCTTGATTATGATTCACCCTCAGGGAAAGAATAATATTGTGGCCATATCCATAGCCTCCAGATATAGCTCCTTCGCGCGGCAGCGGGAGATGGACAAGTTCATAAAAGAGTATAGGGACATCTTCACCTCACCCATAGGGTTACTCATGTATTGTCAATTCAAGCACTCCATCGATCTGACCCCGGGCGCACCGCTACCCAACGAACTGATCTACCGATGCTCTATTATGGAGAACGATGAAATTAAAAATAAGATTCAGGAGTTGTTGCAGAAAGGGCACGTTAGTCCAATTTCATCACCCTATGGGAGCTCGATTGTGTTGGTAAAGAAGAGAGACAAAACCTGGAGACTCTATATTGACTAACGAGAGCTTAATAAGATCAGTATCTGTAATAGGTATCCAATCCCACAGATTGATGACCTTCTGTACCAGCTCATGGGGGTCAAATATTTCAACAAGATTCCCTTGAAGTCTGGTTATCACCAGGTACCAATTGAACCCTTAGATGTGTGGAATACTGCCTGCAAACACAAGGAGGTCCTTTTTGAATGGGTTTCCATGCCTTTCGGGTTGAATAATTTCCTCGCAACCTTCATTCGGCTAATGTACGACATATTTTGGCCCTTTACCAACTCGTTCATGGTATTATACCTAGAAGAGATATTGATCTTGAACCAGAGTTAGGAAGAGCACATACACCATATCCGATAGGTCTTCCAAACCCCGCGACAACACAAATTGTGTGGAATTTGGAGAAATGCACTTTTGGTATGACCCAGGTTCAATATATGGGGTACATCATTGATGAGTGGAGTGTGCATGTGGACCCAATCAAGTTACAAGTTATTCAGGAGTGGCCAGCTGTAGTGTCCCTTCTTGGTGAGATAAATTTGATGACACTTAGAGATGGTGATTTTGATATAATGATACAATATTATGTATGACAGACTTATTTACATGTTTATATGCTATAGACCTAGTTTAGGTCACTTGGTTGTTGTGTGCTTATGATAATATCTATGGTTGCATGTATAATAATTGATTTTGGTTAAGAGCATATTAGCGATGTTTTCTCTTTTGGTATCCTATTTTGGACATAGGTGTATGACATGAATGGTGATTCAGGATTGAGACACAGATCCATGGATGATCATGGTTATGTGGAACATATGGTTAATTATGATTTATGGATGATACATGATTTGTATGATTATATGTGTGTAATATCGTACTAAGCATAACGTGGCAGGGGACTTGGTCATTGCCAACAAGGATGCTAAAGTTATAAATGAATGTGGAAGTCATTTCTCCAAAACCAAAATGACTGTGGAAGTCATGCACAATATTTGGTAAAATGTGAATAAGAAATTATGAAATTCATTTGATTTATTTGATCTATGAGATTGTGATGTGTGCAGGTCTTGGAAGAAGACCTTACCAACGAACCATCAGATGGGTATGAGCTCACAATCAATACCTTAAGGTGAAACGTGGAGTTTCAAAGCAGAGTAGATGAGAATCCATGAAAATTAAGGCACAGAGTCCTAAATCCATCAAATATAAATACATGGAGTCTCTGATATATAATAAAAGGATTAGGGTGCGGAGTCCTAAATCTTTAAAAACATCAAGGTGTGGAATCTTTGATCTTTAGAGTAGATCAGGGCGCGGAGTCCTCAATCTACTAAGGCATAGAGATGCATACAATAGGGGTGCGGAATCCCTATTATCCAGAAGAAAAATACCACTCAAGGGCAGCTCACAGATGAATTTCCTTAATAAAATATCATTCCTAACAATTTTGGAGTGACTTTCTATTTTTCTAAAAATAGAAAGGCATGTCTACCATTTAAGTATGACTTTCCAAAAATAGTAAATCACCTCCAATCAATGGGTAATCAAGTATACCTGAAGGAAAATCACTTAACTATGATTAATCAATCGTAATAGTTCAATCTCTACTTAATCCTCAATATTATTAATATTATTAATATTATTATTATATTTTATGAGACTATGATATTATTCTTAAAAGGGAATTATATCTCCTCAATCATTTCACACGTCTCCCTTTGATGATTCTCATGGCTATATGTAACTCTCTCTCTCTCTCCTTTAATAATACATTACACTATTTTATGCACTCATCAAATAATGGCATATTCCTCTTACACTCATTAAATACATGTCATAAAATATTCCTCTTACACTCTGTTTAACGCATATGTTACACTCTCCTTAATTAAGGCATGCATACCTCTCCTTAATGGCATGAGTTACATTCATATAAATGGAATACAAGGCATGCATATTAATACTCCTTTAGGACAAGAATTTTTTGCTCCACCTATATATGTGTCTCATGTATTCTCACTTGGGGGTGGTGCGTGGTGATACCAAGAGTTGGAGAGATTTGAAAAAAAATTATGAGATGGAGGGACTTGGAGAGTAGCCAATTTATTTTGAAATTAATTTGAAATCCCTAAAATAAATTACTAAGTAGCTATACATGGTGCAGCTGGCCATGAGTGGTATTTGGATGAACTGAAACTTATCTTCCTCAACTTGCCTTGGATTTCTCTCTACTGCTATATTCTGGTACTGTTTGTGAGCTTTTATAGCTCAGGGGTTCTAGGGGAGGATTTCTCTCTGGATATGGTTGGGTGGAAAACCGGATGGTTCAAATGAGTTAGTTAAGGTATCAAAGGTGGATCATATTCTCAAAAATTGGAGTTGAATATCTCTTCAGGTATAATTTCCATTGTCCTAAAATTATAGTATTTTTTTTTTCCTAATTTATTCTACTTCTATTATATCATACACAGCAAAACATTACAATTCTTGTCCTCTTATTTTGGCAAGCCAATTCCGGAGGGAAGTATCAGAAACTTAACTGCAAAGTAACGAATGCACCAGGTGTGGAAACTAGCCCATAAGTAGAGAGTATTAGGAGTTGCCCAATATGGGAAACCATCTTGTCTAGTTTTGAGACTGATAATGAAACATAACCGAAAAAAGTTCCAAAACACTTGCAAACTAGATAAAGCCAGAAGAAAGTTGCAGTAAGAGGTGAACACCCAACAATTAGACTTAAGGTAGGCCATCATTCTTCTCAAGAGGGTTGGGAGCTTCTTCCACGATCCTGCAATCATAAAGAGACTAGTCCTCCTCCCTATTAGACTCGTGGATAGAAGAAGGAGGGAGAAGCAACACCTGGGTAGCTGGCGAATTAAAGGAGGCTGCATGTAAGTTTTTGTCGTTGTCCTTTTTGTCCTCATCACTGCTTGAGCCATCACCGCTGCAAGAACCTGTGCCACTTTTGGAATGATGACTACTGCTGGAAGCGCTCTACACAGGCAAGTCTTTCATCTTGCGAGGAATGGAGACAGGTGCAGACTGAATTTTGGATTTTTGAGGGTGCTTTTTGGGACAAAGACCAGAGGATTCAGGCGGGGGACTTAGGATACGAAGGGAAAACTGAGCAGAGAGGTTTACAGGGTCGAGCAGACTCGGCTCCTCCCAATCCATGGAGAGGTTCACCTCCCTGCCAATGGAAATCGAGGAAGGGGGTCTGGAGGGGAGGCCATGCCCACCAGCGCGACGACATCTCAATTGTGTCGCCTTGGCATGTTGAGAGAGTGAGAGGAAACTCGAGACAGGGAGGGGATGCTCTCAAGTGAAGCATAGGAGCACCGACAATGAGACCTCGCAGAGAGGCAACCACAATGAGACTGAACATAGCAGAGAGCCGAAGGTATGATATAAACGCAGGAGGCAAACACAAAGAGCTGGATGGAGAGACAAATGGAGGCGGGATGAGCTCAGAGGGAATATTTAAGAGTCATGGATGCAGGTCAAGGCCGAGTTAATGAGCAGTAGCCAAAGGACGTCGCGTGAAAGATGGCGAGGATGGTAATTAAGGGATCCATGCTCCAGGATTTATCATCTGGCGGGCGACCATGTGCAGGCGCGTGGGACGGACAAGTTCCCTGCCACATGGCGTCCAAGTGGCACATATTCTCATTGTTGAGCACCCACATTTGGGGGTCCTAAAATTATAGTATAGCTTTAGCATAAAATAAAATTAGAAATTTGAATTGTTGCAAGCATCTAATTTTGATTTAAGCTTATGTGATCTAGAATATTATTGATTAGTTAAAAATGAAGAGTAGATCAGTCTATATGTATGGATGTTTAGATCTTAGTATTGGAGTTATTATTGATGTAGTTTGTGGTACTAATCTTGGTATTATATAATTTGAGAAAGGAAAGCCAAATATTGTTTAAGGTAATTGTAATAAATAAATTATAAAGGACTTGGGTAAGTGTTCCACGATTTATGGTTTTGTTTCAAGTAATTAGATGCATGTTTTAGAAAGGGTTTCGGGATATTTTCCAAAGTGTTTGAAAAAATATGTGAATGAGTAATGCTATCAATTTATTTATGCATGAACAAGTGCTAAATTGCAGCTTACACCAGAAGTAAGAAAATGGACATGTACCCAAAATATACCTGGAGGAATTACAGAATCAACCCTTAAAAGAAAATGAAAAAATAATGGCAACTAAAATATGGTTTGGAAGATCAAATTCTTGAGGTAAGTTTGAGATAAATTTCAGTTATGGCTTATGTTTCATATTCTTATCGATAATTCAATGTTTTTTTATTCAATTTGTTGTAATAGTACTATTAGAATTTTGATAGAAAGCCTTAATGGATGTAGCATTCAGGGCTGCCATGTGTTTGTCAAATTGTAGCAATGGGTGCAATAAGCCTGTCAAATCATGTCAAATGAATTAGCTTGTGGGTTGTAAAATGTTTCAAGAACTCATATGGTGGATTTAGAAATGTGTGAATTCAATGAGCATATCTTAGTAGCATAACTCTAGGTTATGTTTCCTCATGTAGTGTTGTAGTTGAAAGTTTTCATTCCATGTGTTTGACAAAAGTCATAAATGAAACATTAAGGATCCAATTTTTTGTTGTTTTAAGAATCGCATTCCTGGGCGTTTTGAATTCAATTTAGCCCAACATCAGGGGGTATCTATTCCTAAAGGACCTGTAACCCCTGATTTGATTAAAAAAAAAAATACTTTTTAGAACCCAGATCGGAAATCTTGGCGATTTTGCAGATCGTTGTTGTAAGTTATGTGTGCTTGTTGTTGAGTCTTTGATGAAAGACTAAGATTATTTATTCCATGTTTTAAGATGCCAACATTTAAAGTTTCAATTTATGAATTTTAGGAGATAAATATGTTGAATAAGAATCTTAAATTCATTGCTGCCAAGTGTTTGAAAAAATGCCTCAATGGCTTTTGATTGCATGCTTGCAAAGTGTTTGTCATAAGGCCTCAATAACTGTAGATTGCATGTTTTCAAAGTGTTTGTAAAAAGTCCTGAATGGCTGTAGCTTTGGTGCATATAAATTGTTAGTATAAAAGTCTTAGTGACTGTCGTTTTTATGTACTAGAAATTATAAATTGACTATTTAATGGGTGTAGCTTCAATAGACTATTTAATAGGTGTAGCTTCCTATGTATGCAAGTTTTTGGTATGAATATGAAAATGAATTTAATAATTTTATGAAGTGTGAATAGAGAATAAGACAGTTGTTTCTTGTATTATCTAAATCTTTCATAAAAAAAAAGGGCCTGTTGTTAGAAACAATTTTACAGTGACTAATTATTTAGGATTTTGTGCAAATGAGTATTAGTGATTATGTGACCTCTATTTCTCTATATGATTGATGGTGGGTAAGTTGGGACCTTACATATGGTATCAGAGCCAAGTTAGAACACTAGGGCCTAATGGGCCAACATGCTTACTTGTAGGTTGATGATGTATGAATGTTGATTTTGCATGCATGTTGAGTTGTTGTATATATTGACTTGGAAGCATATTGGTTGCATAGAGGAAATTATTATTATTATCTCATTTAGAAACTCATGAAAAAAATAAATCTTTCTTATAATACTTTATATTTTTGTTAATACATATTATCAACAATATGTTAAAATGCTTAAAGACATGCTGGGAAAGTATGTGCTTGAGAAACTTGGGGTTAAACCCAAGTATGTGAATGACTTGATTGTCAATAAATGAGTAAGATAGGTGGAGTGCATGCATGGTTTTGTATATGTTTAATGCATCATTTTCAATGTGATATGGGCTTAGTAGCCATCTTTACTAGCTAAAATCGTATCTACCAAGAAAAATATTGGCTTAATCAGGGCTATAGTATGATGACCTTGGTATGTATGCTTTGGGAATGAGTAACAACTGTAAGGTTGAGATTCCATTAACGGGCTGATTAAGTTCATCATGTTAATTTTGACTCTTTTCGTACCTACTCTAAAGAAAAATTAACTAAAATAAACCTTGAAGGATGTCACTTTTAACTGTGAATGTAGCTTCAAGAGTAATGTATGTGCATTAATTAGATGTGTTAAAATATGATTTGGGAATACATTCTTAATGAGTAAGAATGAAATTTATCTTATTTATTTTACATGATTTTGTGTATTTTGGGTTGACATTATGCATCAAATAACTTTAAATTACTCAAATACTAGGTTGAGGTATGAGCTTCCTAATAAACAAGAGGCTTAAATGACTAGTGCGTGAAGGGTTGTGGAAGCCATTTTAAGTAACACTTGAAGGTTATGTTTTCCTTAAGCTAATGTATGGGTGTGGAATCCATACTAGCATATATCTATGAGAAAATGTATGGTTGTGGAATCCATACTAACATATATCTATGATCTAATGTATGGGTGTGGAAACCATAGTAGCATGTATCTATGAGAAAATGTATGGGTGTGGAATCCATACTAGTATATATCTATGAGATAAGTAATGAGGTGAGGTATGGGTGTGGAATACATACTAAATATATCTATGAGCTAAGTAATTCTTCTGGTTAGAATATTTTGATGGAATCTCATAGACATGATTAAGGAGTAATTATGTGTAAATAAAGTAAATGGATAGATATTTGTAACACGAATTTGCTTGAGCTTTAAATCCATTATTTTATTTTTATTACAAACGAAGATACTGAGATTGGTATATTGAACACAATTAATTGGTTTAGAATGTTTGGAATAATTTATTTTGATATATGGAGTCAAGTGTGAACTAGATATCTATCCTCTAGTATTGTAATCCTTTTGTATGTGTTGAATTTAGGTAGAATTAAACTGACTTTCAAATTCTTGAAACGTAGAAAGATATTATTGTGATATGTTGATGAAATAACTTTTCTATTGGCTAAAGACAAATTAGGTCTAGGAAATCCATAATAGTCTCTAATGATTTTATCAATTGAAAATTGGTTGCATTCTATTTAACCAAATTAATTAGAGAAATTATGAGGATTGAACTCATGTATTGCTCTAAACTATTGTTAGTCAGGCGATCAAGTCAAAATTCATATTGTTTATAAATTGTTAAGAGAATAACATGTTTAGAAGGTAAACGTTTTATGTGGTGAGAACTTGTTTTATTTGAACTTAAAGAAAAAGGGCATGCGATTACTGAAAATCTTAGTTGAGTTATTATTTTACAAGAATATGTGCTTGTGATATTTTTTGAGGGAGAAATGGAAGGAGAGTGAGGTCACAATTTGATGAATTGGAATTCGTGCATGATTTACAAGCCTAAGATGATTGTATTTTATGTGAAATGGAAGATATTTTTTTATTTAGGAATTTTGTGTTGGAATGAATAGCTATATGAGTATTTATTAGTCCTACAAAATGTTGTAATAATTTGAGAAGGTGGTAATTCTCCTTAAAAAAAAAGGTTTAACTTTAGGCTAGAAATTCCCTTGTGATAGTCTAGATCTTATTTAAATTTACCAAGATTCATCACATTTTGAGAAATGTATGGTTTTCATAGCTTGTTGTCGTGTATGTATTAATATTAAGGAATAAGACATGATTTCAAATGAATTTATTAATTACTGAATATAAATCATGACTGATTTCATAGTTGGAAAACAAATTAACTTAAAGTTATCAAGGTAAGTTCAATAATATCGGTACCATATTTTCATAATTGTGAGAGTTTTTCTTGATTACAAGCCGCTTTCAAAAAGATATCATTACTCTACTTTCAGAATGAAGATCTTCTAACAGAGTCATTCATAATTGATTCTCAAGTTAGAGAAGTGAATAATAATGAAGATTATGTAAACTAAAGGAATGATCTACAATACATAAGTGGGTCAATGAGGACTGTATTTAACCTTAGCTTGTTAGTTAAAAAAAAAAAACAAAATCAAAAAATGGTGCCTTGAACCTCAAATTGTATTTTCGCCTAAAGAGTAAACGTTTAGTAAAAAATAAAGATAGATCCTAAATATTTCAATTGCAAGGATGTATTATGGAATGAAAAGAGGAAAATTGGATTGAGAAGACATAAATCAAGTGGGATGTAAGAGTGTGTTTTATATATAACATCATGTTTTGTTGCGTAAGAGTGGGTTTTATATATAACATCATGTTTTATTGCATAATTTCACTGACAATTGTATGTGGATTTTTTTATGCTTATTGTATGCAAATTTTATTGTGATATGGGATGGACCATCATTGTTGTGTATACAACCAATGTGTGTTATATTTATAGCTTGACAATCTCAACATACTACAGAACCAAGAAGATGACACATGTAGGATTCATATAGACTATGAGAAAGAAAAACATGTAGAATATAAAATTATTATAGATAAATTAAGAAGATATCATATCAATTAAATACAATAGTATTTTTATATGGTACTATAAATTGTATGCCTGGTTTTGATATAGAAATATTTGGTATTTTTTCTCAAAACATGCCTAATATGGCAAGGATATATTTTCTACTTGATTAAGAATGGTATGTTTAGTTTTCATGGAGTTGCTTCTAATTTAGAAAACATTAAACTATGGATTGGCATGAAGAAAAAAATATATCAAATACACTTAGTGTCCCTTCTTGGTGAGATAGCTTTGATGACACTTAGAGATGGTGATTTTGATATAATGATATAATATTATGTATGACATACTTATGTACATGTGTATATGTTATAGACCTGGTTTGGGTCACTTGGTTGTTGCGTGCTTATGATAATATCTATGGTTGCATGTATAAGAATTGATTTTGGTTAAGAGCATATTAGCGATGTTTTCTCTTTTGGTATCCTATTTTGGACATAGGTGTATGACATGAATGGTGATTTAGGATTGAGACACAGATCCATGGATGATCATGGTTATGTGGAACATATGGTTAATTATGATTTATGGATGATACATGATTTGTATGATTATATGTGCGTAATCTCGCACTAAGCATGATGTGACAAGGGACTTGGTCATTGCCAACAAGGATGCTCAAGTTATAAATCAATGCGGAAGTCATTTCTCCAAAACCAAAATGACTGTGGAATTCATGCACAATCTTTGGTAAAATGTGAATAAGTTAATTATGAAATTCATTTGATTTATTTGATTTATGAGATTGTGACGTATGCAGGTCTTGGAAGAAGACCTTACGAACGAACCATTAGATGGGTATGAGCTCACAATCGAGACCTTAAGGTCAAATGTGGAGTTTCAATGCAGAGTAGATGAGAATCCATGAAAATTAGGGCGCGAAGTCCTAAATCCATGAAATATAAAGACGTGGATTCTCTGATATATAATAAAAGGATTAGGGCGCGGAGTCCTAAATCCATGAAATATAAATACATGGAATCTTGAATCTATAATGAAATTTTTGGGGCGTGGAGTCCTGAATATTTAAAAAGATCAAGGTGTGGAATCTTGGATATTTAGAGTAGATCAGGGCGCGAAGTCCTCAATCTACTAAGGCACAGAGATGCATAAAATAGGGGTGTGGAATCCCTATTATCCGAAAGAAAAATACCACTCATGGGCAGCTCACAGATGAATTTCCTTAATAAAAGCTCATTCCTAACAATTTTGGAGTGACTTTCTAAAAATAGAAAGTCATGTCTACCATTTCAAGTATGACTTTCCAAAAATAGTAAATCACCTCCAATCAATGGGTATTCAAGTATACTTGAAGGAAAATCACTTAAATTATGATTAATCAATAGTAATAGTTCAATCTCGACTTAATCCTCAATATTATTATATTTTATGAGACTATGGTATTATTATTAAAAGGGAACTATATCTCCTCAATCACTTCACACCTCTCTCCTTGATGATTCTCATGGCTCTATGTAACTCTCTCTCTCTCTTTTAATAATACATTACACTATTTTATGCACTCATCAAAGAATGACATATTCCTCTTACACTCATTAAATACATGTCATAAAATATTCCTCTTACACTCTCTTTAATGCATATGTTACACTCTCCTTAATTAAGGCATGCATACCTCTCCTTAATGGCATGAGTTACACTCATATAAATGGAATAGAAGGCATACATATTACTCCTCTTTTACGACAAGAATTTGCTGCTCCTCCTATATATGTGTCTCATGTATTCTCACTTGGGGGTGGTGCATGGTGATACCAAGAGTTGGAGATATTTGAAAAAAAAGTATGAGAGGGAGGGACTTGGAGAGTAGCCAATTTCTTTTGAAATGAATTTGAAATCCCTAAACTAAATTACTAAGTAGCTATAGACGGTGCATCTAACCATGAGTGGTATTTGGAGGAATTGAAACTTGTCTTCCTCAACTTGCCTTGGATTTCTCTCTACTGCTATATTATGGTACTGTTTGTGAGCTTTTATAGCTCGGGGGTTCCAGGGGGAAGAGTTCTCCCTGGATATGGTTGGGTGGAAAACCAGATGGTTCAAATGAGTTGGTTAAGGCATCAAAGGTGGATCATATTCTCAACAATTGGAGTTGAATATCTCTTTAGGTATAATTTCCATTGTCCCAAAATTATAGTATAGCTTTAGCATAAAATAAAATTAGAAATTTAAATTTTTGTAAGCATCTAATTTTGATTTAAGCTTATGTTATCTAGAATATTATTTATTAGTTAAAAATGAAGACTTGATCAGTCTATATGTATGGGTGTTTAGATCTTAGTATTGGAGTTATTATTAGTGTAGTTTGTGGTACTAATCTTGGTATTGTAGAATTTGAGAAAGGAAAGCCAAATATTGTTGAAGGTAATTGCAATAAATAAATTATAAAGTACTTGGGTAAGTGTTCCACGATTTATGGTTTTGTTTCAAGTAATTAGATGCATGTTTTAGAAAGGGTTTCGGGATATTTTGCAAAGTGTTTGACAAAATCCGTGAATGAGTAATGCTATCAATTTATTTATGCATGAACAAGTCCTAACTTGCATCTTACACTAGAAGTAATAAAATGGACGTGTACCCAAAATATACCTGGAGGAATTACAGAATCAACCCTTAAAAGAAAATGAAAAAATAATGGCAACTAAAATATGGTTTGGAAAATCAAATGCTTGAGGTAAGTTTGAGATATATTTCAGTTATGGATTATGTTTCATATTCTTATCAATAATTCAATGTTTTTTTATTCAACTTGTAATAGTACTATCATAATTTTGACAGAAAGGCTTAATGGTTGTATCATTTAGGGCTGCCATGTGTTTGTCAAATTGTAGCAATGCGTGCAATAAGCTTGTCAAATGAATTAGCTTGTGGGTTGTAAAATGTTTCAAGAACTCATATGGTGGATATAGAAATGTGTGAATTCAATGAGCATATCTTAGTAGCATAACTCTGGTTGTTTTTCCTCGTGTAGTGTTGTAGTTGAAAGTTTTCATTCCATGTGTTTGACAAAAGTCATAAATGAAATATTAAGGATATAATTTTTTTGTTGTTTTAAGAATCGCATTCCTGGGCATTTTGAATTCAATTCAGCCCAACATCAGGGGGTATCCTTGCCTAAAGGACCTGTAACCCCTGATTTTATTCCAAAAAAATACTTTTCAGAACCTAGATTGGAAATCTGGGCGATTTTGCAGATCGCTGATGTGAGTTATGTGCACCTATTTTTGAGTCTTTTATGAAATACTAAGATTATTTAGTCTCTTTTTTAAGATGCCAACATTTAAAGTTTCAATTTATGAATTTTAGGAGATAAATATGTTGAAGAAGAATCTTAAATTCATTGTTTCCAAGTGTTTGAAAAAATGCCTCAATGGTTTTTGATTGCATGCTTGCAAAGTGTTTGTCATAAGGCCTCAATAACTGTAGATTGCATGTTTGAAAAGTGTTTGTAAAAAGTCCTGAATGGCTGTAGCTTTGGTGCATACAAATTTTTAGTGTAAAATTCCTAGTGACTGTCGTTTTTATGTACTAGAAATTATAAATTGACTATTTAATGGGTGTAGATTCAATAGATTATTTAATAGGTGTAGCTTCCTATGTCTGCAAGTTTTTGGTATGAATATGAAAATAAATTTAATAATTTGTTGAAGTGTGAATAGAGAATAAGACATTTTTTTCTTGTACTATCTAAAGCTTTCATAAAAAAAGGGCTTGTTGTTGGAAACAATTTTACAGTGACTAATTATTTAGGATTTTGTGCAAATGAGTATTAGTGATTATGTGACCTCTATTTCTCTATATTACTAATGGTGGGTAAGGTGGGACCTTACACCAGCCCCAACCACTCTACTAGAGCTTTGCAACTTTCCGAGTCTTACCAATTTCTATCGTAGGTTTGTGTTGGGATTCTCTCATATCACTTGGCCTTTGATTTAGGTCACCAAGGGCGGAGCGAAAACATATTTCTTTTGGTATGAATACCAACATAAGGAATTTTTGATTGAATCATCACCTCTTCTCTACACCAGTGCTCACATTACCATATCTACAATAACAATTTGAAATTGAGACAGATACCTACGAAAATGTTATTGGTGCAGTTCTTACCCGATAGGGGCATCTGACGACATATCATAATGATACACTTTCAGATACAGTCTGAAAGTATCCCACTTTTCAAAAAGAGATGTAATCCATTGCACATATCTGTTAAAAATGGAATCATTATATTATGGGGAAGGAAATGATCATCCACAAAGACCACCGACCCCTACAACTCATACATACACAAGAAACGTTGCAGAACGATCGCCATCAGAAATGGTCCATGTCTTTGCAACAATTCCATTTGAACATCAAGTAAAAGAAGGAAAGCACCAATAATGTTGCAGAATGTATCAGTTGATTAACGGTTGTGGCGCTAACCCTATGCTCGACTCATGTGGACACAAGACTTCGAGGTGGCCGCATATGTACACAAGCGATCCAAAATTTGGAAAACACGTACCAGATGCTCCTAGAAGGAAAGAAAGTTCCATGTTTTCACCTACAGGGTGCACTATTATGACCCCTAGGACACATTTTTGTTCCTTCAAGTGATGTTCCAAGATTATTTGGGAGGTGCACTGGAAAATTCCTTGTAGAGAAAATAGTGGCAATGTTGCATAGGTATTGTATCGGTCGCACCTTCAACGGGATGTTGGGAAGTACATTAGATCCTTCACTTCCTACGCCATTTTCAAAACAAAAATGAAGAAGCAAGGCCTATATACTCCTTTTCCTTCTCCTAGTTAGCCTTGGCACCATCTCCATGGATTACATGCCAGGCCTCCCATCTACTAAGCATGGCAACTATTGTGTTTTTTTGGTTGTCGAAAAATTCTCCAAGATTTCCATTTTGGAGACCTGCACTTGCTAGCTGGAGATCATGGACACTCATTTCAAAAACACTCTCAAACAAACAATAAATATATATTGAGTTGTCAAAGCAGGCCAACTCCTTCACCAAGGACCAGATTCAACAAAAAATTCCTCACCTCATGGATGCACTACACGCAATGGGGAACGATTCTTCCTAAGGGGGAGGAATAATCTAGGTGGATATTGGTGGCCACCTACCTGTTCCACGTAGACATCTATTTGGTTTCATCAGTTTCCTTATTTCAAGCAGCATTTACTATTTTTAGCGGTTTTTCGAGTCTTGAACTTTCGCAGTAGTTTTGACCCCCTAAACGATGTTTTTTTGAGGTCTGCAGCAGCACCATGTCCACAGTATCGGACCTACCACAAAACTTATAGTAATCGTAGATATGTTTCCAATGAGGTATCGTATGCGTAAACAAAGATAATATGACCAAGATACAACCCTAGGAAGTTGGTTTCCCAACTAACCGCAATGAGACCCACAAACTCTTGGTGTTCTATCTCCTTGGGTTAGCATTTTGGTTGTTTAAGATTTTCTATTGTTTTTCAACAATAAAAAGGCCCTTGAGACACATTGTAACATATTTGAAATACATGTAGAAGCCACACCTCTTCCCAGCGATAAGCTACCATCGCCTAAGTTATTTTATTTCCATTATGTATGTAAGCATGTTTCAGTTTTATGATATTAATGAAATGAAGTTTTATTTCTACTGCATCTTTGTGTTTACGTTTATATCTGTATTTTTTTACATTCCTACATAAGTCTGAATCAACGGTATCAAAGCAATCTTATATTTCTCTATTTTTATTTGTGTGTCCCCAATAAGGTCATGGTATAAGGATTTAGGACTCAAACTGATTGAACCTTTGGAATACCAACCTCACAAACCCTAACGACCTCCGATGGCAGAAGAAAAGAAAGACTATGGAGTAGGAGATCCTTTAAAAATATTGCTCAAGGAAGCCCTCTAGCAAGAGAGGAACATGATGATGGATAACTTTGCCCAGATCCTTCGATGACCACCCACAAGCAATGCATCTTCATCCAGAAGCTACTCTGGAGGTGACACTACTTTTAAGGTACAAGTTAACTTTGGTATTACCATATTTGAAGATGAGATAGATGCAGATGTCATAGATATATGGTTAAATATATTGGAAGGATATTTTTAGGTTGATGAATTTTCCAATTGGGAAAATATTACTTTTGCACTCCTCAAATTTTCCCCCATGTTAAGGACTGGTGGGAAACCTACTGTGAACAAAAGGACGAGAGGGAATCCTCATTGTTTTTAGCCGCACCCACTTGGAATTCTTTCTAATATTCTATCAAGGAATAATATTACCATATTAGGAGGTATGAAGATAAATACATAAAGTGGACCACATTGCGGCAAGGAAATGACCAAGATGTGTTGTAGTTCACAAATTTTTTTCATGCCCTTCGCACAAAGCTAGGTATCAAGGATTATGAGCAGCATTTGGTACTTAAGTACCATATTTTTCTACATAAGTACATCCAGGATGATATGTATTTGCTATACATCACCTCACTTGGCGTCGCCTATCACTATGCTATAAAGATCAAGCAAAAATTTAAACAAAAGTGAGATTTTGGATCTATGAATCTGAAGCAGGGGAAAGGTGCCCCGAAAATGTAGAACAAAGGAAAAATCCAATGTGGGGTGACCTAGGACAACTCGTCAAAGCCGAAAAAAATGAACAACACCACGAAGACAAAGGACGCAAGGAAATGGTGTGAGTTCCATAAGAGCCCCACTCACAACATAAGTGAGTGTCGAGATAAGCAAACACTGGTGGCCGAGGTGAAGGCTTCTAAATCAGATGCATGTTCCGACTCTGAGTTAAAAACTGACAAAGGGAAGTATAGTATTAATGTGGAGCCTAGTGCCATCATTGCCACCACTAAGATACAAAATATTGAGACTAAATATCGAGAGGAGGGGGAGAGGCTGTTCCACTCACAAATGTGGGTGAAGGGTTCTCCATTTCAGTTCATTGCTGACATTGGAATCCAATATAATTTCTTTTCAACGAAGGTAGTGAAGCGGTTTGGCCTACCAACCACACCACACCCGCAGTTGTACATCATCGGTGGCTTCACTAGGTGAGATATCTCTGTGTTAGCCAAAAGTGTCACCTTCCCTACAACATCAAGCCCTTCACATATGAGGTACTATGTGATGTTTCTCATCTTAAAGATTGTGAGGTATTATTAGGCCAACCATACTTGTGGAAGCGTGACATTGTGTATGATTCTAGGCATCACATTGTCATTATTTGTTTGGAAATAAGTTATACAGGATACCGAAGGTAGCACTGCCTACCACCATCTCTTTGATATCTGTGAAGAAATGCAGTAAGATCATTTATGAGAACGGGAAAATTGTCTTCCTTATGATTTTCCCTCAGGGAAAGAATAATATTGTGGTCACATCCACAGCCTCCAAACAGGGCTCCTCTATGCAAGACAATCAGATGGATAAGGTTATGGAAGAGTACAGGGGCATGTTCACCTCACCCACAGGGGTACCCCTACATTTTCAGGTCAAGCACTCCATCGATTTGACCCTGGGTGCGCCACTACCCAGTGGACCGATCTACCAATGATATGTTATGGAGAAAAATGAAATTAAGAGGCATATTCAGGAGTTGTTGCAGAAATGGCACATCAAACGAATTTCATCACTCTGTGGGAGCCCAATCGTGTTGGTATAGAAGAAAGACGTCACATGGAGACTTTGTATTGACTATCGGGCGCTAAATAATATCATTGTTCAGAATAGGTATCCAATCCCACGGATTGATGACCTTTTGGACCAGCTCAAGGGGGCCAAATATTTTAGCAAGATTGAATTGAAATCTTGTTATCACCGGGTACCAATTGAAACATTCGATGTGTGGAAGACTACCTTCAAATACAAGGAGGGTATTTTCGAATGGTTGGTCATGCCTTTCGGGTTGACTAATATCTTCGAAAACTTCATGTGGATGATGGGAAACATCTTGCAGTCGTCTACCAACTCATTTGTGGTAGTGTACCTAGACGACATCCTGATCTTCAGTCGGAGTTGGGAAGAGCACATACACCATATCCAATAGGTCCTCCAAACTCTTGGACAACACAAATTGTGTGCCAATTTGGAGAAATGCACTTTTGCTATGACCCAGGTTCAATATTTGGGGTACATCATTGATGAGCAGGGTGTGCATGTGGACCCAACCAAGATACAAGTTATTCGGGTGTGGCTAGACCCAACCACTATAAAAAAGCTCCACAACTTTCTAGGTCTTGCCAATTTCTATTGCAGGTTCATGTTGGGATTATCTCATATCACTTGGCCTTTGAGTCAAGTCACCAAGTGTAGAGCAAAATAAAATTTATTTTGGTCTAAATCCCAACAAAAGGTGTTTGTCAAGTTAAAGCATCACCTCTTCTCTACATTAATGCTCACATTACCAGACCTACAAAAACCTTTTGAAATTGAGACAAAGCCCTCTAATTATGATATTGGTGCAGTTATTACCGAGCATGGGAATCCAGTGGCATATCACGGTGGGAAACTTTCAAATACAGTCTCAAAGTATCCCACTTACGAAAATATATGTATTCCATTGTGCAAGCCTACCGACAATGGAAGCATTACATGCTGGGGAAGGAAACGATCATCCACACAAACCATTGACCCCTGTAGTTCATATAGACATGACCGGGTGGCCCGTTTTCCATTTTCTCCCTTCTGGCATCGTTCGATCGAGCGCGCCACGTGAGGGTGCCCGACCGGGCGCGTTCGGGTCGAGCCAATTCATTCGAGGGCGCCATATCAGTTTTGCTAAGTTGTGACAGCCCGGGTGCCTTGTGCACGTTTGGGTGGCTTGTTTTTCATTTTCTCCCTTATGGCATCGTTTAATCAGGCACGCCGTGTCGCGCCGTGTGAGGTCACCCGACCAAGCACGTTCGGGTCGGGTTGGGTCGTTCATTTGAGGGTGCCTGTATCAGTTTTGCAAAGTTGTGACCGCTCGGGTGCCTTGTGCACGTTCGGGTGGCCCGTTTGCCATTTTCTCCCATGTGGCATCGTTCAATTTGGTGCGCCGTGTCGCGCCATGTGAGGGCGCCCGACCGGGCGCGTTCAGGTCGGGTCGATTCGTTCGAGGGCACCCATATCAGTTTTTCTAAGTTGTGACCACCCAGGTGCCTTGTGCACATTCGAGCGGCCCATTTTTTGTTTGCTCCCTTGTGGAATTGTTCGGTCGGGCACACCGTGTCACGCCATGTGAGGTCGCCCGACCGGGCACGTTCAGGTCGAGTCGGGTCGTTTCGTTCGAGGGTGCCCGTATCAGTTTTTCTAAGTTGTGACCGCCCGGGTGCCTTGTGCATGTTCAAGCAGCTCGTTTTCCATTTTATCCCTTATGACATTGTTCGGTTGGGCGCGTTGTGTCGTGCCGTGTGAGGTCGCCCGACCGGGTGTGTTCGGGTTGGGTCGGGTCATTTTGTTTAAGGGCTCCTGTATCATTTATGCTAATTTGTGACTTCCCAGGTTCCTTGTGCATGTTTGGGCGGCCCGCTTTCCGTTTTCTCCCCTGTGGCATCGTTCGGTCGAGCGTGTCGTGTCATGCCATGTGAAGTCGCCCGACCAGGCACGTTCGGGTCGGGTCAGGCCATTTTGTTCGAGGGCACCCGTAACAAATACTATAAACTAATAAATAAATAATACGTGGCAACAAGCTGCAACAATACTTACAAAATTTTTACATTGAGACGCAAAGAATAAGCAACTAATTTAACCCCTAAACCATAAACCTCTAAACCCTTAACCCCTAACCCATTTAACCCCCTAAACCCCTAGTAAACCCCTAACCCATTTAACCCCCTAAACCCTAAACATATAAACCTTTAACCCCTAACCTTTTAAACCCTAAACAATTAAACCCTTAACCCTAACCCCTTAAACCCTAATTCCTGACTACTAACCCATCTAACCCCTAAAACCTAACCCCAATAGCCCCTAACTTCTAACCCTTAAAATCCTTAACTGCTAAATCCCCTAACCCCCTAAACCCCTAACCCATTTAACCCCCTAAACCCTAAACCTATAACCCCTTAACCCCTATTAACCCATTAAACCCTAATTCCCAAACCCTAACCCATTTAACCCCCTAAACCATAAACCTCTAAACCCCTAACCCATTTAACCCCTAAACCCTAAACCTCTAAACCCTTAACCACTAACCCTTAAACCCTTAACCCCTAACCCATTTAACCTCCTAAACCCCTAAACCCCTAACCCATTTAACCCCCTAAACCCTAAACCTCTAAACCCTTAACCCCTAACCCCTTAAACCCTATTTCCCAACCGACCTAACCCATTTAACCCCCTACCCTAACCCTTAACCCAAAAAATCCTTAACTACTAAATCCCCTAACCCTATAAACCTCTAAACCCCTATAACCCATTTTAACCCCTACACCCTAAATCTCTAAACCCTAATTCCTAACCCCTAACCCCCTAAAACCTAACCCCATTAGCCTCTAACTTCTAACCCTAAAATCCTTAACTACTAAATCCCCTAACCCGACCCTAAACCCCTAACCCATTTAACCCCCTAAACCATAAACCTATAACCCCTTAACCCCTATTAACCCATTAAACCCTAATTCCCAAACCCTAACCCATTTAACCCCCTAAACCATAAACCTCTAAACCCCTAACCCATTTAACCCCTAAACCCTAAACCTCTAAACCGTTAACCACTGACCCTTAAACCCTTAACCCCTAACCCATTTAACCCCATAAACCCTTAAACCCCTAACCCATTTAACCCCCTAAACCCTAAACCTCTAAACCCTTAACCCCTAACCCCTTAAATCCTATTTCCCAACCGGCCTAACCCATTTAACCCCCTACCCTAACCCTTAACCCAAAAAATCCTTAACTACTAAATCCCCTACCCCTAAACCCCTATAACCCATTTAAACCCCTAAACCCTAAATCCTTAACCCCTTAACCCCTAACCCCTAGCTAAACTTTTTAACTGCTAAATCCCCCAAGCCCCTAAACCTCTAAATGTGCGCCTAACCCATTTAACCCCCTAAACCCTAAACCTCTAACCCTTAACCCCTAACCCCTTAAACACTAATTCCCAACCCCCAACCCATTTAACCCTCTAAACCCCTAAAACCCTAACCCATTTAACCCCCTAAACCCTAGCCCCGTTAACCCGTAATGACCCCTAACCCCTAAAATTCTTAACTGCTAAATCCACTAACCCCCTAAACCTCTAAAACCCTAACCCATTTAACCCCCTAAACCCCTATACCGCTTGATCTGCTAAGGGTCAGTTACCTTGATGTTAACGGTGGTGTATTCATACTCCTTCTGAATAACCAATAAAGGGTCAAGGAAATTGACCAATATGTTGTCAAGTATTATCTTATCCATCTCTGGGGTAAGCTTCTTTTCGGCTAACTCCACTGCTTTTGATCTCAATTTTGCCAATTGCTTCCTTCTCTCATATGATACCTGAGCCTTTGCCTTTCTCTTCCCTTCTAATTCCGTAATAGTGTCATAGTGATGCCAGCCAACTTCTTTGGAAATCCTTCCTAGCAGACAATACTTGTGACCTGGTTGAAGCCTCAACACTTTCAAAGCATCTGGAATGACCTCTCTCTTCCCCAATCTCCCTCTCTCTCTCTCTCTCTCTCTCTCTCTCTCTCTCTCTCTCTCTCTCTCTACCCTCCAATCCTCTCACAGCTATATCCCTCCCTCTATCCTTCTTTCTACCCCCCTTCCATCTTTGTGTCACTATCTCCCTCTCTTACCCTTCTCTACCTCTCTCACTCCTCTCCCTCTCTCTCTCAGCCAATCCATTCCTTCCCTCCCCTCTCCTTATGTTTATGTCTCGCCACCTCTATCAATCTATGTCTTTATAATTATTCCTTCTCATATATAGAGAGAGTTAATATATATCATGACATATTGGGACTTACGATAGGGTTAATTCTGCCTTGTTAATTACCCTATATTCTTCCAGGTTATGCCTATCAGTCGCTTTCCCTCTTCTTGCTCTCACATGAATGTATTCTTTCTTGACTGGTACAGAAGAAGGTTTCACATTATCAACTATTTGTTTGGGACAACTTTTAGTTGTTTCAACACTGCTACATTCTAATTCAAGCTTATCCTTTAAACCATATTAGTCTTTTGTACTCTCTTCAACTTTGTAGTGCTTTCCATTCCTCTCAGTCACATATGTTTCCTTGGTCTGTTAAGGGACAAGGTCGACAACATTAGGATGTTTTTGCAATAAACAAGGGTATTTCCAGGACACAGTCAAGTGGAGCAAGAGTATAAGAGCCAAATTTCTCATGATTGTGGGACACTCGAACTTAAGATTTTCTGGAGTAGTCATGAGGTGCAGTCTAGTTATTAAGACTTCATCAGATGTCCATTCTCCAAACTTAAATTATGTGACAACATTGCGGTTGAGTTTGAAACTGGAGATTGAACATACATTTGGTTTGATTGCAATAGAAATTTTCATCAATAAATTTAAAGCAATGGCTAACAAATACTATAAATTAATAAATAAAGAAGACATGGCAACAAGCAACAATACTTACAAAATTGTTACATTGAGATGCAAAGAATAAGCAACTTATTTAACCCCTAAAACATAAACCTCTAAACGTCCCTTAACCCCGAACTCCTAAACCCTTAACCCCTAACCCATTTAACCCCCTAAACCCCTAGTAAACCCCTAACCCATTTAACCCCCTAAACCCTAAACCTATAAACCCTTAACCCCTAACCCCTTAAACCCTAAACCATTAAACCCTTAACCCTAACCCCTTAAACCCTAATTCCCGACCCCTAACCCATCTAACCCCCTAAAACCTAACCCCATTAGCCCCTAACTTCTAACCCCTAAAATCCTTAACTACTAAATCCCCTAACCCCCTAAACCCCTAACCTGTTTAACCCCCTAAACCCTAAACCTATAACCCCTTAACCCCTAACCCATTTAACCCCCTAAACCATAAACCTCTAAACCTCTAACCCATTTAACCCCTAAACCCTAAACCTATAAACCCTTAAACCCTTAACCCCTAACCCATTTAACCCCCTAAACCATAAACCTCTAAACCCTTAACCCCTAACTCCTTAAACCCTATTTCTCGACCGGCCTAACCCATTTAACCCCCTACCCTAACCCTTAACCCCAAAAATCCTTAACTACTAAATCCCCTAACCCCCTAAACCTCTACACCCCTATAACCCATTTAAACCCCTAAACCCTAAACCTCTAACCCCTTAACCCCTAACCCCTAGCTAAAATCCTTAACTGCTAAATCCCCCAAGCCCCTAAACCTCTAAATGCGTGCCTAACCCATTTAGCCCCATAAACCCTAAACCTCTAACCCTTAACCCCTAACCCCTTAAACACTAATTTACCCAAACCAGTTTAAATTATTTAATTTATTAAGTTTTAATTTCTAAAGATATTTTTAAGGTGTTTAATTAATTTATGTATTCAAAAATTGATTATAAACAATAAGAAATCACAATCTTGATATTGTCAAGTTTCAATCAAAAAAACCATTTCATCTATTAATTAGACTACACTATTATTTATTATAGAAAATGTATCTAATTTGAATGAATGAATACATAGATTACTATCATTAAAGAAAAAAATGTAAATTTCACTTTTAAAGTAATACTTAAAAATAAGGAAAAAATAATACATAAATTATAAAGAAAAAATATATATATATTAAAAAATAAATAAATAAATAAAATAAAATAAGTAAATAAAGAAGAAGAAGAAGATTAAAACCCCAAATATTTAAAATACAACATAATTTAATAGTGTAAAGTTTAAAACTCCTTTTAATAAAGCATGATGATTTAGTAGGGTAGAAGGATTACTATATGCAAAAATCAGTCCATTATTTACTCATATAAATTTACTTGCTTCTCAAAAAGATATGTTTTATTTTTTTATTGTAAATATTTTTAAACAATCAAAATAAACAAACATTTAATTATTTAGAAATTATTTAATTATTTAAAAATGATTATAATTATTAAAAATTATTTATTTTTAAATTAGTTTGAGTGGCCTTAAAAAAAACACACGTGTTTCATTTCAAAATGTCAAAAATTTTCAAATATCAAAAGTTTTAATTTCCCTCGTTCATTTCCCTTCGGTTGCATGGTTTGTCTAGGGAAGGAGGGAGGATCTGATCCAAATCTGAGTTGGGTCGGTAGCAAAAATGCCAGAGATCCTTCACATTCAGGGGGGCCAATGTGGCAACCAGATTGGTTCCAAGTTCTGGGAAGTGGTCTGTGAAGAACACGGGATGGATCCTACTGAGAGATATCAAGGCACTTCAGATCTACAGCTTGAAAGGGTTATGGATAGGTCTTCAGACCTGATAACTTCATTTTTGGCTAATCTAGGGCTGGAAACAACTAAGCCAAGGGGAATTACACTGAAGGATCTGAGCTCATTGATTCTGTGCTTGATTTCGTCAGGAAGCAGACTGAGAACTGTGATTGCCTGCAAGGTATGTGTCTTTTTCAGATTCGAATCCTTGACCTTGTGTTTTTGAAATGTAGGATTTCATTTGCTAAAATGTTGTGGGGTTTTTCTTGTGTACAAGGTTTTTGTTGTGTGCGTTTTTTATTACCTATATTTCGTATTTTTATCACCAATTATATTTTCAGTTAATATGCCAAATGTATCTTATAAAATTTTCTGCCTTGTGATATTTCTTCGTCTGTGAAAAATTCTCGGCGTGAGAAGTTTTTCGATGAAGATATTAGGGTTGATGTGCTTTACCCTGAAAATAAGCAATATGTATGCTGCTTGTCGGTTAATTGAATGCGATCTAAAGACTAAGGATCATTCACAGCTAAACTAACAGAAGCAAAAAAAAGGGAGAATTTTGCAAGATGAAGAACTACTGATGAAGTTGCCTCAAAGATCAATGCAAGATTAAGTCACAAAAAGTCCCAATCTGAAGCCGCAGAGTGTTTTCATCCGTGTCTCTGTAAGTCCCAATCTCAAGCCGCAGAGGTACGATCTCGTTCATGATTTATGTTTTTTTTTTAATGCATGAAGTAAACTGTTGATGTGATTCTCTGTGATGCCAAATTTGATGACAATTCTAATGCACATAATACTTGATGTGAAATGAGGCATTTGTCAGAGAGGTTACAAGTCTTAGTATTGCTAGCCGCCGTATGGTGAAAACAAATTGTTTTTCACGACAGTCGAGTTTTACCCTTTTATGTATTTTTCGTTAAATGGGTGCCTTTGGTACGACAAACAATGCAATTGTGCCCATCATCATGTTTCGGTGGGGTTTAGATTGTCCCGTAATTCTTAGAAAAAATAAATATCAACATCGTGAAGGACGATTCACCAGAAGGATTGAAGCCACAATCATGGATTGACCAGCTCTTGCAAGATATTTATGTATAAATAGCCAAGGAAATAAAAAGCTGGTGGCATTGCAGACTTCTTGTCATTATGCCTGTACATAAGCCTAAATACAAGAATTGGACAGATATTGGAAAGGAAACTTCCAGATTTTAATTATCAACCACTTACCCACTTGTAATTGACCAAATTGTCCACTCTGTATTTAAGCAATGCATCCCAACATTCCTTGTTGCTTCATCATACAAGGCATCGGTATACTGATTACAGTCTTGCATTTGCAGCTATTATCCAGTATTCATCTAGTTAATTCCTGCAGAACTGTACCATTCATTATGAATATATGGGCTACAGAGAATCAAGATTGATCCCATCAAAACATTATATGCAGGTGAGATATATTGCCTGTTGGTTGTAGTTCTTCATGTTATACTTTAAGAGCATGATTATTGTTTCGATCACTCACAATGTGTACCTAAGGCACTATTATGGATGAAATTAAATTTATATCAATAAAACTAGAAATTGTTACAGAAAAGCAAACCATGAAATATTAATTGAACCAACAAGATCAAGGATGGCTTAGGCAAAAGAAAAGGGTCACTCTTAGAATTCTTAAACAAGCTCAAGGATGGCTTAGGCAAAAGAAAAGGGTCACTCTTAGAATTATTCATTTGTAAACATTGTTAGTTGCTCACTCGCCAAGCTTGTAAAAATGTATAGTAAATGTGAGTACAAATATATTATGTTCAAATCCCCGATTATTTATCCGTGAACACTTGTGTTCATGATGGATACAGGGGAGTGATTATTTTGGGGAAAAAACCCATAACTAACATTCTATTTATCTGTGTTTCAATGCAGTTGGTGACTTGAACCACATGATCTCTGCAACCATGAACGGAGTTACCTTTTGCCTAAGGTTTCCTGGTCAGTTGAACTCAGATCAAATCCAATGTACTGTAAAACGATCATTAATATATCTTTGAGGCTCAGTTACTATCAAACATCGATGTTGTTTCCATATCAATGTTAATAAGAGGACATATTGTTACAGCTATAATAATGTTGTTAAGTGTTTTCAAGTTTAATTTAGTTAAGTGAGGTCACACCTCAAAGTGTCACCGTTAAATTGTTGTCAATGTTTACACCATAATTGTATACATGGAGCTTTAAGGGACTACACATCTGTTAATGAGATTAAGGTGTTTTGTGCTTGAATTATGATCATAAGGATGCCCTAAGGATGGCCGAAGATGATTGCATTAAGATTTCTTTCAAAATCTTACGAACACTCCAAACAAATCCTTGTTTACTAAGCCACAACTCAAAGAACTTTTATGCCCAGGGTTCACTATCCTAGAGGGCTGAGTGATGTTCATAACTGTCAATATTAAAGGAGGGCTCATGGCATTCGCAAGTCACAAGACTCATTTTTATATGTTACTAATGTCACAAAGATAAGAATTTCTATTTTATATTATATCGTATGAACAAACTTTAGGTTCGATGCCCTAACAAGTCTCCAAACACAGTCTAAGGATGTTCAAAAGGAGCATAACTAAGTCCTCAATTTCTTCGTTGATTTGAGGAAGGGATCATCATGAATTTATTGATTTTTTGTACTGGATTCTTTGATGAGGATGAAATAATATTACAATTAAAAACAAAGGGATATGTTCATCCTTCACGCCTTCTGCAATGCCTCCTCATCCTTCTACTTCAATTGGAGCCTCCCTCTGATATCAATCCCATGATCTGGTCGAAAGCAACAGTAATCCAATTGATTGTTATTCTAATTGCACAAAAAAAGATAGGAACTACAAGCCAAGAGAAGCATCAGTGAGTATCAATTAGAATAACAGAGTAAGTTGCAAACAAGCAAACACGTGAAACAGACTTGTAATTCTAGGTTCTAACAGACTTGTAATTCTATGTAAATATCAAATTTTTGACTTGTAACAGACTTGTAATTCTATGTAAATATTAAATTTTTGACATTTGTTACAAACCAGAGAAAATAATATGGATAACTATAATAAGGGATACTTACTACTCTCTAAATTTCCAGCAATGCATTCTTCCTTCATTTTATTGAAGGGTTTTATAAATTTAGGGACATTTGTTGAGTTTGCTTTACCCTTGTTTTAGCTTATTGAAATTTCATTGGAATGTAAGATCATAAGAAGAATTTTCTTTTCTAATCTTATTGCGGTGGTAATTGGTACACGGGTTCACATTTGTTTGTCAAAGGGTGAAAAAATTCCCAACTTGCATGGGAAAATTGATGTGAGAGGATTGGAGTTTCGAATTTTGGATGCACCATCATCCTTTTCTGTATGTGCCATGCATTTCTTCTGTTTTAGTTTACACATAGTGAATGCGTTCTGTGGAAATGGAAGTTCCATGGGGTTGCTTATCAATTCTGTTTTATGGGTTTGAGAGGTTTCAAGAACCTCATGGGAGATGCCAAGGAAGACTGTTGCAACTATCAGTAGGGGTTTTTTTCCTATTGTTGGGCTTCCCTCTACTTTCCTTCAATAGGTCGAGGACCCCTTAACTTTCTCCTATAACCACAATATTTTGGAAGAGTGGGTATCTGTAGTGATGGAGGTCTAATGAGATATTATATATGGTCTATAAATAAGGGGTTAGGGTCAGTTGTTCCTAAGGTGGAAGGAGTTGGGTATGGGTATTTGGAATGATGGCCCAAGTTCTAGAAGCCAAAAGTTTTACCTAGCCATAGCAGAAGCAAAATCCAAAACGGACCTATCCTTTACGAACAAAAAATCCATTATTAGAGTTTCTATGGCAGTTTAACACCTCGTTAGGTGCAAGCCATGATTGTCATGTCTTTGAATATCCAGGTGATGGGAAACACTTCGAAAATATTAGGCCTGAAGAGGCTTGTGGAAGCCCACAACCAAGAAATTGTTTTATTTAGGAATCTATGATTGAAGGCTCCAGACTCCAAAGTATCTAGGAAATTAGGGAAGCATTATGTAACGTTAATATACAGAATTAATATTAATGACTATATATAATTAATGAATTGAGGAAGTATAGTTCAAGTTTTGTATATGCTAAGGAAGTTTTTCTTTTATGTCTTCCGAATCAGAGACTTAAGTGTGAGAATTTTTATTGTATATGGTTTGAATGTTTCATTAATGTAGCCCTAGTTCGAATCGTGGGCGAGGTGTTTTTATTTTTTTTGGAAATCATAACCTTATTTTGGTGAAACCTGGTAACAACTCATCATAGAATTTAAATTTTTATATGTTGGTGAGACCTATATTAATTCGATTGATTTTATAATCGACACAAGCCAAACATTGTGATCATAGATACAACTACAATTGGTGTAAATGGCATGGTTTTAGTTTTCATTATGGTTGAAGCTTGGTGATTCTAGGAACACCCTATTTTGATTCATTTCCATTGGTCGAAGAAACCACATAAGTGAAGACCAGACTGGTGGGTCATATTGATAGGCCATGGGAGTGGCACTTTGCTAGGATTGCCACAATTGAATATGTTTCTAGCACAAGGACTATCCACAAGAGTGTTCACATCCTTGGCTCCATTGGAAATATAGAATACATAATAATATTAATAACAATGAATATATATTAATTCATTTTTTTTTAATTTTAACTTATCGTCGGTATTGCGACGCTTCCTAAGCATCGGTCTTCCAACGCTTTCAACCTACGAAATTTTTGCCTTTTTTCGCTCTTGCAATGCTTCCTAAGCGTCGGTCTTCTGACGCTTTCAACCTATGAAATTTTTTCCTTTTGTCGCTCTTGCGACGCTTCCTAAGCGTCGGTCTTCTGACGCTTTTAAATTACGAAAATTTTTGCCTTTCGTCGATATTGCGACGCTTTATGAAGAGCGACATTTAGGAAGAGAGACGTTCTAAATGTCGGACGACATATCGTCGAAATTGCGACAGTTGAAAAACGTCAGAATTGTGACGGTTTGGAAAATGTCGAAAGAGCGATAGCTTGTAAAAAATCGAAAGAGCGACGGTTTGGGATACGTCGGAAGAGCGACGGTTTGGAAACGTCGGAAGAGCGACGGTTTGGAAAACGTCGGAAGAGCGACAATTGTTTGGAAATGTCAGAAAGAGTGTCGCTCTTCTGACACTTTATTGAAGTGTCGGAATTGCGACGTAATGGCTAACCACATTTTCCCCGGCCTCAAATTGTCGCTCTTGGGACACCTATGTGTCGAAATAGCGACGAAGTGGCCGTTGGAAATTGGGCCAAATATACTAGTGTATACATACATACATACATACATACATACATGCATACATACATACATGCATACATACATACATACATACATACATACATACATACATACATACATACATACATACATACATACATACATACATACATATATATATATATATATATATATATATATATATATATATATATATATATATAGGTCGTAGTGAATATATGTGCCTACCCACCTGTGTAAACCTTTGTATACAAGGGTAAGGGTCGAGTCGAATCTCCATAAAAGCTCAGGAGGGATAGCTAGACAAGCCACCAACATATTCACATGTGTTGTGTCTATCGAGGCCTCCGGAATAGGCTCTATTATATATACTTATAAAATATTTGAATTTTCAAATGCACGGGAGTTGAAAATACTATACGCATTTATCTTGCGAGCGCTCGAAGTCTAAGGCCCAGAGGAAATTAAGCCTTGAACCTCGTATGCCCATGTGGTTGAGCACCATGACCAAAAGTGAAAGTGATGTGGTTCAAAGTCGTTGATCTCCCTGTAGTGCTTATCCATCGGTGGATGATACAAAAGGTTTCGAAGATATTTTAAGGAGGAATTTTTGGGATTAAATCCCAAGGACAATGTGGCCTTTGGCCCCTTCATTTATGAATCCTACGATGATATGAAGACCCTGATGACTAGAAACCTCTACGTCACCCCAACGATTAGAAAACGCTACATCACCTAGAAATTATAATATGTGACATCACCTTGATGCCCCAACCCCAATGAGTTCTTGTGGTGCTTGGTAAAATCCTGCTGGGATGTTATTCTCAAGGTGATGTGGTGAGGTGGAGCCCAAATGAAAAAATGTGAGGGAAAGTGACGTAACGCGAAGGAAGAGGGTTCCATGATGGCAGCCAAACCTCACACCATTGGTTCGAAAAAAGCTTCCAACATATTGACATGTCAATATGGCAGAGTGGGGTTTCCACATAACCTCATAAGTTCTTCCTCGATGGTCTTGACGAGGGACTGCAAATAAGATTCCTGGGATTTTATCCCCGAGGTGAGGTGGAAATAGAGGGGGTAGGATATAAATTTCTTGATAACGATGAATGTTATCATATTGGAAGTTGTAGGTTCAAAATTATGTAGATCATCAAGCAAGCAGAACACCAAGTGAGGTTTCTAAAAGCCTACCCATTTTAGCTCGCAAAACTCAAAAGATAGTGGTTTCTCATTGAATTTTTGGTGTTGTCTATAACAATGGTTTTCCTTTTCAGCCACAAATGGCTGGGGATAATCTTTTTAATTTCATTCGAATGGCTCAGCTTAAGCTCCACAATCTTGGACCATTTGTCGAATCAGTATTCCAATCCTAAATGTTTCAAAATGAGAATTATACCCTCAATGAAAGATATGAAGGTGGAAGTTTAGAAGAAATAGGGCTTAAAGAAGTGCATGAACAAGAGAACATTACTTCAGATGTAGTGAATCATCCATAAGACCTAGAGATTGAGAATGTCGAGGACGAAGGATTCTTCGAAGTAGAGGAACAAGGTGTGGAATTGGTCAAGAACGAAGTTGAAGAAGATGGAACATCGGTCACTTCTAAACAATTATTACATACAACTGAGAAAAGAAATCAGGAACAGTTGAACTTCTCAAAAGACTAGTGTACCAAAATTAAATCCAAAGAAAAATATTTTTTTGAGAAATTTTTAGAACTGAAAGAAAAGATGGAAGATAAGATAAGATAATTATATTAATGTCCAACGAATGACCACAAAATTAGGTCAATGGGAATGAAAAGTACAATGATGTCGATACAAGGAGGAGTACCAATATGTCTCCTATATAAAGAGAAATAAATAAGAAATAAAGCAAGAAAAACATAATGCCTGGAAACCAAAATGAGGAAAGTCCTGGAAGTGCAGAGGGAAAAAAATAATGGTCCACTAAATCTCTCTCCTAACACTCGAGGTCGAATGCAAAAAAATCAAGATTGATTTTTGTCCCAAGGGAGGGCTAGGTGAGGATCTAGAGCCTTTTTTACGCCGTTGCTGAGAAGAAGTGATATGTTGCTAGTGACTGGGCGATCTCAACTGCCTGTTAGTAAGAGATCTGGTCCTGTAATGACTCAGGGGTCCCTGTGCTAGGGGGATGGCCCCTCTAGCCCACACTAATCTAGAGTATGAGGCAACAATATTATTAACTTGTCACTTCATGCCTCTTGCTGACGGGAGCACTGTAAAAAATGACATAATCCGCTGCACAGGATCTGCTCTAGGAGGAGGCTGGAGAATCTGTGTGCGAAGTCTCATGGCCTCCTGTATGTACAAGGCTAGGCATCTCTAGTCTGGGTATTAGAAGAATCTAGATAAGGTTTGGATCCCTCTGAAAAATAAATGGAATATCCCACGAATATTATAGTAAATGGGGCAGCGGAAGATGAATTTCTCCTTCGACTCAGTCTCTCGGAAGTGGCACAACTAGAAAATCTTGTCTAACCGAGCAATCTGATGGTCTATCTCAATTCGCAGTTTATGAGAACCTACTTTGATCTGACCCAAGGGAATATAAAGTGCATGCATCCAATGGTGAAGCGTGTAATGCGGCCAAACAATGAGTCCATCTCTCAACAACATGAAGTGCTCAGCATAGAAAGACATCTTCGGACGTAACCCATCCTGAGGGTTTACCCAAATAACCTGTACATATTTCCTGTAAATATCCTCTCGGATGATTTTATTCAACTCTTTTTTAGTTGGTAGGAGGTGACCTGGTGCACACAAAGAATACTTGAATGGAGGGAGTTGGTCTATCTTGATACCAACTAAATCAAGGAGATCTGATACTCTAGCATACCAACATCGGGATCGAGCCGAAGGAATCGCTACTGCAATGGACTCCGATGAAGGGTAGGCCAAGTATGGATACCGCTCTCGCCCCTTCATTGTATCCGCAAAACCCTGAACATGGTGAAGAAGAGAGGTGATACCAAACATTGTCTCAAGACAAAAGGGGTGAGCTCCAAACTCTACAAGAATGATGAGCTGAGGAACTGTCTGCTTGCACCGAATGATGCAATTAAGAAGGGTAATATGCACTCTCTCTGCAGAAGACCAATCAAACGCTAGTAATCTAGGATCCCAAACCTCTGAACCATATAGAACTGTGGGTCGAACAATACTATCCAACAGTGACATATTGGCTTATATGTCCTGAAAATGATTTTTAAAACATTGTCTCTCGAGAAGGGCCAAGGATCCATAGCCCTTGTTGATTTGAGGCTGGAGTGTAGGCCACAAGCTAAAGCGAGGTCCTGTGAATAGTACCCCCAGATAGGTGTATGAGATGGTGATCTAAATCTCCTCTCCTCTGAAAAATAAATGGAGGTCATAGAGGAACTTCTTCGACGTGTTGAAGATCATAACCTTGGTTTTACCTAGGTTAACCTTCAATTGTCAAATATCACTAAAAAGGGCCAGGGCATCCAACTGCCTCTGCAATCCATCAGGGGATGGGGCTAGTAGGACCACATCATCTGCAAACAACAAGATAGAAATCAAGACATGAAGTAGAAGGCAACCATCACCATCCTGGATGTGTTCACGCAAGAAGGACTCCAACTCGTCAATATAGATCCCAAATAGTGTGGGGGACAAGGGACAACCTTGTTTTACCCCAATAGTGCTCTAGATAAAATCTGATAGCCAATATACTATGCGCGGACGACCAAGGACCGACTCATATAAGCGCATGATGGCTGACAAGAGGGTCTATGAGATGCCAATATCTTTGAGTCTTTGGAATAATGCTTCTCTAGGGACTGAGTCAAAATATTTTCAAAAGTATACAAAACAAAAATAGACTTTCGAAGAGCGATGTTGTGCCTCCTCAATGATGGCCCTAAGTGTAATGATGTGGTCAATATTATGGTGCTCAAGTCGAAATCCAGCCTGTCCTCTAGCTCTAAGTTGTTTCTGCTCAAGCTCCATGGATATTTGGAAAAGTAATAGAACTAGAAAGTGTATTATTAACTTCAAGTAAGAAGGAACGTGAACTGGAGATTGATATGTCAGGTGTTACAAAAGGAGATAGCATGGACATGATAGACCAAACATCTATGGGGCACATATTTCTTAAGAAGGAATTTAGCATTGTAACTTGCACTGGATGGTAGATTGATCCAGGAACTCGGTTGTTCAAAATTATCTTCTAACTGTTGAGGTTGGGTTTGATGCATTGTTCTTTAGAATTGACATTGCAATTCAATCAAAATAGGATCGTACAATAGAGATGGGTCTACATAGTTCTAATTCCTTTGGTAAAATTGAAAAGGTATTTACAGGAATACTTCCAAATCTTTATATGCCTCCTTATGATTTTAATTCTGGTACTGCGACAACATAATATGTAATCCAGGATGATCCTCTTTTGCATGATTTTACTGTTGAGAAATGAATGATAAATTTCTTCATCTTGCCAAAGAAAAGGCCAGGGACTATCATGAAAAACATATCATATGGACTATGGGTGAAGATTTCCAATATAAAAGCGTACGTACTTGGTTCAATTAGATGGATAAGGTCATACATTATGTGAATAAGAATGGTCATGTCAATGCTTTTTACTCAAATCCAACTATCTACACAGAAGAAAAATATGCATCTAATGAAAGCTAGCCTCTAAGGACAGGAGAATTTTTCTTGTATGCAAACTATTCAAATGTTGACTGGACCGGATATTTCACCAATCGGCCTTCTCTGAAAGGTTACGTGAGAAATCTATCAGGGTTTCTATAGGCAGCAAAGCAATTCGAGTTCCTTGTAGGAAGAAATAAAGAAAGTTCGAACATAGATTCTTTGGAAGAAGCAACATGATATAATATTTGGTACCATGATACAATATCTGGTACCTAAAAACAACATGTAGCTAATTATTATGCAAAATGACTTTCACATGGCTCTGTAGAGGCTAAGAGTGTGAAGAACTTTTCGTTACTCTGCCTTATGAGTGGCAAGTCAAATAATAATTGAGATAAAATTCCCACTAGGCATAGAACTCATACAGAACATCAAAAGGTAAGTTTGTTGTAGGTTGAGGATTCCATGAGTACCTTAAGGCAGAAATTAACCCTTGCACAATTCTCTCTCATGAATACAGCTATTGGTCTAAATCTGAAGTTGACTTAGGAAATGGGAGGAGTATGATAATTGTTATCTATAATCCTATGAGATGGAAGCGTAACGAAGTTGTCATAATATCAATAACAAAATCAAAATTGGATGTATTGGATTTAGGTGGAAATATATTTCAAGCATGAATTGTCTCAGTTGATGCAACAACTAGAAAAGTTCACAATTCCTACATAGTACATTTCAGTTTCAGCTAGACCACTGTTCAATATATTCTTTGAACCTTCAGTTCATTCCCTTGGTTACACTGTATATTTCCTTAAAGTTGCAAAGAATCTACATCTTGGACCTCTTTAGTGCAACTGGAACATATAAATGGAAAAGTAATTCTGGACTCAAGTGGGATTCATATGGTGTTTTCTTGATGGAGATTATAAATCCTAAATATAGAGTAGCCTTTCTTGTACATCAATCATTTTGTTGGTACAATGAAAGTGATCGAAACACCAAAGCAAGATAGAATGGGACTTCTGGTGCTTATATCTTTCATCCAAACAGTACCAGGTGCATTCCTATTTGGGCTTCCAAGAAGAAAGTTACATAGTCAGTCATAAAGGGAAAAATGGTGAGTGAACTATGTCAACAGTTTTCCCCATGGGTGTCACAGGTACTTTGATTGTACAAGAATGTAGAGGATGTTGAAATAGATTTCATGGTTGGGCCAATTCTGATTGATGATGATTTGGGGAGGGAGGTCGTCACACTATTCACAAGTCAAACATAAATTAGTAATCAAATTATGGTGAATGAAATTGATACTTCTATAAGTGAGACGAAAAAAATGGGAGGATGAATTGAAACTTGGAATCCTCCGGAAGGATACATGGGATATGTTGCAAAATTGAATCATGAGATATGTTGTAAAATTGAATCATGAGGAGTTGTGCCCTTCAACTTTACTAGGGATTTTTATGATGAATAGATTACATTATAGTGAATTTCTTTGCAACAGTGATGTTGGTTTCAACTTGTGTTAGTGATGTTGGTTTCAAGTTGTGTTAGGATGGTACAACATATATATGTTGAATCATTATGTAGGCATATTTGGGATCCTCGTATTGATATGAAGGTTCTAGATCACTTGAGGGCAAGAAATATCAAGAAAGGAGGATTGTTATGTCTCTTTTTGGATGATCACTTTTGGAGAACAACTTAATAGCCTATTTTATCCCATAGAATGTAGGTGGTAAAAAGAGGATCGAATAATTTAAATGTTTAAATATCATTTGGGTCAAAAAGAAACATATAAAATTGACATTAAATAAATAAATTTAAAAGGGTTATAAAAGAGAAACATGTGGTATTCTAATGATCCATGGTATATATCCATGGTATTTTTATGACCCATGGTATTCTGATGGATGTTATTATAATGATAAAGCTATAAAAAGAGAACTAGAGCTCACTTTTTATTACGCTTAGCTATTTTTCTAAATTGATTTTGGTGAGCTCTTGGAGATTTTGATTAAAGGGTGTGAAACAATCGTGAGGATTACTTTTGGTGGTGAAACAATTCCACCCTAGCTAATCAATATTGGTTTTGGTGGTGAGATAGATCCACCCTAGCCATTCAAGGAGGAATCATCTAGATTTCTCATAGGTGCTTAGTGATGAGATTTTTGCTCTAATAATGTCAAGATTGAAGAGGGATTGATCCATTTGTCCACAACACTTTTGTATTTTATATCTAGAGGTTGAATTAATATTGAGGAGATCGAGTTCCTCTTTTAGGGCCAAAGTCTAAGAGGAAGTCGAGTTGATCTTCAGGGGTCGAGTTATTTCCTAGAGGGCCAAATTGATTGAGGAGATCGAAGTTGTATTTTTGGAGACCATATGCTTCATCTTATTCTTGTGATAAATTCGGCCCAATTGCTTAAATAATTTCTAGGTTCCAAAAATTAATATTTTGTATGTAATTTCTTTATCAAAATATATAAAATTTGGTTGTGCTTTGGGAATTCTATTCAGGGTTTTCATGTTTAATTGCATGCAAAATGTATGTGTTGAGAAATTAGTGCATGTAGATATTAGGGTTTGATTCCTCTTTTCTTGATAATTACTTGCGATGTGTATTGTTGGCTTCTTTTACTTCTTTATTATGTTGTCTTTCATCAAGAATTACCAATTCAAAATTGCATGAATATCACAAGAATAAGAAACACAAGATGTAGGCACTCAACCAAGGTAAAACCCCTATGAAGGGGAAAACTTAATCAAACTCTTCCTCTAGTAGATTCAAATCAAGATGAGACAATCCAAGACCCTTTTTACCTAGATAAATACCTCCTCCAATATCCAAGCCAACTATTCCTTCAAGTACACAAAATCTACCAAATTCACCAAGTGTCATCTCCTCAAATATTGCTTCAATCCATAATTTCAGCCCCCCAAGCAACAAAATTTCGTACCTGCAGTTACTGTAGAATTTTTGGTCCTTGCAACTTGCCCAAAAACCCTAAAAATCTTGCAAGTGAGAGATAGAGATGCTCCAAACTGCGATTTTGCTTTCTCCTTGGATTAGGTCTTCTTCTCTTTGAATTTTCTCTTCTTCTTTTCTCATTTTCTTGTAGATCGAACTTGTGTGAATTCTCCTCCTAACGAGTCGAACTGACTCTATTTGTACTACTTCCACAGGGTCGAATTCCCTTGAATTGGGACAGCTTCTCTAGGATAGGGACGACTTGGTGAGGAGGGGTAAAATGATTGTTTTTGACTTGAAATAAATTTATTTACATGATACAAAATCCCAAGAAGGGTCTAATAAATGTGACAATGACTCTTATGACTCAAGACAAAACCTGGAAGCCTTCAATGGAGGCTATGACCTAGAAAATAAATAAAAGAGAGAAACCCATGCTTCAAAAATCATTTTCTTTTACAATAAAATTTATTTTCCTTTATTTTGACAAATATATTACATCGTGACTAAAATAAAATTATGAAGACTCACATTAGTTATATTCTTCAACAGTATGAATAAATATCTCTATTGTAAACGTTTCATTTTATTCACATACAAAGTGTTTAAAGAAATGCTTGCATACAAAGTGTTTGTCAAAATACATAAAAGAGAAATTTAAAAATTTATGCTAGTTGAGTTAGCATATTTTGGCAAGGGACATTACACTTTTAGAGTAACACTCCAATTGGATTTGAAGAGGGAAAAATGATATGTATGATGGTAGATTATTTGGATGATGATGAGAGGGGAAATACTCGGATTATCAACATGTTATGTCTAAAGTAAAATTATGGAATAGTGGTTGATTCTAGGCCAAATTTTTAATTAAATAAAGAGGGTCAGTCATCCAATATTCAATATAAGAGGGAAAGGTATAAACACCTTGCAAGGCCACATTTAATGTAGTAGTGGGGTGATTAAAAAATTTTAAATATTGTTAACAATAAGATATAATGGTTTCTAGGGACCCCACCATTGCATTCAATGTGGTGCTACAAGGTGCCTAGATACCACCTAAAAGGCCCTACCATAAAATAAGAAAAATGAATAATCTCCATCAACTTCTTAAATAGAGGAAAGGAGCACCTAACAAACTCAAATCTCAAGGGGGGAATAAAAGCTTTGAAGATAAAACAAAACCTTTAGAGCAATTTTAAGCCACAACCACAATAGAGAATTCAGATATATAGAAGGAGATAATAATATAATAAAAAAACTTGAGAAGAAGGGAGAAAATGACAAGATCACACTCCTATAAAGTAAGAAATATAAATTAAAAGAGTGCATGTGCATATAATGAAGTTGAATAGACCCTTCAAGTTAATGGAATTCATTGTGTGAATGATTAGATGAAGGATCATTCTCTAAAATGATGAATGAAAGCAATGCAATATATTATAAACTCAAACTAATCCTATTTACAATGAAACGAAGTGTTGGTCCCAGGTGAGGCATCCCAACTAGCGATGGCTATGTGAGTGAGGAATTTGGTCCCCCAAGGTCCCATGTTCAAAACCTCCCTGGGTGAAAAATGTAAACATATGTAATATGTAATGTCCAACCAGCCTACAAAAAAAATGAAATGAAGTGTTGGAATTACAAGCACTTTATGAGATTTTTTAAGGAACAAACACTCATTATGGAGAGTATTGACTATACAAATAAGAGTTCAAAAATAAATTGAAGAACCCTATATTTTAAATAAGAAATGCAGGTCATCAAAGTTTGAATTCCTTCTTGTCGTGAATCATTGTAAAGTGGGAACAAATCTTCTTTTCACATTATGGAAGTTAAGGTTTAGGAGAAAAACCATCGTGATCACATCATGAAAGAAAAGGGAAATGAGCTTAGTGGACGAATGAAGAGATTATCATCCTATAATGAGATGCTTTCTTCCATTCAAAAAATTTTCTATCCTCATTTTTTTATATCAACTCTGAATAATTTGAGGAATGGTATTGTTGAGATGGTATATTATAAGGGGGAAGTTAAATGATGTACTCCCCATTTTTGTAAGGATAATTTAGCTTAGTAAATTGAATTAGTTCAATTGGTTTGAACACTATTTCAAGGAAAAGTTCACAATTTAATCTTGTTAATGTTGGAGTTCCTGGAAACCTCATGTGATTGCCAATTTCAATTGTGGTCGATGGTTAAGTTGTCCTACATTTGGATATTTCAAGAAGATGGGAGTATCTCGGAAGGTTTACCTTCAATAAAACCTTGCAACTATGAGTTTAATTTAAATGAAGTTATCCTAATTTCCATAGAAGGAGAAAAACAAAACCTTTTTTTTAAATATTAGATGAAAAATACTCAAAAGACCACAAATTTTATTATGAAATGTATATTCCTTTGTGCTAGTGACTTATGGTGTTAAGGAATTTGAAAAAAATATGTTTAACATCAAATCAAAAAAATTTATATGCATAATATTTGTATAATTTCCTTGATTGTTAAAAACAATGAATAAACTGAGAAAGATTACAATAATAAAATTTAGGAGGAATATTTCTCAAAAAGAATGAAATAAATGGTTCAATATTTTATTTAAAGAGTTACTCATGAGATAGGAAATTACTTTCAAAACAAGCTCAAGTATTTTTATGGGAAATACTAAGTCTTTTGTTAAAAGATTAATGTTAAAAACTGACAAGAATTAATTAAAAAAGAATGTACAAAACTAAAATTTACTTAAGGAAATTTTTTCGTTGTTAGTTTAACAGTATTGGTTTATGAAAACAATGGTATTTTGTATAACAAATGTAATGGTGCCAAGATAGATATATCAAGGTAGCAGAAGAGTTTTGAAGTGGTTGTAAACATTGTTTATATTGTCGATAAAATACCTTACCTTTCCCATGGATATTTCCTAGATAGATTGTCAGGGTTTTACTACGTGAATTTTATTTTATGTTGTATGTATTGTTTCTTATTCTTGTCATAATTGGGGTTATTCCATGAGCAAAAGAGTTCTTGCAATGAAGGAGCGGCTAAAACCCCAGTAACCTCGAAGAATGGTTTGACTTAAAATAGAGATTGCAGACTGGTGGCAGCAAAATAAATCCACTAGCATCGACGCACGACCATCCACAATTATGCCCAAATGGTACAACCAAGAGGAGGTCGAGTTACACTTTTTTTTTTTTTGGGAGGTGGAACCAGGTACCTTTTTTTTTTTAAGGAGGTGGAACCAGGTGTTGGAAATCAAGCGGAGGAGAATCCATCCAACATTGTTGAACTGGTAAAAAGTGTATGTGTGTATAGCAGTATATCTATTTAAAAAATAAATCAATGGATGTTTGAATTTTTTTTCAAATTCAATCCGGTATACTGTGAGTTTTCTTTTATTTTTTTGTGTGTTTGTGTATATATACTTGAGTTTCGTTAAAATCCTGAGATGGATTTTGAGAAAAATCTGATTTGGAGAGAAATTTTGTGTGTAGAAAATCATGGTAAAGGTGATGGATACCAAATTCGAGGTACAAAAATTTAATGGTAAAAAAAACTTTAAATTATGGAAGCTAAAAATGCAAGATTTGCACATCAAGGGTTGCATAAGGTATTAGATGGCAACAGAAAAAAATTTACAAATATGATTAATGAAGAGTGGAAAGACCTAGATGCTAGAGCCCTCAACACTATTCAGTTATGTCTTGCAGAAGATGCTTTTTCTAACACTGTCGGGGAAGTAAGAACGGAAAGCATATGGAGAAAGATAGAAATCCATTATATGATGAAGTCCTTAACAAATTGAATCTACTTGAAAATGCAATTATACAGTTTAAAAATGAAATAACGTGTGAAAATTGCAGATCGTTTGAATGTGTTATATACTCTTCTATGTCAATCGAATAGTATGGATGTTAAACTCAATGACAAAGGTAAGACAATTATGTTGTTGTGTCAATTCCCTAAATTGTGGGATCATTTTGTCTCGTCCATTAGATTTAGTACAACTAATACTCTTGAATTTTATTATTTTGTTAGTGTTGTTGTTTAAGGAGGTGAGGAGTAAATCTAGTATTGAAACCTTCACACCAAAAGTAATGGTGGCTAGAACTCAGTACAGAGAAAAAACAGAGAAGTCAAGAGGTACACACAAATCAAATTCAAAAGGAAAGAAAATAAAACTTAAATGTTGGTAGTATAACAGGACAGAGCATCTCAAGAAGGGTTGTTGTAAGAGGCAAGAATCCAAGGAAGATGTAACTGCATCTTCCCATATTTACCCACTTTAACCGGCTTTCTCAAGGTAAACATGAGTTGAGGGTCACTATGATAAGGCTCGACCTCCTATGTGACCTTAAGGAAATGGAGTCAACGACTCAAGACCTTACTGACTTCTCTCAAGTGCCACAAGATCTTCAAGAGTAACCCAACCCTTCAGGTGTCCAACCCCGGAAACAACTCACTTTTTCCCTGACATAGAGCCCCAATCGCTCCCTTTCCAAGGCCTCTATGTGACTATGGGGTCTAAGTTGCACTCATAAGCCTAACTCCATGCGACTATGGACTTTTCTGCTTAATTCTATGCCAACAACTCTAAATTTTGTGCCACTTTTTGAGGGCCACGACTTAGGTCTCTGCCCATAACTCGGTGAAAATTCTAGATATAATAAATGACATAGAAACAATGCTTATAAACCAAAAATTGAAACCAGGACTTTACCCGACCATCCCCAACAAGGACTAGAATTCTATCAAACACTTGGTGAATACACAACCTATAGGTCATGAAAGAAATTTTAAACATAAGGGACTGAAAACTTATTTAAGGTTTAACAAGAAGGGTCGATGCCTTCTCACATTAGTTGTCACAACACCAATTAGGTATTGCATACATTATTCATTCAATAACAAGTAAAAACATAAAAAACGTCATGACTAAGATATGGCATATAACCATGCTTATAACCAGCATATAACTAGATAAATAAAAATAAGAGAATGGTCATTAAAGCAACATAATAACCAGTACATTTCCTTATCAAAAGAAAAAGAAACTTAGTTTTTATTAAACATAGGAAATTACAGACCAGGATTCAGGACTTCCACGTTCCACCTGAACACAGATTAGTTGAACCAAAAGTTTCTTTCAACCAATCACCCTCATGCCATATTCCAAGCATGAGTATGGGATCTCATGAGATAAACCAATCCAAACACAACCAATGGATTCTAGAGTTTAAAACCACCTCTACCCTCACCATACTGTGATCTCACCTAAACTGATGTCGAGATCACAAAATAGAACCGAGCTTGGATGCCTCAAAATTTCTTCACCAATACCTTGAGCAATTTTCCCGTCTCCACCCTCAATATTTATCGTGTATCCCTCCATTATCGGTCAATGGATACCTAGGTTTTTGGGAATTTTCCTAAGACCACCTCACCCAAATCTGAAATCTTTCGGCAATCCAAAGCTCAAAACCAAGAACAATTCCATCACACCATGGCTATCTGGAAATGGCAAGGCTAGGATAAATTTGACTGTCAAAACCCGACAAAATCTATGCCAATGACATCAAAAGAACCAAATACCAACATGCACATACCGTGCATTTCAAAACCAGCTAGGAAATCATACATGCAACCTGTTACCTACAAATATTTCCACTGAAGTTTCTTGATCCTTGCCTTCCTTTGATTTCCTTTTTATCCCAAGGAAAAAATGTTCTTTTATTCATTTTAACGAAATTACATGTTGTAGATGCTAGAAAGCATGTGCATCAATTAACAGATCTTGTAAAACAAGATCAAAAAAAAAAAAAAAACAACAATAACTCATCATAGAGTTAACCTATTCTACTCTTTCCTACCTTTCTTTTTTTCCATTTTCCGCCAACCATTAGAGTTTAACGGGGTTGATACAATTGAAAATTGTGTTTCTTTTACATTTAGATGGATTTCTTTATCAAAATCCGAATTTTCTGAAACATGTGTTCGTTTGGTGCCACTAGCTGATTTTTCAGTCGAAGTCATCTCAAGTTGTTTAGATGGGACTATAACCAATGCAGATTTATGCTCGACCACATCCTTCATCATTGTTTCCTAGGTATTCTGAGCATTTATGTTGGTGGTATTTTCTTTGGGCTCTGCAGATTTTGTTTATGCTTCCTAAGATTCTGAAAACTGCCATCCTTTCGGTTTTTATGTTTGTCTTTTTTTCCTTTCTTTTTTAGCTTGTGGACAAGCATTTTGGAGGTGGATGGTATGAAGACAAATACGAAAATGAAAGGTTGCATTCTCATAGTCAAGAGGTTGAGACCATTTTTTATTGTTGAAATATATATGGATGCAATCAAGTAACCCTTTACTAAGGTCTACCTCCACACAGATTCTGGAAAAAGTATAGATGGCCATTGAGACTCGTTTGGCATCTATCTTGATGAATTTTCCTAGTGTATTCCAAATTATTGCTAGTACTTTGTGATGCAAAAAATGTAGTAGTATATTATGTAATCTAACCCACACAGTTATTTTGGAAATCAACATGGTATTTGCATCAAATCCTGGAAACCATGGTATCATAAATAGGCCCGCATTACCCCAAAACCATGGTCCTCATTTAGCGCATATTCTCTATCTTTTGTTGTATGAAATTTAACGATAAATAAATTTCTGGAACATAAATGGATATCACAGTTTACTATCCATATAGAATAAATACATTCACTTAATGCCAGATATTTAGGTCAAAAACCATTGAATCTACATATTATTTCTTTGTTATGGAGTTCATTGTGAATCACATTTACCTCATGCAGATTTATTTCTAAAGACGGAATTTGGGTCATCTGCTCCACAATATACGGGCCAGGTATATTGGGAGCCTATGATGGTGCCTCCTTCCCCTTGACTGAATCTTTGAACAATATCGATACTTTGGAGTTGGTTCCAGGGCATCCACATAGAAGTCTCATATTCAGAATGAGAATTGAATCAGGTCCAATGCCATAATCTTGTAGATTAGATTAGTCTCGCAATATTTTCCCTGCATGAATCAAATGTTGGAAATATTGTCATTGATGGCTAAGGTGTAGGAAGGAACAAGACCAGAATCATCGTTGATGGCAAAAGAGCAGAGAAGAAACTGTTATAAGGCAAAGGAGCAGATCAGGCATTGTGCAGCAATGTGCAGCAGAGAGGCAAAGGAGCAGCAATAGAAGTATAACCTAAAGTAGAGAGAAGCATCAAAGAGGCAAAGGAGGAGAATGGAGAAGATTTAGTGTGATTATTTAAGGCAAAGAAGCAGCAAAAGAACAAAGGAAGTTAAGGCAGCGAAAGGAAATGAAAGGCACCAAAGGCAACAGAGATACAACAAAGACAAAGAAGTAGCGAAAATAGAGAGGCAATGAATGTAGCTAAGAAGGCACCAAAGGCAGCAAGGCAGCAGAGGCAACAAAGAAGCAGATACATCAGAGGTAGTGGATGAAGCAGAGAGGCAATCGAATTGCCTCAGCACACTTAGAAACTGAATAAAGCTCAGGGAGGAGCAGCGTGGAGGAACCGATGTTGCAGAGCGGCGATAAGATAAACAAACAAAAATCGACTAAGGCAGAGATCACTTAGAAAATTTCCAAAGGATGGGAACGGACAATCAGGATTAGATCGCAAAAGTGAAGGCGAGAGATGGACGGCAGAGATCGAATCGCATCAGGAATGATTTCGTAAATCACAACATTTAAGAGTTTAGCATTAAGGCATCGCATGGTAAGTTAAAATATTTGTGATGTGAAATGGAGAAGACACGTGTTGGCACGGTGCAACATCGCAGATCGCAAGAAATAGAGTATAACCACAAAGTAAATATTATAAAGTATGAAGTGCGATCAGATGAGGACCGTTAGATCTGGGGGCAGATCAACGGTGTTCGACGAATTGGGAGCCTACACATCGCAAATGTTAGCAAATAGTGCTAGGAAATGTTAATTTGTTTGCGATGAGGTAAGATTAGAAAGTTGTGATGCGGTGAAAGGGAGAAGCCACGTGTCGACACTGTGCATTAGCGCACATCACAGAGTTTATGTTTTTGTGCTTAAGGTTCACACAGTAAGGTAAGTTGGATGCGATACGATGCGATCGCATATCACACACGACAGGAGATATGTTTAAGTTGTAAACGTTAAAAGTTGCGAGCAAGTATTTTCGATGTATTGTGATTGGTTCAAGGTACTGTGTGACCCTATAAGCCATGTTCCTTGTATATACCAGTGTTTTAAAAATCAGACTTAGGTTCTGAAATGGCCGAGGGTTGGCTCCGACTCCGACTCCGACTCGGTATCAACTCGGCTGGTTCGATTTCAATGACTCGATCTTTGTAAAAAATACATTAAATATTAGTCTTTTTTATATAAAAAATATAATTTTAAATATTTTCATTCATGTTTCCAAACACAAATCATGAATATATCCATTATATCAAAATTTCACCCAATGCACTATCCAATACATGATGATGATATAGAGATAAAAACGAAAAACATAACCAAGGAGGCTCTAAATGGCCTCTACAACAAAACATGAATAGTCACTATTGCTAGACATCTGACAAGACAATATCTTATGCCTCAAACTTTGAACCAGAGGGGGAAACCGCTCGCTCCTCCTCTTCTGAATCAACATCCTCAACTAGAACTATAGCACGTTGAGCCTGAGATAGACGAGTTATGCACCTCCATCTTGGTTGACTAAAGGAAGTGCCTGCGGCTGCAACTGGAGGACTTGGATTTTGGACTGGGCCTGCTACTAGTGGATCTGCATTAGCTCCAAAATGTTTCTCTTCTTTGTGTGAATCCTCTCAAAGACAGACCAATTGTGCTCACACCCAGAAGCACTGCAAGTTTGACTCAAAATGCGGATCGCAAATTTCGGCAATTCAGGACAATGGCTCGGTCGTATCGGTGTATGGCTCGGTCAGCTCGGTGTACGGTTCAGTTGGCTCAGTCGGCTCAGTGTATGGCCCGGCCTGCTCGGTCACGAACCGGCCTCCGGACTGATTTTTCCACCGAGTCGGTCCGACCGAGGGTCTAGTCGATTGACTCGGCCGATTACGAGCCGGTCTGGCCGATTTTTAAAACAATGGTATATACACGTTGTTTGATTGTTAAACATATGTATGTTGATAAAACTCGAAATTGTAATACTCCGCTGAGTTAAAAGGGAGTTTTATGTGGGCCATATCCCACAAGTCAGAAAGGAAAGACATGAATGCATAACAAAGGACCGGGAGCTCATGCAGAGCAACGTTGTGGCAGTAGGGAAAATGAAAAGGCTAAACGCAAAAGAAAAAGATTCGAAAAAAAAAGGGCAGTTATGTAACAAAGTTGGAATATAACGGCATAAACATAAAATACAAAAGGACAGCAAGCAAAAGAGGACGAATGCTCAGAAAAGCTAAGAAAATGAAAGGGATGGGTAAATAATTGATTGTAACTATAAATGTATTATTTATTTTTATATTGTTTGTGATGCAAAGGCAAGTCTTCGGTAGGCAAAGAAAAACTCCAATGTACTACTGAAATGAGTACATAGTATTGTAACATCCTGAATGTGCTGAGCGAGAAAATGAGAAGGTAGAAGGCAAAGAGTCATACCTGTTCATTTCATATTCCCATATGGAATGCAAACAGCTATGAGGTGATCTCTATAAATGATGTTATTGTAATATGCATAAAGAGGCAAGAGAGTGGAAGAATAAGAACAAGACATAGCAAATAGAGAAGTTGTGTATATCCATAGATGATATAAGGCATATATGAAGACTGGATGACAGTAGTGAAGAAGGAGCAGAAAAGAGTTGATATCCAGGTAAATCAGCATATGTTTTCATTGTAGTGTGAGGAATTTTGTGCTTATATATCAAGTTGTAGCTTTATATATGTCTTGTTGTAGTTGGCTTAGGTAGGAGCCTCATGTGGGTTGTAGCCTGCAGAAAATATATGGGAGTTGGAGCTTCCTTGCAAGTTGTAGCTTGCAGAATTGAGGTAGTCGACTCCTATAGGTTTGAGCCTACAGAAAATCAATGGTGAGAGGGAGTTGGAGCTTGCCTTTGCATCACAACAATAATAATATGTGATTTTCTCCCTTATGGGTTTCCACTTATATTTATTGTCTATGTGCATGATGATTATGTGTTGATATTCTGTATTTAATCTACTTAATACCTGCTTCTCACTTATTAATATTTTTTTTCCATTATACATTAAGTTGATCATGAAATAAAGGTGTAAATAAGTGTAAAATAAAGTTTAAAATACCATGAATGCATTAAACTGATTCACCCTCCCCCCCCCCCATCTTAGTTTAACTAAGGGTTTAACAATTGTTATCAGAGCCAGTTCCTTCTGCATCAGTTTAACAACTGGAAGGAGATCCTAGCTCCCCAAGATGGCTAGCCTAGAAGGATGCTCAAAAAATAAAGCCTCATTTTTTACTGGCACAAGCCATGTTTTCTGGAAAATAAGAATGGGGACATACATAATGTCTCTAGGAATAGAAGTTTGGGCTGTTGTGGAAGAAGGATATGCTCCGAAGGATACTGAAACAGAAAAAGATGCCAAACAAAATTTCATAGCCAATTAAAAATCCATGAATGCACTTTTGAGCAGTTTGTGCAAGTATGAATTTATCATGGTAATGCACAGTGTGACTACCAAAGAAATCTGGGATACATTGGAAAGTATCCATGAGGGAGATAAAAAGGTGAAAGCAGCCAAACTGCAAGCCTATAGAGCTCAGTTTGAAAATATAAAAATGAATGAAGAAGAAGATGTAGCGAGCTTCTTCTTAAAGGTTGCAGAATTTGTGAATAACATGAAAGCTCTAGGAGAAAAAATTAAAGAATGTGTAATTGTACAAAATATATTGAGACCTTTACCATCCAGTTTTAACCCTAAGGTTTCTGCCATAGAAGAAACAGCCAACTGGGAAACATTGACCATGAACCAATTGCTTGGAAACTTGACGGCCTATGAGATGAGACTTCCTAAAGGGAAGTCAAATGGTGGGAGGCAGCCTTTAAGGCAGATAAGTGCAAAGGAGAAAAGGAAGATACTTGCTCCTGCTCTGATGAAGAAGAGGCCAAATTTGTCGGAAGATTAGATAGATGCATAGGCAAGTATAAAGGTAAACTTCCATTTAAATGCTTTAACTCTGGAAGAGTGGGGCACTATGCATCTAAATGTCCTCATAAGAAAATGGAGAATCAGTCAAGAAGGAAAGAGAAAACAAATTTCAGCAACAAGCCGAAAGGAAACAGATTTAATCGAAGATCTTTCTATGTTCAACAAGACAACAATGCATATGATAGCTCAGATGAATCCCCCAATGAAGAGGGAACATCAGAATTCATTATGATGGCCAAGGAAGTGCTTGAGAAAGATCTCCTGGAATTTGAAGATGAAGGTGAGGTAGATCTTGAGGGAACGCTAATTAGTGCCCTGGAGGAAATAGAAATACTTAAACTCAAGTACATAACACATAAACACATTCTCCTGAAATATGTAAAAGAAGAACCAAATTTGAAAAACCTCATTCAGTTGAACATAGAACTTGAAGAAGCTAAGAAGTTGGAAGACATTCTACTAAAGCAAATTAAAGATAAAATTCAGGAGCAAGAGAAATTGGAAGAAGAAGTAGTATGCCTGAGAAAGAAATTAGAAAACACCCAAAGGGAATTATCTATGAACACTCCACGAATGACAAGCTCTGAAAAGTTGGATAAAATACTAAATTCTTAAATATATCCTCTCATAAAGGCTGGGATAGGTTATGAAGGAGAAACCAGCAAATCCAATGTAGAAAATAACAAGAGTATAATTTTTGTAAAAGCTGTAAAGGATAGTGAAGCAGCAAAGATGGAATCCACAAAATTAGAAACTAGAAAGATTGTGATATATAATGAATCAAACAAAAACAAGTAGCAACCTCAAGTGACAATAAAAGAAATGAAGATACAGTCAACTGCAAAATACTCATATGCTCCTAAGGATGAATTGAACAAATTCGGAAGATGTCAAAGGAGGTTTCTTCTTCCTATGAAAAGTTTCACTTGCTTCACCTGCCACAGACTTGGACATATCGTGGCATACTGTAAGATAAAGAAAATCTAGTCCAACCAGAAAAAGATGCAACAACCGAAAATCTTACCTCAAACAACTCTCTCTCCTACAGACAGATACTACTTCCATGGATATTGCTTTTATTGTAAGGGGTTCGGTCATAAAGCCATGGAGTGCAGAACGTATGGACAAAGACTGGTGTATGAAAAATCAAGGAAAATTATGAACAATGGATAAATCACATGTATACATAATCCATTTAGAAATATAATCAAAGGCTTTGGCTGCCATAAAATTGGGCACAAGTCTCACAAATGTCCTCTCAAAGATGGTGGTCCATCTCCTCAGGAAAGTTACCAAACAAATAGTCGCATGCAGTGGAAAAAGAAGTTGAATAAGTGTGATCTGGTTCTAATAGCTCAAGATCAGAAAAGCCAATGGTATATGGACAGTGGATGCTGAAAGCATATGACTAGAGACCGAAGCAAGTTTATAACCTTTGATGAAAATAAATCTAGAAATGTAACATTCGGAAATGATAAAGCAGGGAAAATCAAAGGAAAAGGCTTAGTCAGTCTGAATAATGGAAGAGGAGAGGCTCAAGATGTACTATTTTTGGACGAGTTGAAAGTCAATCTGCTAAGCGTCAGTCAAATGTGTGATAAAGGTTGTGAGGTCATTTTCAAAGCCCAATATTGTGAAGTAAGGTCTATCACCACAGGAAAGACCATGATCAAAGGTGTTCGAGAAAAAAGTAATGTCTATATAGTAGAAGAAGAGAATGAAGCATGCCACATAAGAAAACTTGATGAATCATGGTTATGGCACAAAATATTGGGACATCTAAACTTTGACCACATCATCAGTCTGAGCAAGAAGAATTTTGCCAGAGATATGCCTGCAATAAAGAAGCCTCCAAATACCATATGTAAAACCTGCCAACTAGGAAAGCAAACCCGCACATCATTCAAGGACAAAGATCAACTATCTACAATTATGCCACTTCATCTTATACACATGGACCTGTGCAGACCTTCAAGAACTAATGCACCAGGTGGAGAATCTTATTTCATGCTGATAATAGATGATTTTACCAGATTGATGCAGGTGGCATTTCTCAAATATAAATCTGAGCATTTGAGAAATTCAAGATCTTCAAGGCACTGGTATAAAATCAAACATGATGCAAGCTAAAATGCATCAGATCAGACAGAGGAGGTGAATTCACGGACTATGATTTTGTAGACCTGTGCAATGAATATGGGATAAAACAACAATTTATAATTGCAGGTACACCTCAACATAATGGAGTGGAAAAGAGGCAAAATAGGTCAGTACAACAGATTTTCAGAGCCATGATGCAAGAAAGTAACATTCCCCAAACCTACTGGGCAGAAGCAATACACACAGTTGTTCACATTCTTAACAAATCTCATCTAAGACCAAATTGTGACAAGACTCCATACGAATTATGGCATGGGAAACCAGCATCAATCAAGTACTTTAGATTTTTTGGTAGCAAGTGTTTCATAAAAAATAATGATGAAAAACTGGGGAAGTATGATGCAAGAGCTGATGAAGGATTATTTTTGGGATATGCATCCAAGAGTAAGGAATACAGGTGCTACAACAAAAGACTGCACAAAATTGTGGAAAGAATTGATGTGAGATTCGACGAAGATCTACCAAATATAACAAGAAGCACAAGCTGCACCAATCCTCCAGATGATCATGAAGATGAGAATCAAGATAATGATGAACAGAGTAAGGCAACAAAAGATACTGAATTAAACTCAAAAGATCCCTCAAGACACACTCAGAAGAACCATCCAGAAGATCAAATCATTGGGGACAAAAGTGTCAGGAGTCCAGACTAGAAGATAGCTAGCTTAACAGACAAAGGAAGTATACCTAGCCATGTTGTCACAAATAGAACCAAAGAAGTTTGAAGAAGCCAACAAAGACAAAAACTGGATAAATGCTATGAATGAAGAACTAGACCAAATTGGAAGAAAAATACCTGGGAGTTAATGCCAAGACCCACTGGGAAAAATGTCATTGGCACAAAATGGATATTCAAGAATAAGATGAATGAACAAGGGCAGGTAATCAGAAATAAAGCCAGACTTGTATGCAAGGGATAGTCTCAAATAGAAGGACTTTGATTATGATGAAACCTTTACCCCTGTAGCAAGAATGGCAGCAATCATAATGTTTTTGGCCTTTGCATGATATCATGATTTCAGGGTATATCAAATGGATGTGAAGTCTGCCTTCCTGAATGGAGATTTAGAGGAATAAGTCTACATGGAACAACTTGAAGGATTCTCCTTAACAGATAAACATGACTATGTGTGCAGATTAAAGAAAGCCTTATATGGTCTGAAACAAGCTCCTCGCGCATGGTACTCAAGGCTGGACAAATACTTACAAAAACAAGGGTTCAAGAAAGGAGGAGTAGACAGCAATTTGTACATAAAGGTTGATGAAAATGAACTCTTAATTGTAGTAGTATATGTAGATGACATCATATTTAGTAGCAACAAAGATGAGTTATCAAAAGTATTTGTAGAAGAGATGAAATCATAATTTGAGATGTCTATGATTAGAGAGATCACCTTCTATTTAGGACTTCAAATTCTACAAAAGAACACAGGAATATTCATTTCACAAGAAAATTACTTAAGAGAAACGTTGAAAAGGTTCCAAATGGAAGACTGCAAACCTGTGTCAACTCCCATGACCACTGGATGCAAACTATGTGATGATGATGGATTTTTAGATGTAGATCAAAGACTTTACAGATCCATGATAGGAAATCTTCTATACCTAACTTCCTCTAGACCGAACATTATGTTGGAAGTAGGACTTGTGGCAAGATATTAAGCAGTACCAAAACAAAATCACTTGCTAGCAATCAAGAGAATATTCATATATCTCTAAGGAACTGCACATTATGGCCTATGGTATCCAAAAGGAAAAGACTTCACATTGACAGCATACACAGATGCAGATGAAAAGAAAAGCACAAGTGGAGGTGCATTTTATTTGGGAGAAAGTCTGTGGCACGGCTAAGCAAGAAGAAAACTTATGTCTCTCTATCTACAACAGAAGTAGAATACATAGCAGCAACATCTTGTTGCACAAAAGTAACATGGATGAAACAAACTCTCCAAGACTTGAAGGTAAGCATCAATGAACCCATTTCTATCAAATGTGACAATACTAGTGCTATAAGTATATCAAAAAAACTTGTACTTCATTCGAAAACAAAGCACATCCCATTAAAGTACCACTTCCTCAGAGAAAAAATAGCACAGAAAATAGTGAAGTTGGAGTATGCACCAACAAAGGAACAAACAGAAGACATATTCACAAAACCTCTTACTAAATAACCATTCGAATATCTTAGATACAAACTAAGGATAGTGTCGGCAGATGTTGCTCTCTGATATGAAAAACAAAAAAAAACAAAAAGCAAAACAATATATATATATATATATATATATATATATATATATATATATATATATATATAATGTTGGAAAGATACTAGCAAAGGCTGCAATACAAGGAACGGGATCAGTGCAGTAGACAAGTGATAGTCAATATCAGACAAGTAAGCATCATTCCAGGGGGAGAGCAGTCAATAAAAGTTGTCACACAAGAGCTAGAGAAATGGAGCAGTGCATGATACAGGTCCTCAAGATCAGATTATTATGAAAAGATAGAAACCACACTGGGAAATGTGCAACCCTTTGCCATTGATGTCAAAGGGGGAGGAAAATCAAGCAGAGGAAGAAAAGACACCTCTCAGAATGAGAAGGGGAGGAAGTCCTAGAGGAAGTATTGGAGTATTGCCATCAATTCCAAAGGGGGAGACTGTTGGAAATATTGTCATTTATGGTAAAGGTACAGAAAGGAGCAACACCAGAATCTCATTGATGGAAAAAGAGCAAAGAAGCAATGGTTATAAGGCAAAGGAGCAGATCAGGCATTGTGCAGCAATGTGCAGTAGAGAGGCAAAGGAGTAGCAATAGAATTATAATTTAAAGTAGAGAGAAGCAGCAAAGAGGAAAAGGAGCAGCATGGAAAAGCTTTAGTGTGATTATTTAAGGAAAAGAAGTAGCAAAAGAAAAAATGCAGTTAAGGCATTTAAGGCAGCTACAGGAAACGAAAGGCACCAAAGGCAGCAGAGATACAACAAAGACAGAGAAGCGAAAAAAATAAAGAGGCAATGAATGTAGCTAAGAAGGCAGCAAAGAAGCAGATACAGCAGAGGAAGCAGAGAGGCAAGCGAATTGCATCAGCGCGCTTAGAAACTAAATAAAGCTCAGGGAGGAGCAATGTGGAGGAACCGGTGTTCTAGAGTAGCGATAGCATAAACAAACAAAAATCGACTAAGGCAGAGATCACTTTTAGAAAATTTCCAAAGGAGGGGAATGGACTGTAAGTATTAGATCGCAAAAGTGAAGGCGAGAGATGGACGACGGAGATCGAATACCATCAGGAGTGATTTCTCAAATCGCAACATTTAAGAGTTTAGCATTAAGGTGTCGCATGGTAAGTTAAAGTATTTGCGATGCGAAATGGAGAAGACATGTGTTGGCACGGCGCAACATCACAGATCGCAAGAAATAGAGTATAACCACAAAGTAAATCTTATAAAGTGCGAAGTGCGATCAGATGAGGACCGTTAGATCTGGGGGAAGATCAACGGCAGTCGGCAAATCACGAGCCCGCACATCGCAAATGTTAGCAAATAGCGCTAGGAAATGTTAATTTGTTTGTGATGCAGTAAGGTTAGAAAGTTGCAATGCGGTGAAAGGGAGGATCCACATGTCAACACTGCGCATTAACGCACATCGCAAATTTTATGGTTTTGTGCTTAAGGTTCGCACGGTAAGGTAAGTTGGATGCGATGCGATGCGATCGCATATCGCACATGACAAGAGATATGTTTAATTTATAAACGTTAAAGGTTGCGGGCAAGTATTTTCGATGTATTGTGATTGGTTCAAGGTACTGTGGGACCCTATAAGCCTTGTTCTATGTATATACATTTTGTTTGATTGTTAAACATATGTATGTTGATAAAACTCAGAATTATAATACTTTGTTGAGTAAAAAGGGAGTTTTATGTGGGCCATATCCCACAGGTCACAAAGGAAAGACATGAACGCATAACAAAGGATCGGAAGCTCGTGCAAAATAGTGTTGCAGTAGTAGGGAAAATGAAAAGGCTAAACGCAGAATAAAAAGACTCAGAAAACAAAATAAAAGGGCAGTTATGCAGCAAAGTTGGAATATAACGGCATAAACATAAAAGACAAAAGGACAGCAAGCAGAAGAGGACGAACGCTCATCAAAGCTAAGAAACTGAAAGTGCTCGGTAAATAATTGATTGTAACTGTAAATGTATTATTTATTTTTATATTGTTTGTGATTCAAAGGCAAGTATTTGGTAGGCAAAGAAAAACTCCAATGTAATACTGAAATGAGTTCATAGTATTGTAACATCCTGAATGTGATGAGCAAGAAAATGAGAAGGTGGAAGGTAAAGAGTCATACATGTTCATTTCATATCACCATATGGAATGCAAACAGCTATGAGGTGATCTCTATAAATGATGTTATTGTAATATGCATAAAGAGGCAAGAGAGTGGAAGAATAAGAAGAAGACAGAGCATATAGAGAATTTGTGTAGATCTAGAGATGATATAAGGCAGATATGAAGGCTGGAGGACAACAGTGAAGAAGGAGCAGAACAGAGTTGATATCCAATTAAATCAACATATTTTTTCATTGTAGTGTGAGGAAGTTGGTGCTTCCATATCAAGTTGTAGCTTGATAGACGTCCAGTTGTAGTTGGCTGAGGTAGGAGCCTCCTGTGGGTTGTAGCCTGTAGAAAATAGATGGGAGTTGGAGCTTCCTTTCAAGTTGTAGCTTGCAGAATTGAGGTAGTAGCCTCCTATAGGTTGGAGCCTACAGAAAATTAGTGGTGAGAGATATTTGGAGCTTTCCTTTGCATCACAACAATAATAATATGTGGTTTTCTCCCTTATGGGTTTCCACTTATATATGTTGTCTATGTGCGTGATGATTATGTGTTGATATTCTGTATTTAATCTGCTTAATAAATGTTTCTCACTTATTAATATTTTTGTTCCATTATACATTAATTTGATCATGAAATAAAGGTGTAAATAAGTGTAAAGAAATTTTAAAAGACCATGAATGCATTAAACTGATTCACCCCCACCCCCTCTCAGTTTAACTAAGGGTTCAACATCAAATTTTGTAGGCTGGCTGGAATGTAGATCTTGTCTTTAATCCTTTGTCTAAGAGTTTTGATCCATTGCATGTTGCTAACTCTTGGACATACTAATTTTCCTTCCAATGTTCAGATAAAAATTTGGATCCGGGAGTCTTCAGGTGGATCTAGTTTTGGGTCATCTAGATCCAGACCCATAGAAGGTTGGCATTCTATGTATGTTGGTTTTTCATGCGACAAAGTAGGTTCACATTCGCTTTTGAATCATGACTTTTGTATTTTAATACATATTGTACCTCCAGAATGGAATGCACAATATGGTTGATGGGGCAACCGAACATACTTATTTGAATAAACCCAAGTCTGAACTGGTAAGGGAATAGATATGCCTCCATATGACATATCGGTGGGCAGATCTATACTGCAAAAGGGTGAACCAATTATCATGCTATGCATCTTCATATCTGTCCAGATGAATGGAATATCCTCCTCTAGAGAAAGATCAAGCCATCGATCTAGATTCGGGAGCCTGACGCATGAAATTGGCAGTGTTAGTTCAGTTGTGTGAATATAGCGATGGCCATGGAAGCGGTCTACAACTACGTGAGAGGAGATGTAGATCTGCTCTGGAATTATTTTTCCTTTTTTCAAAGCGAGAAACCCTTGCTTTCATACCTCTAATGAAGGGATGTATACATGATAGGCTTCAAGGGTGTATCCGTGCATGTGGTGGTGAAGTTCTTCTAGGGCGTATCTAGCCCATAACTAGATCTAAAGGACTATTTGAGGGCTTCAACGTGCTTCGATGTGGGCAGCTGATTGTGTTTGGGTATGTGAGGAAAAGACAAACCCACTTTCCATACATGTGAGTACCGATCCATTTTCGATGGCAGGAATGCAAACACTCAGAGTTGCGGCAGATAAGACTGCTTCGGGGGACCAAACCCTAAATTTGCGCAACCTTAGAGCCATCTCAATCATGAGGGGAGGCTATCTTGTTTCCTTCCTTTGTTTTCCTTCTCCTTCTTTTCTTTTCCTTTCCTTTATTTTTCTTTCCTTTCATTTCCTTGTCCTTCCTTTGCTTGCTTTCTTTCTTTCTCCTCTTGGTGCTATTCTTTTCTCTGAGACAAATTATCAAACTAAAATAACAAAAGGCTACCAACTGATGCTCTGAGGTCTTTTTATTAATGAGGCCTCTAATTTCTACAATTTTCCATTATTTCCTTCATTTTCCTCCTCACATGAAACTTGTGACATTTCACCTTCCTTTTCTCCTAATTTCCATTATTTTCATAAATAATGTGCCAAAAATACCATTTTTCCTTTCCAAATCCTTAGTCATTGCCTTTGCCAATTTCCCTTATCCATAAAAAAAAAGTGATCCCCACTAGGATATTTTTCCTAACATTCATCTTGGAATAAGTGTCCCTTTCTTATGGTCTCATTTTACCTTTATTAACTTTTATTACATAAAATTTTAACTTGGGGTTGTTACAAACCCCTCCCCCTTAGGGGAACACCGTCCTCGGTGTTAAACCACACCCATACCCAAAAAATCCACTGAAAAGAAAAAACATACTACCTATGGAGCTTTATAACCCAACTTGTTGCAGTATTTACAATAACATATTGCTCAAAGCAAAGCCATCTGACAAACATGACAACATGACAACCATACCACTTGTTGGAGCTTTATAACTTAGCTCATTGTGGTATTTACAATAACAACCATACATAAATATGTACAAATATCAAAACTAATTTTCCTTCACTAGAAAACAATGAAGGGTACATAGCCCGCATCTGATCAGGTATCTCCCATGTAGCTTCATCAGGCCTAAAGTGCTTCCATCGCACTTTAACATGCTCGAGTGCTCTGTTCTGGAGCAATAGATGTTTCTGCTGCAATATGCATTGAGGTTTCGGCTGGAATTCTCCTTCTTTCTCCACCTGCAATACATACCAATCAATAACATAATCAACATCCTTTACATATATTTTAAGCAATGAAACATAAAAAACAACATGGAATTTCACTATCGTAGGCAGTGCAAGTCTATAGGGCACTGGTCCAATCCTCTCAAAGATCTCAAAAGTCCCACAATACCGTTGTGTCAACTTGGCACATGATCCAATCCTCAAGGAGTTCTTCTTGGGCTTGATGTGTAAATACACATGCTCCCCAACCTGAAACTCCTTAAGTGCCATGTGTTGGTCTGAATAACTTTTGTGCATATCTTGTGTTGTCTTTAGATTCTTCTTTATAACCTACATTTATTGTTCCATGTCTATCATCATGTCCAGTCCAATAAGTACCATGTTCACAGGTTCACTCCAGCTGATGGGAGTGTTACAACTCCTCCCATATAGTGCCTCAAACGGACTCATCCTCAGTGAATCTTAATAACCGTTGTTGTATGCAAACTGAGCCAATGGAAGGTACTCCTCCAATCTCCTATGTTGATGCATGAAATACATTTTCATCATATCCTCTAGTATCATGGTGATCCTCTTTGTTTGTCCATCTTTCTGTGGATGATAAGTGGTGTCGAAGGCCAAATTTGTCCCCAATCCTACAAAAAGTTCCTTTCAAAACTTGGAAGTCAACTTGGAATCCCTGTCTGACACAATATTCTTCATAACAACATGCAATCTCACAATCTCCCTGATGAAGACATGTGCTACTTCACCATATGAATAAGTAGTCTTTACTGGAATGAAGTGAGTTACCTTTCTCAACCTTTATACCAGAACCATGATAGAATCATGTTGCCTCATTGTCCTCGAAAGACCTGTAATGAAATCCATGGAAATGAACTCCCATTTCCATTATGGAAGTGGAATAGGCTAAAGAAACCCACCTAAATTCTTACACTCTATTTTGACATGCTGACAGTCCAAACATCTATCCACAAACTTTGCCACTTCCTTCTTCAGATTCGGCCAATAGTATAACTTCTTCATTTTTTTCAACGTCTTATGATATCTTGGGTGACCTAAATATGGTTTTACACGAAACTCTCTCAAGATAAGATTCTTTAGTTCATTTTCATCTGGCACATATATCATGTCCCTAAATCTCACCAAGCCATCTTTTGTGAGACGATAATCCACATCCTAATCACTTGTACCCTGGTGTAACATGTGCATAAGCTCCCTCTACCTGTCATCCTATTGTCATGCTTGTAAGATCTGATCTTGTAAATTTGTCCCATATGATCTCACCGTTGCAACATGGTTCAACTGCACTTTCTTGCTAAGAACATCTGTAGCCATGTTCTCCTTTCCCTTAATGTATCTAATCTCAAAGGAAAATTCACTAAGGGTATTCAACTATCTAGCTTGTCTGGAATTCAAATTCTGTTGGTCAAACAGATATAATCCACTATGATTTTTCATCAACACAAACCTCCTGCCAAGAAGATAATGTCTCCACATCTTCAAAGCATGAATAATAGTTGTCAACTAAAGATCATGAGTCACATAGTTCTGCTCGTGCTCATTCAGTTTCTTGGAATCATAACATATCACCTATCCCTCCTGCATAAGGACTCCACCAAGCCCTCTATTGCAAACATTTTCACACACTACAAACTCTTATCCGGATTTGCAATATTTAACACTGGAGCATTTGTCAATAACTGCTTCAACTTCTCAAAATTGGTTGCACACTCCTATCTCCATTCAAACTTATTACCTTTTCTCTTCAATGATTTAATAGGATATGCAATGCGTGAGGATTTTATGATGAACTTCATGTAGTAACCTTCTAAGCTCATTAATAATCTGACTTCCTCCACATTTATAGGAGTTGCGCACTCCATGATAGCCTTTATCTTCTATGGATCTACTGTTATGTCATTCTTAGAAAAAACATTTTTTTGAAAATGCAGCAAGATGATGGAGCTTAGTGAAATGAAGTCGCCTTCACTAAGTGGGCCCGCAGGTGAATTCTGGCGCAAAGTCTATTTTTAGACTGTCTATTTTTAGACATATGGAGCATGGTCCAGGGGTTGCATTATGTTATTCTTGGAGTATTGGTCATGTTGGTAAAAATAGATGGGACTCTATTTTTTGGACTGTAGGGTACGATAAATTAAAGTCTATTTTTAGTGCTATCACAAAAATAAGTCAAATATTATTTACCCTTAATAATATTTGGACTCTAAACAACAGTTTACTCTCTTGGAGCACTTCGGTTCGAGCCTTGGAAGTGGCTCATGCATATGACAGAGGAATTACGCTATTCCTAGGGTTTGATGGCATCATGCATGGTTGACTTCAGTTGGACTTCAGTGGCAGAAGTTTGGAGGAGTTAATGAGACAGATAGTGGAGTTGTGTTCTGTTTATTTTAGTTGAACTGATTGAGATTAGTTTAACTAGCTAATCAATTAGTTATAAGTGGAGTGAATTAAATATTATTTAATTCATTAATTAGTAACTCATTATTCAACTCAAGAACACATCAGTTCACTACAGTGCATGATCAGTTCAGTGGAGACCGGTGAAAGAGGTAGATGAAAGGGTGGAGTTAGCTATCAGTGGCGACATCAGTTGTGCATGAGATTTGCACCACACTTGGAGGAATTGCCCATGATGATTGCTCTGTCAAGCCAAGGAGATTCGAACCTTGGATCTCTATATAGACAGGCCATGATTGCGCAATAGAGGCAAGGCAATTAGTGGTGAGTTTTGAACCAGTAACCTGTTCAAAACCAAGCTAGTTTGTGTGTAACTTTATGAGAAAGTACTGAGTACTTGTGAGGAGTATTGTATTGAGTTTGTTACATGATTTCTCCATTATAATATACACAATAGCTGCGGGGTTTTCAGCTATAAGCTTTCCCCATACATATTGTGTTAATGTGTATGATGATTTGATGTGTTATCACTTGATTTTATTTCCGCATGTTTGATGATCTGAGTGGAAGAGATTATGTGTTGCATATAAATTCGAATTGTATGTGATCAGGATAGTCTCGGTGGATAATTAATCATTATTCAGCAAATTTCTACACATGTCCCAAGTAGTGTACTTCTATCTAAAAGAGAATGCACTTGTTAAACTTAGAATACAACTGATGTTATCTTATAAATCTCAACACTTATGTTAAATGCTCGGCATGCTCTTCCTCATTCTTATAATATATCAAGATGTCATCAATGAACACAATAACAAACTTGTCCAGATAAGGACCAACATATTATTCATCAAACACATAAAAGTAGTTGGATCATTAGTCAAACCGAAGGGAACTACAACAAACTCATAATGCCCATACCTGGACCCGAAGGCAGTATTGTCGATGTCCTCTTATTTGATGTGTATCTGATGGTATCCATTAGGGGAATTTTGAGGTATAAAATGGGCCTTATAAAAAAATTATAAAATAATAGTGGAAATAAAAAAATAATATTATATTACATCATCAAATTTTAGAGGGAAAAAAGAAAAAACTACTTTTTCAACTCGTGTTTTCAACTTATCTCCCTATGGGTTTACTCAAATTTCGAGTTGGAACACTCGTTGGATGAAAAATTTGATTCCTCATCCAAGGAGTACCCATGTTTCATACTTTCGATGGACCCTGCTATAAGAAAAATGATAAATACATGAAAAACATAATTGCAATCACGTTTTTCATGTATTTCTCATTTTTCGTGTAGCAATGTCCATCGAAAGTGTGCAACATGGATACTCATTGGATGAGGAATTAAATTTTGCATACAATGAGTATTCCCACTCAAAATTTGAGTAAAAAATTTGAGATATAAGTTTAAAATACAAGTTGAAAAAGTAGTTTTATTATTTTATTTTATTTTAATTTTTTTACTTTTTTACCCCAAACAATGGTGAATCATCCCCCATGGTTGACATCATCATCTTGAATCCTATTGCTTCTTATAAATTTTATTTTTTTTATACATTTTTCTTAGGAAACCCATTTTATACCTCAAAATTTCTCTAATGCTTGATCGCAGATCAATCTTTAAGAACAATGTTTCTCCCTTCAACTGATCAAACAAGTCATTAATCCTCGGCAATGGGTACTTGTTCTTGATTGTCACCTTATTCAACTTCCTGTAATCAATGCACAATCTAAGAGTACCATCCATCTTCACGAACAATATTGGTGCACCCCAAGGTGATACACTTGGCCTAATGTATCCCTTATCAAGAATTTCCTTGCGCTGCAAATTCAACTCTACCAACTCTTGTGTGCTCATCCTTTAAGGTGCCTGTGATTTTGGCGTTGCCCCTGGTACCAACTCAATAGAAAATTCTACTTCCCTGTGCGAATGAAACTCTAGAATCTCTGCTGGAAACACAGATTGAAACTGCGTGGTACCTCTTGAATATTTCTGCATGCTCAACATCCTTATCATTGTCACTAGAAATATGAACTGCAACCATCACACACCCTTTTCTACAACTGCACTTAGCATGCATAGTTGTAACCATCCTCATTGATGTACACTTCTTATTTCCCTGCAAGATTCTCTTCTCTCCATTATCATCCAGGAACTCAATATTATATTCATAGAAATCTACTTTGGTCATGTGAAGATACAGCCAATCCATACCCAAAAGCATACTATATGATCACAATGGCAGTACATCCAAATGTGTTGTTTGCATACCATTCAACTCAAATGCACAATATCTTACCCAATGATGAACTCTCTTATTTGTACCTATAGCCAACTGAACCAACCAAGACTCTTTGTGCACTTATTTTCTCAAGCCACACTTATCCACCAGTTCAGTATTAACATAACTATAATCAAATCCAGGATCAATCAAAATATAAATCACTTGACCACAAAGCTTACCTTCCATCTCAATGATAGATGCTTGGTGATCTGCATGCATGTTGTCCACAGTCGCATAAATCCAAGGAATACTATGACCAACATCCCCAACTGTTTTCACCTCCTCGGAACTATAGATATGAGTCCTACCTCCCTGGTACAATGGACAATCCTTCTTACGATTATCTTTGCTGCATATCCAACACTGCAACGGTGCTCTACCATCATCTCTAGTTTGTCGCTCTCCAGACTACGATACATGTCCTTTCTCAACCGCATTGAAATTCTTGTAAGGAGAAACATTTTCTTTCTCACCTGCATCTTGAGCTCTTCCCTGCTTCAATGGCCATTTCCCTTCAAGTCACGTTTAAGCTCAACTTTGTGCTTTGACTGCTCATAATAATGCTTCAATTTTTGGATGGATTCTTCTAATGATATAAGCTCATCAAACTCAATCTGGTCTATATATTTTGTTGGAAATCCATTGATGAATCTTTGAATCTTATCCTTTTCCTCCTTGAGATATGGAACATACCTCAACAACTCCAATAATCTGCTAGTATACTCATCATCTGTCATAGAACCCATTTTTAGCTCATAAAACTCCTTAGCTTTGTCATCATAGTACCTCTATGATAAGTACTTATTCTTGAATATCCTCTCGAAATCATCCTAGATCAGGTCTTCCTCCTAAATTCCCTTGACATTCTTCACACCTTCCCACCTGATATTTTATTTCCCTTTAAGGCTGAAGGTGGCTATTTTGGCTTTCATGTTCTTTGAGTAGCTATGAAATCTAAAGAATTTCTCCATCCCAAGAAACCATGCCTCTGCATCTTCTTACTTCTTCATCTCTCCATCAAATGTAGGAGGCTTCACTTTCTTGAATTATTCAGTTAAATACTCCCTCATCCTATAAGGATGATGACGGTGATGACTATAATGATGTCTCCTAGATGAGGAAATAGAATAATTCCCATACATACCAACCTTCTTTCCAGGTGTATCCAGTGATATACCACCTCTGACTATATCCCCTCTTATCAAATTTGTATCAGTACCGAGATCTACTATCATAGGCTCCATTTTTTTTCTCTTCCTTCTCTTGAATGGTCCTCATATGTACCTGTTTATGCAACTCTTACAAGCTTTAAAGGATTTATGCATTAACCTTTACCTAATTCTCCTGAGCCCTTGCAATTCTTTCTAAGCCTCAACCAACCTGTCATTATCCGCTTTGAAACTTATGATATCTGCCCTCAAGCTCCTTAATGTATTTGCTATACCAAGAGAATACTCTTCTCCTTGCTACCCAATTGATATGTAGGGAGAGTCACGAGAACTGTAGTCTACCATTTTTTTTTTCATATTGGAATCTCTTCTTCCTGAAAATGTACCATGTCAAATAAACCAAATAGATACCAAAATAAAATCCATACCTCAGTGATGTTTAGAGGAGGCTTATCTCGTTTGCGATATCAGTCCACATTATCATGTACATGTATAATCATAAACATATCCATGTAATAACATAACATCACAACAACATCATGCATGACCATACCAACTGTATACCATGACCCCATGCATGACAACCATAACCTTGAAAACATAAAATTTTACCCAAAGAGAGTGAAACCATGAAACCCGCTCGGATACCACCTTGTAGTATCACATACGACCCAAATAGAGAAAAACATGCTTTAAACCACCCTATAACTGCATCTTCTCATATTTACCCATTTTCACCGGCTTTCCTGAGGTAAACATGAGCTGAGGATCGCTATAATAATAATCAACCTCTTATGTGACCTTAAGTAAATGGAGTCGAAGACTTAAGACCTTACTGACTTCCCTCAGGCGCCACAGGACCTCTAGGAGTAACCCAACCCCTCCAGGTGTCTAACCCCTGAGAAAACTCACTTTTTTCCTAACCTAGAACCCTAGTCGCTCCCTTGCTAAGGCCTCCATGCGACTACGGGTTCCCAATTGCACTCATAATCCTGCCTCCATGCGACTATGGAATTTCAGCTCAATTCTATGCTAGGGACTCCTAATTTTGTGTCACTTTTCAAGGCCAGGACTCAGGTCTCTTCCCATAACTTAGTTAAACTTCCAGAGTTGATAAATAACATAGAAACATTTCCTGTAAACTAAAAACTGAAACAAACACTTGATCTGACCATCCCCAACCGGGACTGACATTTTGTCAAACACTTGATGAATATACAACCTACGGGTCATGAATGCAAGTCTAAACATAAGGGACTGAAAACTTATCTGATGTTTAACAAGAAGGGTCGTTTCCTTCTCACATTAGTTGCCATAACACCAATTAGGTCTTCCATTCATTATTCATTCAGTTACAAGTAAAAACATGAAAAGATCCATGACTAAGATATGTCATATAACCATGCTTATAACCAACATATAACCAGATAAAATAAAAAATAAAAAATAAACCATTAAATTCACATAATAACCAGTACATTTCCTTATCAAAAGAAAGATAAACTTAGCTTTTATTAAACATAGGCAATTACCGATCAGGATTCGGGTCTTCCACATTCCACCCAACCATAGATTGGTTGAGCCAAATATTTCTTTCAACCAATAACCCTTGTTCCATATTCCAATCATGAATGTGGGATCTCATGGGATAAACCAATCCAAACACAACCAAGGGAATACATAGGTTAAACCACCTACACCCTCACCATACCGTGATCTCACCTAAACCAGTGTCGAGATCACAATACCGAACTAAGCTTGGATACCTCAAAATTTCTTCACCAATACCTTGAGGAAATTTCCCATCTCCACCCTCAGGCTTTACCTTGTATCCCATCATTACCGGCCAAGGGATTCCTATGCCTTTGGGAATTTTCCTGAGGCCACCTCACCTGGATCTGAAATCTTCCGGCAATCGAAATTTCAAAATCAAGAACAATCCCATCACATGATGGCTATCCAGAAATGGGAAGGCTACACTAAAATCCATTGTCGAAACTTGGCAAAATACATGCTAATGACAGCAAAAGAACCAAATACCAACATGCACATGCCATGCATATCAAAACTAGCTAGGAAATCATACATGCAACTTGTTACCTGAAAGTGTTCTCGCTGAAGTTTCTTGATCCTTGCCTTCCTTTTTTTTCCTTGTATTTCTTTTATTTTCCTTTCCTTTGCCTTACTTTCCTTTCCTTTCCTTTTCCTCCATGTGCTTGCTTTCTTTCTTTCCCCTCATGGTGTTCTTCTCTCTAAGACAAATTCTAAAACTAAACTAACAGAAGGCTACCAACTGATGCTCTGAGTTTTGTTTATTGGTGAGGCCTCTAATTTCTTCAAATTTCCATTATTTTCCTTCATTTTCCTCCTCACATGCAACCTGTGACATTTCACCTTCCTTTTATCCTAATTTCCATCATTGTCATAAATAATGTTCCAAAAATACCTTTTTTCCTTTCCAAAGCCTTAGTCATTTCCTTTGCCAATTTCCCTTAGCCATATACACAAAAATTGATTCCCACTAGGATATTTTGCCCAACATTCAGCTTGGATAAGTGTTCCTTGCTCGTGGTCTCATTTTACCTTTATTAAATTTTATTACATGAACTTTTAACTCGAGGTTGATACAGAAGACTCCAAAAAGGATGCAAATCCTGATAAATCACGTTAAGGTATGATTGGTGAAGTTTTGAATATTTGTAATGTTCCTCAATACTATGGAAAAAAATTGTTATATTATGGTGCTTCTCATCACATTTTTCCACCTAGAAGTTGATTTTCTTCATATCCATTTGTTGATGGTGGAATTTTTCTTATGGGTAATAATATTTTATGTAAGATTGTTAGGGTTGGGAGCATCAAAATTAAAAAATTTGATGGTAATATAAGGGCATTAACAGATGTTATACATGTGCCTAAAAAAAAAAAAAATCAGATCTTTAGGAGTGGATTCTAAGTTTACAAGTCAAGGTGGAGCACTAAAGGTGTCCAAGGGTGCTTTGTCAGATTATGAAAGCTATAAAGATAGGAAATATTTACAGTATGGATGGAAGTACTGAAAACAATGAAGCAATGATGGTATATGATGAGGCGATTGAAACCACCCGTTTATGGCATTAGACATCAAGTCATATGAGCGAGAAAAGACTTCAAGTACTAAAAAATAGAAAATTACTTCCAAATTTAAAATCTCTACTTTGAATTTAAGAAAACATTGTATATTTAAAAATTAGTGTAGACAGAAGTTTAACACAAACAGTGATATTAGTAAATGTATTCTTGATTATATATATTCATATGTTTTTAGGCCACCCCTTATCATTTATTTTGAAGCATGGTCATATTTTATAACATTTATAAATAATTTCTCTAAAAATATGTGGGTCTATGTCCTGAGAAAAAATAATAATAATAATAATAATAAAATAAAAATATAAAATAAAAATTGATTCGTTTGATACATTAAAACAATTTAGAACTATGGTAGAAAGGAGAAATAGCAATACAATCAAATGTTTAAGAATGGATAATGGAGGCGATTTCACTTCCTTAGAGATCAAAAAATATTGCAAATAAGTTAGGATCATATACAAAACCGCTATATATACTACCCATCAAAGTGGCATAGAAAAACACATGAACGAAAATCTTTTAGAAAGAGCAAGGAGCATGTTCAATAATGTCAATTTACAAAGATTTGTGGGCAGTAGAAATCACTACTGCTTGTCATCTTGTAAATCGATCAACATTCAATTGCAATAAATTGTAAAAAACTTAAAATATGGACAGGTCAACCCTGCAACCAAATTTAAAAATAAATAAATAATTTGTTGTTAATGCTAAAAAATCAGTGTTACGTTAGAATATTGAGAACATGAAATAATCATACAACAAAACAAAAAACAAAGAAATTAACATATAATTTACTCTATATTTAGGTAAATATAACCATGTTAATATGATCTTGTGACTTTGTAGTTTTGTAAGTTTTAAATATTATACATTTATTATTTTAAGTAGCAATAATGTTATGATGTTTCTATATAACATTTATATATATATATATATATATATATATATATATATATATATATATGTGCATTAATAAATTTTTATATTAGAGCATTGTATTCTTAAGGAAAAAACACTTATATCTCATAAATAATTGCTTATGAGGCATTGGAATTTTTATCTTGGACATGGTTTTTTATATTGCAGGTAATTTCCGGTCCAAACAATTGTGGGTAAATCACTTCCAAGTTTAGGTAAAACAAATCAGACATTTGCATACTTTTTGTGATTGCATTACTGATGTTTTTTTTGTTGGTGATTGGAAACAAGGGTTTGATAATCTAATTTGTTGGACTCATCCTTTACTTCTTTGCATTAGGTTATCAGTATCTTAGTTTATTTAGCATGACTTCAAAGGTTATTTCAATTCTGCAGCTGATTGGCACCAACTTCATTGTTTGGAAGAAGAATTTGATTAACATTCTCATGGGGGCAAAGAACCTCTGGCGCATAGTCAATGGTGCTAGAAACAAACCAACGAATGCCAAATATTTTGTTGTATGGGAGGAGAATTTTAAACATGTAAGAGGTATCATTGGGAAACTATCTTATACAATCTACAAATACATATAGAAGCTAAAGATAACCCAATTGAAGTGTGGAAAACCTTAGCTTCTTTGTAAGAAAATACTGATTATGTTACTACCCATTCCCCCGGGATGAAGGTTGTTGATTTGCTTCATTAAGAAGTCCTTACCTTGCAATCGAAAGTTACACAGTCACAAACATAGCAAGAAGGATTGAAAAATCAGTATCAAAATTTGAATAAAGATCACGATTCCTTGTTGATGCAACTAACTAAGAAGAATGAGACTATTCAAAACCTATAACACTACAAATATAACCTTGAGTTGGAAGTCAGTGGTCTAAAAAATGTTGAGAAGAAGCCTAATGATGTTACAACCTATTCTCTTAAGAAGTTTGATGATCCACTTCGTCAAGAATTCATTTCCTTACAATCCATTGTTTCTTAGTTGTAGATAGTGTAGAAATTACACAAACAACATGTATATCATGGATTCAATCCGATCTAACAATGTACTAAAGATAGATACTAAATCGCTTCTACAAATCAATTGCGGAAATTAAACACAATAGCCAATCACATGAAGCAAATAAGAATCAAATCAAACCACAACACGGATAATTTCTCGGGGAAATATTGTTGCTCAAAACTCCGCTATATTCTATTTTCTATTCAGCATGGATACATGAAACAATTACAATGCACTCTTCTCACAAGTGTCTCCAGCACTCATCTAATTGTCTCACACTGTCCTGGACAAAACTGACCAACACTTAGCCAATTCTCAGCCTCTAAACAGCCTGCCTTGCTTGCACAATTCCTGATGAATTCAATTCCTATTCTTTATGGATTTTGGCCTTCCTAAACTGCGCAAGGATCATTGGAAATCCAATGTGTGTTTGGTTGCATGGGTGCAAACCAATAATCCTACAACTGATAGTTAACATCCCTTTCACCTTTGCCTCAACTGGGTCTCCACTGGAACTAACATGCATGCAGCTAATAATAGTAAATCATCAATTGCATGTTAGATCATTGATTGTGAATTAAATAATATTTAATTTGCTTTATCTCTCACTAGTGCAACAAACAGTTACAACTAGCTCAACTGACTTTAACTCACGTAACTGAGTTAACTGATTACTCATGCATTAAACTAATGCACCAACTGTTATTTGAACTTTGTTACAACTAGAATTACTCTGCATGCCTCACCAACTACCCTCAACTGGAAATTCATGAGCTAACTGAGTTTATAACACTCAGTTAACTATTACTAGTGATTATGAGATAAGATTACATTTTATTGTCCATTTTAATTAAGGGAAAATTAAAATAGACACTGCACCAAATTTAGCCCACACCAGTGTAGGTGTTGCTAAAACCTGTGGTCCCACACCAGTGTAGGTGTTGCTAAAACCTGTGGTCCCACACTAGTGTAGGTGCTGCAATTTCTTCTTGGACTTCAACACCCCCTCTCAACAAGAAAGGAATTATTTGCCACCTAATTCCCGTCTTTATGGTATTCGAATTCTCTCTTGATGAGCGCCTTCGTCAAAATATCTACATCCTGATCTTCCGTGGGAATGTACCGAAGTAACATTATGCGCCTCTGAACACAATCTCTGAGATGGTGGTATCGGATGTCTATGTGCTTGGACCTATCATGAAACACAGTATTAACTGATATTTTAATGTAACTCTGGTTATCACTATGTATCACTGTCGAATCCACCTGAGAACCAAACAAACTAACCAGGATATTTCTCATCCATATGGCCTCACATGCAACTTGATTTGTTGCCATGTACTCTGCCTCCGCTGAACTGAGTGCCACATATCTCTGCTTCCTGTTGTACCAAGAAACTTTTGTCGATCCTGTGCTAAAGATCCCTCCTGATGTGCTCTTTCTGTCTGATGAATTTCCTGCCCAATCTGCATCTGTGAGGCCTTGAAGCTTCACTCCCTCTGTCCTTTTGTACTATAATCCATACTCTGTAGCTCCCCTGAGATATCTCAAGACATGCTTCCCCGCCTTCCAAAAGAGCTTGGTCGACTTAACCATAGCTTGACTCAGCTGGTTAACTGCATAGCAAATGTATGGTCTGGTGTTCACTAAGTACACCAGTGAACCTACTAGCTGCATGTAGACAGTAGCATCCACTACTTCTCCAAAAGTAGCATCCTCTTTCCTCCAATTTCCGAGAAGAGGAGTGTCCATGGATTTACAACTCTCCATGTGAAACTTACCCAGTATCTCTTTGGCATACTTGCCTTGAGAAACAAAAATATCACCATCCTGTTGCCATATTTCCAAACCAAGGAAAAAATGGAGTCCCATGTCCTTCATTTCGAACTCGCTTGCAAGATCCTCCTTGCATGAGTTTATCAGCTGCTCATCACCTGTGAAAATTAGATCATCAACATAAAGTACGATAATCAAGAGCTTACCATCAACCGAAATCTGGTACAGGTTTTCATCCTCTTCACTTTTGGTGAAGCCCAACCCAGTGAAATAGTTTTCAATCTGAGTGTACCAAGCATGATGTGCTTGCTTTAGCCCATACATTTCTCTCTTGATTCGACACACATGCGACTCACTATCAAAGATCTCGAAACCTTTTGGCTACTCTATGTACACTTCTTCCTCAATAAATCCATTGAGAAATGCAGTTTTCACATCCATTTGATGAATTCGCCACCCCATCTGTGCTGAGAGTGCAAGGATAAATCTAATGGAAGAGTACATCGTGACTAGTGTGAAAGTCTCATCATAGTCAATCCCATCAATCTGTGAGAATCCCCGAGCCACAAATCTGGCCTTGTACTTCTCAACACTCCCATCAGTAGCTTGATTTACCTTATAGATCCATCTAGATCCAACCATTGATTTGTCGAACGGTCTTGGGACAATCTCCCATGCATTTTTCTTGACGATGGAGTCATATTCCTCCACCATAGCATCAACCCAAATTGGTTTTTGCACTGCCTCCTGAAAAGAAGATGGTTCTGTCAAAATACACTTGCTCATAAGAGCCATGTATCCAGTAAACCTGTCTGGAGACTGTCTCTATCTGAGCAGTGAAGTAGGGGCTCCTACATTCTCTGCTACATCAAGTCTCAATCTATCAGCTTCTGTGGTGTGCCTTCTACCATTTCTGGTGGATGGATCTACATGAATTTTTTCTGCCACTCCATGATCCTCCGCATGTGGCTGCTCCGCATCTTGAGGCTCATCATTTGGAACCAAGAGTTCCTCCTCTGCATGCAAATCCAGCTCCCTCTCAAGGGACAATCGCATGGCTTTCTCCTCATCAAACTTTATATCTCGTCACAGAACAGTCATTCTGTTGTTTGGAAAATACACCCGACAGTTGTGGGGAGTTTCAGTGTACCCCAAAAATATCCCAATCTCAACTATTGGTTCCAGATTCTTCCTGGCGTCTTTGGTCACATGCATATAAATGGATGAGCCAAAAATATTAAAATGTGAAACATCAGTTTTCTCACTAGTAAAAGCCTATTCTGGTGTACTCATGCCAAGTATCCTATGAGAACAATGGTTTTGCACAAATATCGTTGTGTTGCATGCCTCTGCCCATAGATGTAATGGTGGGCCCTGATCATGCAACATCGCTCTTGTTGCACCCATAATTGTTCTGTTCTTTCTCTCTGTGACCCCATTCTACTGTGGGTTATGAGGCGCAATCAATTCTCTCTGAATTCCTTCTTTGTTGCAGAAGTTCTTGAATTCATTGGAGATGTACTCACCACCATTTTCGCTCCTAAGAGCCTTCACATGCTTCCCCATGTATTTCTCCACCAGTGATTTGAACTCAAGAAACTTTGAAAACGTTTGATCTTTCTTCTGCATGAATTAGATCCTACACTTTCAAGAAAATTCATCAACAAATATCACATAGTAATTATGCTTTGTTGTCGAATCAGTAGAGAATGGTCCACACACGTCTGAGTGAACTCTCTCAAGGATCCCCGAGGCTCAGTTCTCCTTCTCATGAAAGGTGGCATTTTCATATTTTCCCATAGTACATCCATTGAATGTGTCTGACTGTGCAAGTGTACCCTTGGGAAGACCCGTAGAAATCTATTGCATTACCTTCAAGGCTCTGTGGTGTAGATGGCCCAATCTCCTATGCCATAACTCACCCTCATCCTGGCTCACCACTTTGTCTGCCTTACTCATAGATTTTGTGCAGCCATCTAAAACAAGTTTATAGAGATTATTAACTCGAATCCCAATCTTCTTGGCTTGCCTGTTGTTTTGTGTCGCAGGAAATATTTTCCTTAATTGAAAACAACATCATAGCCTCTATCCTCCAACATTGCAACTAAGACTAAATTTTTCTTCAATCCTGGTACATGCATTACATATTTTAATTGAAAGGGTTTACCTGAATATCTCTGGAAGATAATGGTACCAATCCCGATAGCATTGTACCGCCCGTCATCATCCATTTCGATATGCATCTAGAGGTCCTTCTCCTCCAAGCTACTGAAAATTTCTTCGTCTCTCACCATGTGAAAGGATGCACCACTATCCAAATACCACACCGATCCCATTGCACTTGACACCATGCATGCAATGAGAGAGAAGTCAAGCTCAAATTGCGAGGCCAAAGCCTCACCAGCTGCAAATCCTGAAGCCTTCTTGTTCTTCTTCTTTTGTGGACAGTTAGTGGCATAATGTCCATGCTCGTGACAGTGAAAACACTTCACTCTGGATATGTCGCGCTTCTTTCCATCTTTACCGAACTCTGATTTGTAATGGAATTTCTTTCCTTTCCCCTTCTTCGCCTTGGTGGCCAAAGCACAATCTTATTCATCTTCATTCTTAGATAAAGATCCATCTCTGGTATTATGTCTGAACTCTTCTTTCACCAAATCTGCCCAAATTCGTTCCTAATCTAGCAGCTTTTCCCTTCCATTGAAAGAGCCATGATAACTATGCCAACTCTTGGGAAGTCCTAAACGAGATAGGCTCACCAAATCATCATCAGCGACAGTAATTCCAACGCTCCCAAGCTCATCCCAACATTGGACAAACTTTGTTAAATATTTTGGCATGGAGTCGCCTTTCTCCATTTTGATCTTCCTGAGTTTATCCTTTAGTGCCAATATCCTATGATCATTGTTGCTCTGAAATAGATATATCAAAGCTTTCCACATTGCATATGGTGTCACTTTTCCATGGAGACTTGAGACAATGTGGTCTCATACTCCCTCCAATAAGATCCTCCTCACCTTTGCAACTTTCTTTTTCCATGCATCAAGATTTGCAGCATCTATCATAACGGATTTGGGAACATCATTGTCGATGAATTCCTTCAATCCATTGTCCTCCAGTATTTCCTCCATCCTATCTTTCCAAGAAATATATTTAGAGCTACCCTTGAGTGCATACTCCAACCTCAAGCCATTGAAAGCCATTTTGATCCTGAATCACCTGTAGCACCAAAAAATTCTTCTACAAATTTGAATTCTATTCAGTCACAAACTCAGCTTCTCCTCCACTATTGTGATTTCTTGTGCTCTGATACCATGTAGAAATTATACAAACAATATGTATATCATGGATTCAATCCAATCTAACAATGTACTAAAGCTAGATACTGAATCACTTCTATAAATCAATTGCGGAAATTAAACACAATCGCCAATCACATGAAGCAAATAAGAATCAAATCAAACCATAACAAAGATAATTTCTCGGGGAAAGATTTATGCTCAAAACCCCACTATCTTCTATTGTATATTCATCATGGATACATGAAACATTTACAATGCACTCTTCTCACAAGAGTCTCCAGCACTCAGCTAATTGTCTCACACTGTCTTGGACAAAATTGACCAACACTTAGCCAATTCTCAACCTCTAAACAACCTGCCTTGCTTGCGCAATTCCTGATGAATGCAATCCCTATTCTTTAAGAATTTTGGCCTTCCTAAATTGCGCAATGATCATGGTAAATCCAATGTGTGTTTGGTTGCATGGGTGCAACCCAATAATCCTACAACTGATAGTTAACATCCCTTTCACCTTTGTCTCAACTAGGTCTCCATTGGAACTCACATGCATGCAACGAATAATAGTAAATCATCAGTTGCATGTTAGATCATGTATTGTGAATTAAATAATACTTAAGGCACTTTATCTCTCACTAGTGCAACAAACAATTACAACTATCTCAACTAAATTTAACTCACCTAACTAAGTTAACTGATTACTCATGCATTAAACTAATGCACCAGCTGCACTTCGAACTCTGTTACGATTAGAATTACTCTGCATGCCTCACCAACTACCCTCAACTCGAAATTCATGAGCTAAATGAGTTTATCACACTCAGTTAACTATTACAAGTGATTATGAGATAAGATTACATTTTATTGTCCATTTTAATTAAGGGAAAATTAAAGTAGACACTGCACCAAATTTAGCCCACACCATTGTAGGTGTTGCTAAGACATGTGGTCGCACACTAGTGTAGGTGTTGCTTGGACCCACTGGTCCCACACTAGTGTAGGTGCTGCAATTTCTTGTTGGAATTCAACAGATAGAGCAAGAAGTATTGAAACATCAATGTCAAACTTTGAAGAAAAATCACATATCTTTATCTATGCAGCGGACTGAAAAAGGATGAGACTATTCAAAACCTATAGGATTGAAAATATAACCTTGAGTTCGGAATAATTCATCTACAAAATGTTGGGAACGTTGATGATTTTGAGTATTCAAACTCATCTGCTAATGATATTGCTTATATTTTGGTCAATTATAAAACCGTTAATGTTGATGTTTTTGTCTAATCGCATGGTTTATTGGCCACTATTCTTGGTGTTTCTCTTAGTTTTGAAAAATCACACTACATGTATTAGGTCCTAATTATTGAACGAGATGGGTTTTAATAAAGTTGGACTTGGGAAGAATGGAATTTCCCTTGAGATACATACATCTAGAGCATGTCTTGGTATAATGCTACTACTCCTACCTCATTACATGAATCTAGTCATTTTGAATACCGGACAATCTTATTTCTTGAAGGATTTCTTCAAACTCAATTATTGGAAGAGTTTCCCTCTACTAATTTCATTGAGAAAACTAATGAGATGATTGAGAATGTCATTGCAGATGATACTTTTGTTGATGTACATGGTTAGTCTACTTTTTTTAGTGAATTATAACATGAGTCTACATATATCCCATATCATCATCGTCATAAGAATCATAGGACTTCACCAAGGAATCCAAATTCTTGGCAGCATGGAAATTATGCTTTCAAATATTTGCAGCATAGGTGTGAAAGGCATAACCATAGACCAGTGCCGACTATTAGGGTAGATTGTGGTTGGAGTAATCAAAAGGTCATGGAGTGCACTTCATATATTCCTAAGGACTTTATATTGTTGTGTATCATCCACTATTATTGGATATATAGTTATGCATATTTATAAACTTGTGTTCTATCAACATTTATGGTGACATTATTCAGACTTCTTCAAAAGTATTTCTTGTCACTGGTGCTAGTGTTCAAACTTCTTCAAGAGCATTATTTTTTCATAGTTAATAAATACGATATTACATTCTCATGGATGTTTCTCTTATTGGGATTTTACCATGTAAATATAGTGATTTCTTTCTTTTGTCTCTTGTCTCATTTTTTTATTGATTAAATGTGGTTCTATGTACAGAATGTTAGATTACTAAAATTTTGTGGTGTAGCTAAGGGACCCTAAATCAAAGAAATATATTTTTGTTGGTGATGATATTGTAGCTAATGGATATAGAATATGGGATCACGTTTCCTAGAAAATCAGCATTAGCAAAAATGTAATACGTTTTTTCAATCACTTTTCTGAAGAACACTATTTATTATGTATGAAATGATCAATGTTTCGGGTGGACGCTCCACCCATCGTCAAAGAAACACAGTTTTTCTTTTCAAATGTAATATTTAATGAATCCCCTCTCATTAAATCAAACAATGTATAAGTTAATTTGAAACATGAACAAATACCATTAAATCAACAAATTCAATTAGATACCTAACGCTCTATAGACACAAGGAACATCATAGATGCTAAAGATATTCAAGGGAATGTGGAAATTCTACAGCCAACATCAAGAAGATCTGAACGGGGAAAAAAACCTCCTAAACGATAATACAAATTTTATTTCATCTATTTTTTTAGTTACTAATGATGGGGGAGCCTTCTTATTCTCAAGGAATCATAAATGATATCAAAAATGCCAAATGGTGATATCAGTAATGCCAAAAGGAAGGTAGTAATGAAAAAGGAGATGGATCCCTTGAAGAAAAACAAAATTTGGAACTTGGTATAACTTCCTAAATATATAAAGGTTATTCGGTGTAAATAGGTCTCTGTATTGAATAAAGCGGGCGATGGTAATGTTGAAAGGTATAAAGCTACATTGGTGGCAAATAATTACTCTCAGATGGAAGTATAGACATTAGATGAAATTTCAGCATAAAAGTGGCCTCCTAAGGAAAAATAATAAAATAAGAGTTACAAATTTTGGAAGGAAAAGAATAAAACTAATTTTTTAATTATATTTTTGGCTTATCTCCTTACAGGTTTTCTCAAATTTCATGTGTATACACTCATTGGATGCAGCAACGAGTACCCATTATGCATATTTTTTAGAATACCTATACTGCTAAAAATTCAAGATACATTAAAAAAAATGTGTTGTGTCTTCAATTTTTATCATTGTGGGTATTCTCAAAAGTATGCATAATGGGTACTCGCTGGATGAAGAATTTATTTTTGCGTCCAACGAGTGTCTACACTTGAAATTTGAGCAAACTTGCAAGTAGATAAGCCAAAAATACAATTAAAAAAGTGGTTTTTTTTAATTTTCCCTCCAAAATATTTACATGTGTCTCTTTTTAAATTTAAAGGATTTTGATTTGTTTACATATTGTGTACATGAAAATTTCATGGGAATTTTAGGCTGAAATTTCCTCTAATGTTTCCGTGAAATCTTTTCGTCAATTTTTAAGTTTGTATATGTTAATATTGTGTTGGCACTACTCACTATGCTTTATTTGGAGTTAGATAAATTAGATGTTAAAATAAAAATTTTACATGATTATTTAGATGAGGAAATATACATGGAAAAACCAAAAGGTTTTGTGCAACATTGCAAAAGAAGGTTAATTTGCAAGTTCAAGAAGTCATTGTAGATCTGAAGTCATCTCCCAGACAATGGTACAAGAAGTTTGATCCTTCATGATGAGCCAAAATTATACTATGAGAATTGATAATTTTATTTACTTCAAGAGCTTTAATAATATATTAATTATCTTGTTGTTACATGTTAACGATAATGCTTGTTGCAAATAAAAGCATGGACGAAAACAACAGGTTGAAGGCTCAAATGGCTAGGACCTTTGATATGAAGAATCTAAGAGAATGAAATAAATCTTGGGCATTAAAAATACACAAAGACAACAACAAAAAATGATAAGCTCATTTTTTTACAACAAATGTATGTTAAGAAAATACTTATGAAATTCGTTATGAATAATGTGAAACCTATAAATATCCCTTTCGCTTTCCATTTTAAGTTTTCTTTAGGTTTATGTCTTAGTAGTCAGAAAGGAAATGAGTATGTCTCATGTCATGTACCATATGGTAATGCAATATGAAGTTTGATGTATGCAGTGGTATGTACCAGACCAAATATTTCACATGCAGTGGGTGTCGTCAACAGGTGCATAGAAAATCCAAAAAAAGATATAATATTGGAATGCAATGAAATGGGAGTAATTATTGCATCACCTTTAATGTTAGTAGTGACTTTGTATGTGCTTTTGTTGATTCAAATTTTGCAGGTGATTTTAGCAAAGAGGATTTATACTTGAATTTATGTATGTACTCTTATAAGATAATTTATTAGTTAAATGTCAAAGCTTCAAAAAAAAAATGTCTGGTCGGGTTTGGTAGCTCCATTAATTGTTGAAATTCTATTAAGATTAGCTATAATATATACAAATAAAGGAAATACTCTTGGGATTCATATTCCAAGATCTTTGTCTTCTAATTTTTTATGTACATATTTACAAATATTTTTTCAATTTTTAAGGATTAGGTGTCAAAATTCCCCACCTTAATCTGAAAGGATGTTTGTAAGTCCAAGCACCATTTTGAATCTTTCAAACTTTTCTCCTCTAAGCACTTTGGTGAAGATGTCTGTAATTTTCTCATTTGTGGAACAATGGTGTAGGTGAATAGTCTTGGTCTCAACATGATGTCGAATAAAATGATATTTTGTATTGATATGCTTGGTTCGATCATGGAACTTTGGATTCTTGGTCAATTTTATTGCAGAAGTATTTTCAATTAGAAGAGTAGTAGAATGCACTTGTTTTTGTTGCAAATCTTCAATAATTTTCCTGAGCCGCACAATCTCCTTCGTTGCTTCTACAGTTGCCACATTTTTTTCCTTTGTTGTGGACTCTGTTGGGACTAATTGTTTGTGTGACCTCCATGGGACAGCTCATGATCCAAGACTCATAACATAACATGAAGTAGATATTCCATTTTCTTTATCTCCATCAAAGTTTGAATCAGAGTATCCAATCAAGTTGAAGTCATCCACCTGTGTATATTTGATTCCAAAGTCTTGAGTTCCCTTCAAGTACCTTAGAACAATTTTTGCAGCAGACCAATGACCCTCACAAGGTTTTTGCATAAACTTGGAAAGGATTCCAATAGCAAGTGAAATGTTTGGTCTAGTAGTAGTGAGGTAGTTAAGACTTCATATGATTCGTTCGTACTTAAATGCATCCTCATATTCATTTCCTTCTTTGGATGTGAGATTCAAATTTTGTTCCATTGGAGTGATCAAAGGATTTCACTTTTCCATGCCAAATTTGTTCAAAAAATCTCCAATGTAATTCTTTTGAGAAAGGAATATAGACTTTTGATGTTAGGTTACTTCAATACCCAGATAGTAGTGAACATATCCCAAATATGTCATCCCAAAACCTTTCCTCAATTCTTTCTTTATGGATGCAATATAATTTTTCATTGTTCATTGTCATTAGTAAATCATCTACATACACCACGAGATAGACAATTGTTTTTCCACATTTCTTGACAAATAAAGTTGCATCATCAAAATCATAGTGTTTTAACTTTAGATTCAGAAGATGTTCAATGAATTTCTCGGCTCGTGGTGCTTGTTTAAGGCCATACAAGGCTTGATAAGATTACATATTTTTTTCTCTTGTCGCTTCACAACAAATCCTTCTGGTTGAGACATAAAAACAATTTCTTTCATATCTCCATTCAAGAAAGCATTTTGTACATCCATTTGATAGACTTTCCATCCATTTTGAGTTGTGAAGGAAAAGAGAGTCTAGATGGTATACCATTTTTCTATGGGGATGGAATTATCCTCATAATCGAGCCCTTCTTTCTATGCAAATCCTTTTTCCATGAGCCTTGCTTTGTGCTTGTTAAGTGAGACATATGATTTATACTTGTCCTTGAAGACCCACTTGCAGCCAATCGGTTTGGTTCCAAATGGAGGGTCCACCAGCTTCCAGCTTCCATTCTTTATCATATCATCATGTACTCTTTCTGCATTATTTATTTCCATTCATCATGAGAAGTAGCTTATTTAAAAGAATTTGGTTTGAAATCAATATAAAAATTTAATTCACAATCATAAGAAACATCCATGTCAAATCAAAATCGTCTACATCACCTCCATTTTGTCTAGTAGAACTTCTTGTTCATGTCTATCCAACCTCATTGGGATGAACACTTTCAAGTGTATTATTGAGCCATTTTGGAGGACCTTTCTGAGTTGGCCAAAGTTGTTCAATTCATTGAGGTGGGGCTTAATCAATATTTAGCCTTCCAATTATCTCAATCACATCACTCAAAGTGTCTTCTTGATCAGTGGCTAGAGCTTCATGAGGGGGGGAGAGTGATTCAGAAGGAGATTCCACAGATTGATCCAAGATAGAGATCCCCCATTCAAGATGTGGAATCTCATCATCAAATTCTTGAAAATATTTTGCATTCCTGAAATTTTCCAAGCGATCAATTTGTCGCTCAACAACATTGTCGTTCTTAGAAGATTCAAGAAATATCAAATTTCTAGACAATATAAACTTCTTATTTACTTCATCATAGAGATGATATGCTTTGGAGGTATATGAGTACCCCAAGAAGATACACTTTCGACTCCTTGCACCAAGTTTTTTCTTTGTTCCTTAGAAATCAAGGCATAACATGTGGAACCCAAAACCCTGAGATGCCTCACCGAAGGAATATGGCCTTACCACATTTCCCAAAGAGTCTTGTTTTTTAGGGCATGAGATGGACATATGTTTTTAATATAAACTACGCATAGAACTGCATCAGCCCAAAAAATCAGCTTAAACATTTATGAAAAACATCATTGAATGTACCATATTTAAGATTTCATGTTCATTCTTTCGGCTATACTATTTTGTTGAGGATTTAAGGCACAATTGTTTGATGTTGGATCCCATGTTGGCGAAGATAGTTTTCAAAATCATTTGAATTATATTATTTTCCATTATCAATACGAATAGAGTCAATGTGAGATTGTGTATTGTTTTCAATCCATGCAATAAATTTTTTGAAAGTTTCAGAAGCTTCAGATTTGTTCTTCAACAGATATATCCAACACATTTTAGTATAGTCATGAATAAAAGTCTTCATGTATTTATTTCCATTTGCAGAAGGAATGGGCATAGGGCCATACAACTCATAATGAATCAGTTCAAATTTTCTATGTGCTCTCGAAATGGAATCATAAAATGGTTGTTTGCTATGTTTTCGTAAGATACAAACATTACATTGCTTCAGTTTCCTAGGAATGGTTGGAAAACCAGTAACACCATTTTTCTTCAATAAATGAACATTGTCATAGTTCATATGTCCAAATTTAGCATGCCATAAGCCACTGGATGGCAATGTACCTACATCATACTAAAAAGTGTATGCATAATTATATGAACGAGCAGAAGTTCCTTGCAACTTCAAGAGTCTTTCTTCTTCCATTCCCGTCATGACAAGTGAGTTGTATGATGCTTATATCACCTCAACTTTTCTATCAAACATGTGAATGGAGTGTCCTTGCTGAAAAATGTGAACCAAAGATAGCAAGTTTCTCCGCAATTATGGAAGGTAGAGAACATCATGTAGAAGAAAGTCAAGGAGACCGGGCAGTTTTATCCTGATGGTGCCAAGTCTTGATGGCTTGAGTTTTGATTTACCTGCAAAGTAGATTGCTCCATCTACATTGTCACTGAAATTTTCAAAAAATTCCTTCTGAAAATTCATGTGGCAGGTTACTCCTATATCAAGTAACCATGCATTTTTCCACGAAGCAAGTGAAGTATTAAACAAGTCTTCAATTACTCCAATATTGCAATGTGCCACAATATAATAAGCGGATTCAGGTGCTTTACTTTTCCCTGGATCTAGTTATTTACCTTTCTCTTCATTAATTTATTGTTTGATTCTATCCCAAGAGAGCTTGCATGTGGAAGCATCATGTCCATTTCTGTTGCAACGTATACAATGAAGATCAAGTATTCCTCCTTGGTAATGTTTTCCCTATCCATTTATGTTGCAGCGTATTTAATGTTTGCATCATGTTCATTTCTTCTTTCCACATCCTCTTCTACCACCTCTTCCTCTAGAATAATTGTGTCCCTGATTCTTCTCTTTCTATGCAAGAAACAAAACCTCTTCATAATATTGAGTAGTTGTCTTCCTCTTTCCGAAATATTTTTCTCTTTCTGCAAACTTCTCCACAAGAGAGTCAAAGATAATCTATTTAAGTTTTCCACTGGCTTGTAATGACTCAAGATCGTGAGAATATGTGGGATATAGTGCATTGACAAAAGTTGTGAGAGGAACATCCATTTCAACACTAATGGATTCTACGTCATGCATAATAGCTTTGATTTCAGAGGCTAGGGAAAGGGGATCATCATATTTCAATTCAATATTGAAGAGTTTGATCATCGATGGAACTACTTCAAGATTTGAGTGTGAGTCATATACGTATTTCAACTTTTTTAAACCACTAAAGGCATTGGTAGACAGTGCAATGTGACAAACTCACCTCTTCATTCACTGATGTAGCAATCAAGGCATTGGCCTTGTTTTTCTTGTTCTACCATATGAAAAGATTTATCTGAAGTGGGATTTTTAGGAGCACTTCCACCTTGAACTCCTTCACAAACACCTTTCCATAGTTCATTGAAAATGAAGGTATGATTTATCTTTCTAAACCATTCATGGTATTTCTCTTTTCCAATGAGAACTACTCCAATTATGGAGATGAGTGAATGCATTATTAAATGAAAGTTTGAGCTAGGCTCTAAATACTTGCAGCAAAAATCTAATGTCTCTATAAATAATAAAGACCCATCATACAGCGATCTGCAATTGTCTTCAAAATAACTCAAAAACAATGTTGGCTCTTGATCTCAAGCTATATAAATATAAATGACAATGGTATTTGTTTCAAAATTCAACCAACATCGATTCCTCTACTATATAAACGATGGTACTTTTATAAATAATCGTTGTATTTTATAAATATCGGCAGCTATGTTGTATGACTATGTAGTCTTCAATACAACACAGTACTAATTCATATCAGTCAACAGCATGTACCATTCAGCGCACGGAAACCAAACGCACGACATGCAACCCAAATACTAACGGTTTACATATGAATGGAACGACCAGCATATAACAAGGCACATATATAAACCAATTAAATGTTGCACATTATTGGAGTTTTAAACCAAGGCATATGAACATGAGCCCAACGCATATATAAACTTCATCGCACATACCAGGAGTTTTAACCAATGCACAGAGACTTTTAGAGATTATTCTACTCAAAAAATAAACCAGGGAGCTCCACATAACATATTGCTTCATACCAGATATTCAACGGATATATACCAAAAAATCAACGCACTCCATCATTATATTCAACGCTCCATTCCCACGCTACAGCGTTTCATTCAATGTTGTATTCAATGGAGTTCAACCTATGTTTTCAATACAACCTTCACCGCAGTCCATTCATCGTACAAAGACCATGAATCAACGCACAGAGATGCTTCAATGTATTCACTACTCGAACTTTTCAACGCACTCACTGCTCAAATACATTCATCGCTTCGACTATTCAACATATTCACTACTTGAACAAGGAGGGTTTATGTTACGAGGAGAAGAATCAAGCCAGAGAACTTTAGGGAATTTGAAAACAAAATGCAGAGTTTTTGTCAAGGGAGAGCAAAGAGGAGTTACGGAGCAAGAAAATGTTAAATTAAAACTTGTGCTCTGATACCATGTCAGACCAAGTTTGGTAACTCGAGTTGTTGAAATTTTATTAAGAATAGCTCTAATACATACAAAAAGAGGAGAGACTCTTGGGATTCTTATTCCAGGATCTCTTTGTCTTCTTATTTTGTATGTACATATTTACAAATGTTTTCCCAATCTCTAAGGATTAGGTGCCAACAAAAAATATATATACACTACAAAAAATATATATACACTACAAAAGCAAAACATATTGTTGTTTCACATGTCTGCAAGAAGGAAATTTTGTTGAAGAGTCTTTTAGATGAGCTTGAAAGAACATAGAATAATGTAATTGTATTTTTGTGATAGTGAAAATGCTATTTGTTTCTCTACAAATTTAGCTTATCATAGTAAGATTAAATATATTGATATCAAGTATCATTTTGTAAGACTCCATTGATGGAAGTGGAGTAAATCTTATAAATCTCCACATTAGAGAAAATTGCATTAACATGTTTGCAAAACAAGTGTCGTGAAAGAAGTCACAATGAGTGTTTGCCTTCTCTTAACTTACAAAAGAGGCGATGAAAAGGCTTAGACAAATATTAGCTAAATAGGTGGCAAGGTAGGCATTGTTAAAATATGACGATTAATTAAAAAACATTAAAAAAATCAATTTTTTTGGTGACTAGTCTAATGGTATTGGTTTACAAAACCAATGATAATTCATATAATAAATGTAATGGTGCTACTTGCCTTATTGTCTTCTCACTGAATCTTCTCACTGAATCAAATACTTGAACCAGATTTTGGACTCAGATCATTCATCTATATGGGGTTAGCGTTGGCTTCCCGCCAAAGCATTGCACATACCAGATCAGTGGCATCAAGCCAGGGAAAAGTACACAAGCACTAATAGCATCTCACATAAGAATACTAGATCATGATGACGAATTACTGTGGATACACTCTAAGCCCAAAACTGGATACTTATACATTATCGCCTCAAAGGATCGTGATATCCAGCCTTGGTGGTGGAAACACCTCTGGAGGCTAAAGAGCCCTGCTAAGGCCAGGATGTTATTATGGTGTATTCTAGAAAAATAAAAAACGCACTGGAGAAAATTTGAAAACGCGATCTTCCATGGCCCTTCATTGTGTGCCTTATGTAAAGAGGTCGAGGAATCAGTAGAACACTTATTCTTAACATGTCAAGCAGCCAGCCAAGTATGGAACCTGGTTTACCAAGGATTAACAATTAATATCAGGTAGCAAGGTGAGAATATCGATCAGGGATATCGCTCTGTGTATTTGCTGGGGAATATGGATAGGGTGAAATCGGTGAATTTTCCAAGACAGTGTCTTCATCCCTGAAACTATTGTTGCAGAGTTCATAGCAATATATAACCTCCTTCCTGATGAAGAACAAAACCACTGCCCACAAATCATCTATGGGGACTATTGACCACGCAAAATCATGGGCTTACTTTGATGGAGCCTCACAGCAAGGTAGATGTTGTGGGCCGTTGTTCTACACCTAAATGAATCTCATCACTTCGAATTAAAAGCAGGCTTGGGACAGGGCACAAACAATTTTGCAGAATTACTCAGTTTAAAGTTATTCTTATTTTCCATTAAAATAACTAACGACAATTACAAGGTTTTGGTGACTCAAAGGTGGTTGTTGATTGGTTTAATCAGCTTTGTACATGCCACACATGTAAGACACAAGATTGGAAACAAACTCAACAATATATTAATGAATGTCTCATAAAATGTTGTACAATAATGTACATATAAATACATCAAGAAACCGTTGAATCAATTATCGAGGCTTTTTGGACTCTAATAACCAATTACCTAACACAAACAAACCTGTGGATTAGTTGTCTAACATTCCCCCCTTAATCCGAAGAGATATACCAAAGTCTAAGAATGAGAGCTCATAATGCAGAAATGCATCTCATCCAAGAGTTGAATGTCTCTCATAAATGGTTTCTAAGGATGACCACAAACCTAAGATGGGAGAACTCAAGGTCCCCATCAACACTAACTCTAGAACCTACATAGCAGTTCTCAAAACAACGAAAAATGTGGTTTTAAGATGACCACAAACTCGGGAACTATCACAACAGTTCCTCGAACAATTCTGAATCTGGAAGTGCTTGCTCACAAACAACTCAATCAACTGAAGTCTCACAACTCTGGCTCTAATTGGTACAGGTTGTGGCTCAGGATGTGGATCACTGACTCGAGCTCGCTTGACATCTCGAACTTGAACCTGTAGCAGACCACTAACAAATTCCCCCCTTGTCGGATACAGGGTGAGAAGTATTCTTCATCACTGCAAGTTTCGTCAACACTCGAACAAATCCTACGATATGATCTGTAGATCTTCTTGGCTACTTTCGACCATTTCCAAAAAACAATCCATCCGAAATTTTGTTTATCTCTTGCAATACTCTTCTTTGTGGAACATCTCTCTGAATGGTGATTACGCTTTCCACAATGCTCACATGGGTGAAGATCAAAACACTAATATTTCATATGTCCAACTCTGTTACACTGTTGGCATTTATCAACTTTTTCTTGAACCACACCATCCAAAAATCATGCACTTCGAAATTTTATAGGTTTAGCGAAATCTAGAATGTGAAAAGATACAGCATTGTTATAACCCAAACGAGTTATGTGTTTATTGTGTGTAATCTTTAGCGAAATCTAGAATGTGAAAAGATACAGCATTGTTATAACCCAAACGAGTTATGTGTTTATTGTGTGTAATCTCTTCCCATGGTCTTATAACAGGTTTCACATCAACACTTCTAACTGCATCCAAATTTTCATTTGAAATCATTCATTTCTCTTACCATTCTCAGACTGATGATCAGGCTCAAACAACCTTTTGTTCTGAACAAGAACATGTTCAGAATTCTTCTTTTGTAATTCATGTAATTTATCTCGCTGAAACTGCAACTATGGCTCAAAGAATTCAATTTTGCTTTTAGTGTTTTGAAAACATGATTGGATGTCAGAGAACATGTCTTTGTTGACTTGGACATTATTATGGACAATAGATCGCATTAAATCGCTTAATAACTATACTAAATCATTTAGTTTGGCCATTTTCTCTAATGCAATTTTAAAGTAAACTTGCAATCAACTCAGAAAAATAAGTGTCGACTACCACCGAAAATGCACCCAAAACAAACAATTTTTCAATGATTTAACTGGGTGTTGGGTTCAATCGATCATGCACCCATCAACAATACAAATTCAAATAAAAATATGATCATTGCAACTACATAAGTAAGGATTTTTTTTATATCCCTGCTCCATACAATGAATGCTAAAGGAATTTGAAAACTCAAATATTTGGTCGGGTTCATCAAATAATGACATGCTCAGGGTCGCCAACCCATAGAAATCAAAATTATGTTATCTTCTTCTTGTCCAACAAAATTGTCACAACCTCAACAAAAATGTCACAACCTCTAAAATTTATTTTCTTTTGTAAAAAGAAAATAAACAAACATATGGATTTGAACTTGTGACTTCAAATATGTCAAGCAACTATATGAATTTTGATAACCACACTACATTCTTTACAAATTCAATTTCATTATGCTTTCATTCATCCCAAATACTCTAATTTTGTAAAAACTTAAACCACTATTTTGCCAAAATTATCTTACATAATTATTGGAATGATTGGTCATGCAATTGTTTGTTGGTCATACTCAATGTTCAACTTTAACCATGAATGAGCGTAAAGTTCTCCTTAACTGTTTTTATCGTGAAAACTAACTGATCTACCGAAACTGAATCTGAACTCAAATGTAAGAATCTATATCCAGCCACACTTGTTTGTTGGTCATACTCAATGTTCAACTTTAACCATGAATGAGCGTAAAGTTCTCCTTAACTGTTTTTATCGTGAAAACTAACTGATCTACCGAAACTGAATCTGAACTCAAATGTAAGAATCTATATCCAGCCACACACCGTGTAATTGAAGTACCCTTGAAGAAGTCACAAGGGTTATCTCGGAAATCACTTATGTTTGTTTAAATACACGTACACAAGCTTATCCATAAGGGTATTGATATTCAGAAAAGCAATCATAGTAGTATTGCAACATCATACCTTCCGAAACCATCGACTCATTGCAATTTCTTTGACAGGTCGTTGGTGCTCTCTTCACCAATGATTTTGCATACCAACGATCACAGCGATCTCTGCATTGGGTTCTCCTCTCTCTATTTGTAGTTACCTTCACTAAAATCGCTCAATGTCTTCAACAGATGTCAGATTTACCGTAGTTTCAACCGGTTCTCAAATCTTCAACATCATCCAACACACGAACAACAACATCCTTTACCGGATGAAATCTCAGACATCAGTGGATTTGTAAATCTTGAAACCATAATTCGCAAAATACACCCAAGCATTGCTATCCAATAAAGCCCACCGCTCCATCGCACCACGGATTCTTGCAGCTTTCCTTCGCGTCCAAACACCGAAATCACCTTGCAAAATTATATTGCATGATCTTTGTGTTCATTTATTGTCAAGCTCCATCTGGAAAAACAAGGGGTGGTTAGCCGCTATAGACAGGGAAATGCAAATTACCCAACCTTCCAAAGTGGTTTCTCAACAAACTATCAAAGCTTACGCGGAAAAAATAGGCACAATATATGAATATACTACTCTATTCCAAGGTCTCAGGCTACCAAATCAATATTTAGCATAACGCAAGCAACGTGATCAAAATTAAAAATCAAACACACACCCCATACCTTCATGTCATATGCCACAACTGCAAATTGAATTGTGTAAATTAATCTCTAAAAAACATATTAACACCATCAATTCAGTGCTCAATGCACTCACCATCTGCAAGAAATCTAGTGCAGGCAATGGCATAGAAAAATACAGACAATTCAAACCTGATCCTCAGAACTCCTAGAGCATCTACAATCTCCTCGTATCTGACAATGCTTTCAAAAGACATCTACAATCTCCTCGTTTCTGACAATGCTTTCAAAAGACGTTACACGACGAGTCTGTTGCAACTTACCACAATTTGACCTTCAAGTTCGGTATCCAATAACATGTCAAATGCTTAAATTTCTCTTTTAACAAGTAAAGATTTCGAGACCAAACAACTGAGAAATGAGCGTGGAAAGAGGCCACAAATCTAGTGGCTCAACTCGATCAATAGGGCAGAAGAACCCGCTCTGATACCATTGTAAGACCCAGGAGATTGGAAACAAACTCAACAATATATTAATGAATGTCTCACAGAATGTCGTACAATAATGTACATATAAATACATCAAGAAACCGTTGAATCAGTTCTCGGGGTTTCTTGGACTCTAATGTCTAATTACCTAACACAAACTAACCCGAGGGCTCACAACAAGTGTATGGTTTTTGGAATGTGACGAAATAGCACGAGCACAATCATTAACAGTACTATCACCACCCCTTTTCTGAGAGAGCACAAGATACAGCAGCGCATCAGTGACAATTTTGACTCTTTTGTTTATAGGACCTACAAGCACATTACAGAACAAATGGACTCATAGTGGACTCGACTTAGTTCATTATATTTTTGCACATGTTTCGAATATGTATTACAACACTGATCTACAGACCTTTTGATGATTATTGTTACAACAATCAGACACAAATTGGCATGATATATAGAACATACATCATGTAATTTTCACTATTTATGTTAATGAAAATTACGATTTTTCCAAGGGGAAAAAACAAATGTAATGGTGCCCAAATAGAAATATTAGCTCAACCCAAAAGATTGAAAGCGATTGTAAGCCTAATTCTTACTGTTCATCTTGGACCTTGGTCAATAAAATGTTCATCTTCGTCAATAAAATATTTACCTTACCTCAAAACACCTAATACTAATAAATTGTTTCTGATTTACCACATAAATTTTATGTTGTGTATTGTGTTATTCTTTTTATTCTTATTCTCTATTGTCAATATTTTAAAACTTTTAATACCAATAATTCAATCTATTGCTTAAAAAGGTTAACAAACATTAAGATTAATCACATCATAATGATTTGGTCAACATTTCGAACCAACTAATGTGATCATCCTGAGATGAACCACATTAGTTGGTTCGAAACATCGGCCAAATCATTATAATATGATTAATCCGAAAGACATCTATCTAAACTATGGATCACAAAAATCCTATGTTGCCAGGAAACGTGGGTTCGGGGATGGGGACAGAGACGGCATTTTTTGAAACAGAGTGCGTAGGTTCGTTTGGGTACTTTATATTAATATATAATATAATTTATATATCATATATAATACTATATTTTCTAAATTATAATTTATAAATTATAAATTTAATGACACTAATATAGTAATTTGTAAATTACTAATAATTTATAAACTTTAAACTTTAAAGATTTAAACATGCACATCACTCAACATTCAAGTTTCAACATTCACATGTGACATTTGTCATTGAAATTTCAAAATTTCTAGTTTGATAATATCATGATTCATATATGATATCAAGTGCAAATTGGAGCTCAGTTTACATATTAATAACTTATAAGAAATTACAATCATGATTCAAAATTTCAAAATATATGTCCATTGTCCTACTAAATTCAAAATTTGCCTCAAGGCATCTCCAAATGGCAAACTGTAAACATGAACTAGGAAATTTTGATATACTAAAATAAAAATAGCTAAAGCCTAATAGTGAGCAATGGCTTCCTCCAGCCATATCATCAGCGTCCATGTCATCAGCATCACTTAGATCTTCAGTTAGCATGCTCTCCAAGTAGGAATCACTCTCATCTTGAGGCTCTGGCTCATCCATAGCAATTTGAGGATGCATGCTTGTGGTAAGTCTACACTTTCACTAGGTAAGTTATGAACTTATGATTCATGGATAGGTAGATATGTTTTAAGATTTATTTTTATTTTTTTAAGTTTTAACTCTTAAGTTTTAAATTTAATTGTAATTTGTATGTTTTAAAAAATAGTTAGATTTCTAATTTATTAAATTAATTTTAATTTAATTTTAATATTTATTAAAATTTAATTAAAAAATTTTAAATTTTAATCATTTAATAAACCAAAAACAACAAAATTAAATTATAACCAACAAAGAACAAAAACAAAAAAAACAAAAATAAAAATAAAAATTTGAGGAAATTGTTCATGAAGAACCCGAAATTCGAGTTCTAAGTACCCAAACCATGGGTTCTTCATACCCAAAGAACCCGAATTTTTTTTCGAAGAACCCGGTTCGTTTGGGTTCTTCTGAAAAGAACCCGTACCCGAATCCGGTACTTGGGTGCGAGAACCCACAACCCTGTGCGGGTTCGAGAACCCCACCCCCGGGTGCGGGAACCCGTGCAACATAGCAAAAATCTTATATCAAACATTAATATTAATAAATGTTCAATACTACAATCAAAAAGTATGATAATTGCCAAATTTAGAGTTACTACTGAGATGGTGAATTTTTGAATACTTCTAGGAAAATGAAGTCTGATAATTACGAATTTGGAGTTTCAAGTGAGATGGTGAATTACTTTGCAATTAAGACGAGGCATTTGGTGGGTAACACTATGTCTTCTGTTAAAATATGTATTTTTATTTGCTATAGACAATGACATCGTGAAATATTTAATTTTTTCTGAAATAAAATTTCGATATGGATTAACCTTTATTCATAAAGATATTTTGATAAATTTAGTGAAACTATATCTAATAAATAAATTGTTTGTAATAGTTGAACAAAAGCATTTGCATGTTGAGTAAAATTGTTTTTATCAAACAACTGGGGACATTCCGTTTCTATTTCCAATCTCCCAAAATCTTCGAAACAATGGGAACGAGTTTCAACGATGCCAAAGAAAAGTTCCAACGCAACCACCGGTTTATGTCACTACGAAGCTAATCTCAAAAATGAAGTTAAAAGAGGAAGCGCTCACATCGGAGCAGAGCTGCAGTGGATTTATCTAAATCCTTCATTCAGGCTATGTACAGGGCTGTGGAGGAACTGCTGGCTCTCCTCGAGGAAGAAACGGGTAGGTATCCACTGTCGGATCCGTCTAGGAAAGTTTGTTTTGTGTCTGGAAATATCAGCGGAAGCAGTGCAGATTAGTGTTTAACACGACTATTAGGACACTTTGTCCACGCTCTAGTACAGCATTGTTATGCAAATTCCTTTGGCTCCTGCCCTTACAACCCACCTAAAAAGGTTGTAGTCAAAGATCTTAAGAACGGCATTTAATCAGCCTGGCATGATAAGCACAAAATCTAAAATCCAAACCACTTCTGGGATGACACCACCTAGATCTAGATAGGCAAATACTTGGGTAAGTATCCAATGTTAAAAAACACCTAGGAAAACAAACAAGCATAGCAAATGAAGCTCAAAAGCAGATCAAAGATTTCTGTAAGACAACGGTAGGATACACACAGCACTACTAACCAAAAATGCCATGGAAAGACCAGCCCACATACCTGATGAAGCTCAAAGGTAGACAGATTTCTGTAAATGACAGCACCCGAACATAGCCAGTACCAATCAAATATTTCGGTAAGATCCAAAGTCAAAAAAACAAAAAGAGAGAAAACAATATAATAGCTAAGAAAATTAAAGATACCTTAATGAAGCTCAAAAATAAATTAAAGATTTCTATAAGACAGCGCATGGGTCCCCGACAAAGAACTACGAAACAAAAATGCCATAGAGAGACAAACATACATACCCAACTAAGTCCAAAGGCCCAATGCCATGGAGAGAAACATACATTACCCAACTAAGCTCGAAGGCACGCAGATTACTGTAAATGACAACAACCCACAGATTACTGTAAATGACGACATACATTACAATGCCATGGAGAGACAAACATACATACCCAACTAAGTTCAAAGGCCCAATGCCATGGAGAGAAACATACATTACCAACTAAGCTCGAAGGCATGCAGATTACTGTAAATGACAACAACCCACAGATTACTGTAAATGACGACATACATTACCCAACTAAGCTCGAAGGCACGCAGATTACTGTAAATGACAACAACCCACAGATTACTGTAAATGACGACATACATTACCCAACTAAGCTCGAAGGCACGTAGATTACTGTAAATGACAACAACCCACAGATCACTGTAAATGAAAGCACACCGACAAAGCAAAATGCCCTAAACTCTTGGCTGCTTTTACTTCTGTTAAGACCTTAGGAATCGATGACAAACGAAAATTATTTCCTGTAACACGAGGGTAGTACGCGCCAAAGACGATGAAGAAGCGACATAATGTTCATCCAATAACTAAAAATGAATGACACTGTGATGGAAGAAGCGGAGAGATAGAATCCCAAAATAGGCAGAAGCCATTACCAGGAATTCTGTGTCCACATGCAAAAATTGAACTAGCTCCTAACCAGCAAAAACGGCAATCTAATGGCCTTACATCTGAATCTCTCATCCTGAAGAAAGACCTTTTTAAATCATTGGCCAATAAGCCTTTGACATTGTCAAGGGAGACGAGAACAATTTAAATACTCTATACAAATTTGAGCTCAAGTGGTTTAAAAATCCACATCTAGTGAACTTTATCAAAGATTGGTGGGGATGAGATATAAACCCACCAAGATAAAAACGTTGGCTTAACAAACATAAACAAAAATAAGTTCTCCCTCTAAAGTTATTTTTTTTAAATGCAGAATCTCAAAAGTGAGATGAGTAACGGAACAGGAAATGGACTCAAAAATGGAAAAAGTTGAAAAAAAATGGCAATGCTTGAACAAAGAGTAAAATGCAAAAAGAATTAGAACACTCGAGAATGTCAGAGGGACTTGTCACTTAACAGACAGAGTAAACTAGGAGATAAACTGAATCTAAATCATAAAAAAGTGTTGTCGAAACAGAAATTTCCTGTGGCCACAAGAGGCAGACAATCAAAAAATTCATTTACAGGCACCAACTCTGACAGAGGCTTCCAGGAGGATAACCCCTTACTTCCAGTTTGCCCCGTCTGACAGGAAGTGACAGAAAAGGTCCAAGAAACTTCAGATCACAGATTGGTAAGACCTGGGGACCTCCACTAGGGTTTCTTGATGACCTCCACCTTCAGGCAACAACCTACACCTTTGGGGCCTGTGACATCTTGCTGACCCAAGCCACAGATCACCAGACCAACAGATGGAATAGATCTAAACGGATACAAAGCCCGAACCGGATAAATCTAACCACCGGACTACCCACCAGTTTAAACAGGAAGAACCATAGTTTCCATCCAGAGTTTCCTTCCCTCACCCTCAGATGATAAGAGAGCAGAGATTCCACATTCGATGTCTTGCTCCTTACACCAAAAGATCATATAGCTACTTCCCTTCATCCCTTTTCACTTGACAGGCGATATCATCCACCAGAGCATTGGCCCTTTTATATTCGTTGACCCAATGAGCCTGCATCTAAGGAACTCCCTGAACCTCGGTCATCAGGATGCACAGTAATTTTCCTCCTCTCTCATGTAGCACCAAGACCCTCAGTGTCTGGTCCTATTACTGTATCAGGGCATCTACATTTTCTTTTATCTTTCAGCTTGACAGCTATGTAATAGATCCTAGCTCTTCTTCACTCAGTCTCCCCCCCCCATACCAAAGATCACACAGCTGCATCCCCCCATCCATGGTCACTCCACAAGGGAGCATTGGCCTTTTTATAGTGATATACACAATGAGCCCATACCAAAGTACCTCCCTCAAACTCAGTCATCAGAATACAGTCATTTTCCTTCTCTCTCATGCAGAGGCACCTAGCCTCTCATTTTCTGGTGCTCTTATTGTATGACAGCATCAACACTCTTTTATCTTGGACGACTATGTTATAGTTCCTAGCTAAATAGTAAGCTTTGTTTTTCCTCTTCTCTCCACTTCTTATTAGCAGTATTGATCTAGGGCTCACTTTTGCAGTAAAGCATTATGTATACACGTGGATTGTACATGTTAGTTCCATTGACCTACTTTTGTGGTCACTTGTTTTGACATTAACAAAATCATCCTCTTATCTTTTATGGGGCCTGCCAGATTTGAATAGCCTGTAACAAGATCTCCAGAAAATAGGATCACTGAAGGAGGCCAGAACCGCTGTACACACTTGGGAGTACATTAAGTCCCCATTCTTGTATAGGAGAGGAACAGATCTGAATGCTAAAGAATTCATCCTATATAATACTCCAAATATAATCTTGAAAGGCCTCACAGTACGAGACTACTGGCTGCAATTTCAGAAGCATTGCATCAAGTTGTTTTCTCAAAGAAGGTAAAGCACCAGGGCCAAAATGGCTTCCCAGTAGACTTCTCTCAGAAGATGCGAGATATACAATGTCAGATTATTGTGGGAGAAGAATCCAGGAAATCAAGAAGCAGTTTACAGTTCTAAGATCAACGTTCACCTCTCCTTAGAAAGGTTCAAGCATCTTTGTTCACATTTCTCTGCAATTTTTCAAATAAAATTATAACCAAAACCTGTACTGGCACTGGGCTGGGGAATCACATCAGCACTCATAATTACTGTATAGAAATCTATATAATCCCATCAGCCATGGTAATACCAACTTTGCCTAGCACAAAGAATATTGAGCTTAGGAGCATACAACAACGTAGACATGATTCTGAAGCATGTTGAACAAGTTTAAAACTGTGTAAAACAATGTGCACAGAATCCATGATTGGGGCATTTTCACTTGAAAATTTATACATGTCAATGGCCAGAATGATTATGAAATCTTCATTATCCAATCATAATCATGCCTAAGGAAATCTTGAAATCCTTTTGTTTTCACATGCCTGTACAACAGCGACAAACCATTTCTTAACAGGTAGTCAGCTGATTTGTGTAAGAATTGGCAGTCCATTAAAAGACAGACATTAAAGCCCATGAGACTTTGGATTGATGGTGAATGGATGCACAGTAAAGGCACTCCTTGTAATAGTTCACTAATTCAAATCCCCTGATGGTGGTCACACCTGCCTAGCCTAAAATCATCCAAAAAAAAGGCATTCATCTAAGTTAACTAAGTATAGCTCAATGTCAGGCTAGATAGATAAGATAAGATAATTTTATTAATGCCCAACAAATGACCACAAAAATGTCAACGGGACTGCCGGTTACAATGATTACAACATGCCTAGCCGGTGGACCAAACGGTCCCCTTTATAAAAGTAGGAAATACAAACTACAAAGAGTGCAAAGTATGCAAAGTAAAGGCTAGATGACTAAAGCATCTTGACAATGAGCTGCGATGAAGAAGTCCTGGAGGAGAAAGAGGAGCCTCCTGAAGGAAGGGAGACTCCTACTCCTAGCATCCGAGGCCAATAGAAGAGAACTGAAGGAGACTTGTCAATGTATGCTGACCCGAGGAGGAACTGGACTGATGCTGCTGTCGTCTGGAGGATTTGGGGCGTCTCCTAGGGGAGGGTCTGGTCATGAAGCGCTTATGGGGTCCAGTGGGACGAGACCCCCAAATCCACATTGTTTGGAATCATGATCTACGGATCGATCGGTGGTTCTCTTGGTGCCTCGCGATGAAGGGAGCACCCTGGAGAAAGCTGTGATCCTCTGTGTGGTGTCCGAAACGGTGGGAGGCTGGAGAAGAGGCGAACGATGCTTGAAGGTCTCCTGAAGGTAAAGTGCCAAGCATCTCTGATCAGTGTATCTAAGGAAGTTGGCCAGGCTCTGGTGGCCCCTGAATAAGCAATGAAAACATCCTCAGATCTCATAGTAGACTCGGCATCTAAAAATGAAATGTAACTCATTCTCCACCTCCTATAAGTGACAAAGCTGACAGATCCTATCCGTCCTGTCAATGTGATGGTCTATCTCCACTCGAAGCTTATGCGATCCAACCCTGAGTTGCGCGAGAGGGTTCCTAATAGCGTGCATCCAATGCTGGAGGGTATACTAGGGTCGAACAATGAGTCCATCTCTCCAGAAGGTGCTCAGCATAGAAGGCCATCTTTGGGCGCAGTCCGCTCGGAGGATTGATCTATGTAGTCTAAATGTACTGCCTGTAGATGTCTTCCTTGACGATTTTGTTGAGTTCTTGCTGGTTTGGGTCGAACAATGAGTCCATCTCTGATCTCCAGAAGGTGATCAGCGTAGAAGGCCATCTTTGGGCGCAGTCCGCCTAGAGGATTGATCCATGTAGTCTGAATGTACTGCCTGTAGATGTCCTCCTTGATGATTTTGTTGAGTTCTTGTTGGTTTGGGAGAAGGTGCCCCGAGGCGTTCAGTGAATACTAGAACGGGGGGAGATGATCCATCTGGATACCTGTAAGACCTAGGAGTTATGTCGCACCAGTGAACCAACATTTGGTTCAGCCTATCTGCATATGAGCGATGCTCTCCGAGGAGCAATAGGCCAAGTATGGATACCTGTCTCTACACTCTCTCGTGTTTGCCAGCCCACGGATCCGATGAAGAAATGAGACTATCCTAAAGATCGCCTCTAAGCAGAAGGGCTTAGCCCCGAACTCTGCTAGGATGATGTTCTGAGGAACTGTCTGCTTGCACCGAATGAAGCGGCGCAAGAGAAGGGTCTGGACTCGCTCTGCCAAGGCCCAATCTTACTCCAATAATGAGGGGCCCCAAACCTCTTAACCATAAAGAACGGTGGGGCGGATCAAGGTATCCATGATGCTCATCTTAGATGAAATGTCCTGGAAGTGGTGACGAAAGCACTGTCTCTCAAGAAGGGCCAGGGAACCATATCCCTTGTTTATCCTGGGCTGAAGAGCCAGCCGTAGGCTGAAACGGGGACATATAAATTGCACTCCCAAGTAAGTGAATTGTTGACGACTTCGATTTCTTCTCCCTTGAATAGGAAGCAGAAACTCGAGGTCTTCTTCACCCCATTGAAAATTATGACTTTGGTTTTGCTCAGGTTCACTGTTAGGTGCCGAAGATCACAAAAGGCTGCTAAGGCATCCAGCTGTCTCTGTAAGCCTTCCAGGGAGGAGGCTAGGAGGGCAATATCATCGACAAAGAGTAGGATGCAGATCAAGACATGGTGGAGAAGGCACCCATCAAATTCCTGGATATGCTCTCGGAGGAAAGATTCCAGCTCATCAACGTAGATCCAGAAAAGAGTGGGGAAAAGTGGGCACCCCTGCTTGACTCCAATAGTGCTCTGAATGAACTTCGACATCCCTCCAACCGTGCGGAGACGGCCAAGGACAGACTCGTAGAGGCGCATAATAGCAATCAGAAGAGTCGACGAGATGCCAATCTCTCTCAGCCTCTAAAAAAAGGTCCTCCCTCGCGACCGAATCGAAGGCCTTCCTGAAATCCACAAAGCAATAGTACACCTTGGCAGACCGATGTCGGGCCTCCTTGATCATCGCTCAAAGGGTGAAGATATGGTCAATAGTCTAATGATCCGGTCTGAAACTAGCTTGCCCCCTGGCCCTAAAATGTCTCTGCTCTAGGAAGCTAGAGAGTTCCCTGCGGAGGGCAGTAACATAAAGCTTGGAGAATGTGTGTCCGACCATGATCGTTCTGTAATTGTTTGGATCCAAGGTAGGTCTTGCCTTATGGATGGGGTAGATAATGTGGTGGGACCATCCATCAGGGAAGCCTTCTCGAATGACATGGTTGAAGAGATCCACTAGGTAACCAACCAGAGGACGAAGCCCAAGTATGAAGAATTCTGCCTGGAAGCCTTCTTCGTCTACGGATTTGCCGTTGGTTCATCGTCCAAATTGCCTCTCTGCTTTCTTTGTCGAAGAAGAAGTGACAGGTGGCTGGGGGGAATACAACCTGAATGAGGGGTTGCCCGGGGATGTCATACAACTTGGAAGTGTGGGAGAACATGGAGGTGGGGTCAAGGTCGATAGGGGTGGGGGATCACCTAGAAAGAATGGTGCCCCAGAATTCTTTAGGGGAGCATAGAAGGAGAGCAGAAAGAACCTGTCTTTTGTGGGAAATAAAATGACGTTTCTTGCGGCGAAGGAGGCGGCGGTAGGCAGAACGGATGCTGGGGTACGACGGTAGGGAATGTCTAAAGGCATGCCTAAGATCTTGGTGCAGAGATTTTCACTCTTGGTCATACCACTTATTCATAGGACATCCTCGCAGTTTGGGGGGGCGGCGGTGGAGCGGTTGGAGGAAGGGAAGTAGGTGTAGAAGACTTACAAGCATTATTAAATTAATTATTATTCCAAATGCAGACAAAACACCTTCAGCAATAAAAAGATATAATTTAATAAAACTAAGACCAATTCAAGAAAGAGAAAATGTCTTCGAATGAAACATAGAGCCTTCAAGTGATCTCATGCTCAGATAAACCATTTTATAATCAAGGACCAAGAAATTATAAAATGTTAGAAAGGAAAATGTCATTCGATGGAGATATTTTACCTTAGTGTAAAAAGTAAAATATATGAAAGTTCATATAAAGCCATGCTACAAGATTGAGTATAAAGTTCTTAGCACTTCAAAATAAGGCACACAAAACCAAAATAGATAGCTACATGCACATTTTAAAACTGTACATGCTTAAGTATATAGCAATAAATATGAAGATCATCTTAACAGCATACAAAAAGTTATAGAGAATGCATAAGGCCAATGAATGTGTACAAAATATTGTTTACTCAACAATTTATCCAGTTGCAAAATTGACATGTTTTCTAAGCCTTAAGCTAAAATTGGCTTAGAGAATTCATTAGTATAAACTCTGACATGTTACTATACCTATAAATCAAATTACAGCGAACTGCAAAAGACGATCAATTAAAATTTCCACAAGGAAAAAATATTTCGAGTTATTCTTAAGTGAGCCTCTGTGCTGCTTCCTTGGCCATAAGTTTTTCCTTGGCCTTGGTTTTTGCCTGAGATTTGGTTCCCATAATGCCACCTCCCCATTGTCGCCGATACTCATCAAACTTGTCATTGAAGTTAGCCTGCAAGAAGAGTTAATTTATTAATAAACTGTATAATTTTGATGTTATGTAGCATTTTTTATGAATAAAACATAGTGACTCTTAACAACTTATGCACACCTTTACTGCCTCGACAATCTTGCTAAATTCCATCTTGTCCTCATTCTTCACAGAAGTCAAGCACAAGGCTGTTGCTGTTTTTTGGTGCACAATCTGCAACAAAAAATCGCATTGTGCAGAAGTTCTGCATATTAGTTTCGCATGAAAAGTAATCACATATTACTTACAATTTGAGCTTCTGTGAACTCTGTCATGTTCATAAACAATTACAAAGATTATAAATATGCATACCGATCCAAGGCGTGCTTTCCCCTTGACAATTGCATAAGGAATGTTCATTTTTCTACAAAGTGCAGGAAGCCACACTACCAACTCAATTGGATCAACATCATGTGCAATGACTACCAATTGAGCTTTACTCTGCAAGCACACAAATATTCCTTATCATGACTGAGAAGAAGAAAAAAATTGCTGGAGGAATAAATAACAGTTAAAAAAACCCCAAAAAGCAAGAGCTTTTGTTAAAATGCATATTGGAGAAACATGAACAATTACAATTGCAATACCTGCTCAATAAGGTATGTTACATGATTAATTCCATATTTCACAACAATAGGCTTCTTCACTTCAACAGTCTTCCCTTCTGCCTCAGCCTGAGCTTTTTTCAGAAGCCTTTCCTTCTTTGCAGCTTTATCTTCCGGCCTATATTTTAGAAGCATCTTGAAAAGGTTGGAAGCTACATTAAAACAGAAAGAGTATAAGCCAAAGGACTCAACCAATACACAATGTCAGAAAAACAACCTCAGGCAGCAGAAAATAAAAGATACAACTACTATAACAATATACATCGATGCTTCAGAGATCCTTTCATAATTAAAAGGAAAAAATGACTTGATTCATAATTAAAATACCAAAAATACTTAAAAGCAGAAAAATTCTACTTCAATGTGGTCTTGGAAAAAATAATGTTTCTTCACACTGATTTATATTTGAAGAAACGTTACAAAGCATGCACAGCAATTATTTCTCATATTTGTCAGAAACTGGTCAAAACAAAATTACATGGTAATCATCAATAAAACCAAACTCATATGTTACCCAATTAAGAAAACAGAATATAGAAGTCACTGAGATACTCTACATTAAGTTACCTGAAATAAAATAAAATAAATAAATGAGTAGGAACAAGGAAACAGGGGCATCAAATATATATATGTAGGTCTAGAAGCATTAAAAATAGAAATACAATAAATTACTTTTGTCAAACTTTCAAAGAACTATAAATTATTATTATTACAAGCATCTATGTTCTCCCAAAAAACATGTAGCCAGTTTTATCCCACTTTAGACTGTTATTTTATTGAATAAGAGGATTATACATTTTCCATGTATAGAGCATATGTTCATATAATACATGCACATGCCTATAAAATTAATATATAATAAATTTATACGTATATAGCATATGTTCGAACTTCATATAATATATTCATATGCCTCTAAAATTAATATATTAACTCAATAATTTGCAGGCAGTGATAAGCATAGATTTTCAGAGATTGTAACAAAAGCTAGAGTTCCATTAAAAATATAAAATGACGTACAAAGTTTCGATTATATGGCCTACCCCCCCCTCCCCCCCACCCAATTCTGCTTGGGCAACAAGGCACTACAATTCTGCTGCGTGTTTTTCACAACTTTATCTTGGAGAAAATACACAATATCTATGTTACTCATCTTGCCAATGCCTCCTTACTCTACAAAATATATTCAAGAAACTGCTGAGCATATCTAAATTGATATAAAAATGCCAAATAAATCCAGAATCAGAACTATGATGTTCAGAAAACCTCACATGCTGTCATGTAATCTAGAGCTATTGCATAAGGATGAAATTATTTTCATTCTGGTGCTCCTCCAATTCCTTCTTGAAATTCTTAACCATCTCTCACAGCTAGCTCCACAGAAAGGCAGTCTTTTGTTCTCGCAATTGAACCTTCAACATGAAACTCACAAGTTTCCTCTACTAGATATAAGATTGTCTGAAGATGAATATAACTGCCTCAAGCTCTACCCACGTTTCAGCATCTGAAAGGGCAAGAGGGAATGCTTGTAAGATGGCAATGGTCAAGAAGCTTGACATCTTCAATCAGAATAATTCTGACCTTGAAACAGATTTTAGTTTTCCTACAATGTTCTAAGTTAGTTCGATGTTACTGTTTCTTGATGTTGTTAATTCTTTGAACCTTTGCACAGATGTAGGAGACCAGTCCTTCAGAAACTAACAGAGAGATCAGGAATATTGGAGGAAGAGGGGATGGCCACGTAGAAATATAGGCAGAACAGACTGTTAAATTTAGGATTAACATGTTCTTTGCTTAAGTCAGTCACTTGATTAGCCCATTATAAATACCATTGTTCCATTATGAATCATATTAACCATTGACTGAGAACATCCAATGAAAATGTAGAAGACAAGCCAAGACAAGAGAACTCAAGGGTTGGCTCAAGCCATGGAAAAACCTCAAGATGGGGAAAACCCTTTTTCAATTCTTCTTTCATTAATATCAAATGTTCAGCAGAGAGAGAGACAGCGTACAATAAGGATTAAGATCTAGCATATAGTGCATCAACAAGACTGGTTAGGGCATACCAACTGCCCTAAACTAGTATTCTAAACATGAATCCTCATTTTACTGGTCTGCACGCTTGTAGTCCACTTCTGGTCATTCATACACAGATCTAGGGTTTGAGGCTTCTCCTCAACGTACCTTACTGCAACCCAGAACCAAAAGCTATACGAAATCATCTCAAAACACAGAAAGGAGCCCTTGATCCACTGCGCAGTACCTTCTAGGTTCTAGTGACTGGTTTGAAGGGAAGAACCTTCCAAGGCCTTATGACCCCTGAAACAAATGACCCAACCTGCAGCTGTAGTGTTCCTTTCCTGCGGCCTGAACAGAGACATATGTGATACAAAAAAAAACACAGAAAGGCTTATTATCTCTTCTTTGAGTTGCGGCCCGTGATAGTAAGTCATCCGAAGCCCTGAACTGCCTCCAAATAGCCCTACGAGCCTCCTTGCTGGCTGCGGCACACCTCAGACAACTGCGGCCCTCTCTCCACAGAAATCTGTACCCAAACAGAGACAAAACCTCTCATAAACTCGGCTCTTAGCCCTTGAACGCCCTAGCCTCAGATCCGCACCTTATTTCAGAAGAATTATGCTCCTTGATGATGATCAAATGATGTTGGAAGCACCTCTATATATAGGAATTGGAGAGGGTCAAGAGACATGTCAGTTGGACTTTAAGGAGGTGAAGCCGCCCTTGACCATTTTGCATATGAGAGCATAAAATCAAAAACACATTTCTCCTTGACCAAATTTGATGTTCTTTAGGTTGATTTTGGTCCTCTCGAAAAGAAGAATTCAATGCCACAAATATTTTTCCAAAAGAAGCTGTCCGAAGTGGAATTTGGCCCTAGTTGCCAATTTTAATACTCCCTTTCAACTAGGGAGAATTCCATATGCCAGTACATCCATCATCGTGCCATCCTGACATCAGACAACATCTTTGTATCTTATCTCAACTCTGCTGAACACTGATATAGATAATGAAGAAGAATTGATCAAGAGTGAGTCACAAGACCTTGCCACTCTCTACTGACAAAAGTCAGTTCTCATAACCAAGGTTGAACCCCAATCCGACTTGAACCAGAGTGATCAAGTTGTTTGAACATCATGCATCCTAGACATAGGGAGTACGGCAATACACGATGCGTCCGTCGGTAGTGCTATAGTCCCTATCCACTTTTCCCAACTCATTGGCCAGATGAGAGGTACTTCCCATGTGTCCCAGACTACATGGGTAGGATGATATTGAATCAATAGCAAGGAAAGAATATATCACATCCTGCTCACAATCACACGTAGGGAAAGGATAAACCACATCCTATAGTGACATGTCATAACCAACGTAGGGAAAGGATTAAACCCAAGGTTGCGGGGAAGCTTCAAACCCCGCTTCATTCCCATTTCCAAAACACGCTCCGTGCGAGAGCGCGTTTCGGAAACGCTCGGAAACGCGCTCCCTAAAACGATTCCTGAGGGGAGCGTTTTCGGGAGCGCGTTTCTGAACCTGTTAAAACGCTCCCTGCCTTTTTGAGAGCGTTTCAGGAAGCGCTCGGGAGCGAACGCTCCTTGAGCGCTTCCGATGTTTAAAAAACGCTTCGGGAGCGCGTTTCCGAACCTGTTAAAACGCTCCCTGCCTTTTCGGGAGCGTTTTAGGAAGCACTCGAGAGCAAACGCTCCCTGAGCGCTTCCGACGTTTAAAAAACGCTTCGGGAGCGTCTTTTAAACGCCAAAAGCGATCGAGGAGCGTTCGCTCTCGAACGCTTCCCACCGCGCGCAAAATTTTTTAAGTGAAAAATCGATTTGTTTATAATTTGGGGGGGGGGGGGGTTCATTTTGGATTTTATTGTTTGTTGAGTGTTGAGAGAGAGAGCAAGAAGAGACAAGAGCAAGGAGCAAGGCTGACAGGAGGATTGCAAGAAAGAGGTAGGCCTTCTAATCCAATTTTGTATTTTCTACGATGAATTTGTAGATTGTTAAATTGTTTAAAAATGAAAACTTGAATTTTTCTTGATTGTTGCATTTTATTGGATTTAAAACTTAAAAAATGAATTGTTTTTTTCCTATGTTGCATTTCCTATTCCCATTTGACATTTTTCCATTTGTTTTGCAGGCTAGAAACTTGAAACTTGTTTCCATCATGGCTATATGGCTAGGGATTTTCCTCATGTTGGTTCCTTTCTTTGTGATAATGGTGTTGGAGAGTGCTAGAAGAAAGAGGCAAATCAGAGAAGAGGAGGGTTATGGTGGATCTGAAGAAAATCCTAAAGAGGAGGATTATGCTGAGGAGGAAGTGGGGAGTGGAGAACCTGAGGACACAGATTCCCCAACTAAACGAGACCAAACTCAGACACCTTTGTGGAAATATGTTCAGAAAATGGAAGGAGGGAAAGGTGGTGGAACCACTAAATTTATTTGCCCCCATTGCAATAAACAATACCATGGTTCATACCCCCGTGCGAGAAGGCACCTTTGTGGGATAATGCCAGGGGATGGAACTAAAAATATTGGAATCAAAGTTTGTCCTTATGTGCCAGCACCACAGAGAGAGATATATAGGAAGGAAGAGGGGGTTGCCCTACAGAGATCATCTAAAAGATCTAGGGGTTTCGTTGATTCAAGCCCAACACATCATGGACAAACAAGTTCAACTTCCACCCATGCCAGTGGTTTTGGAAGCAGTGGCACTGGATTAAGGCGTAGAACCATATCCGATTTCCTAGACGAAGGGTGTAGGAATGATGTGGATTCAAAAGTTTACCGTTTTCTATATGCATGTGGGGTGCCATTCAATGTTCTTCGCTCACCTTATTGGCATGAAATGGTTTCTGCCATTAATGATGCCCCCAAAGGATACAAAAGCCCTGGGTATGACAAGGCCAGAACTGTGGGTCTTGATCATGAAAGAGCTAAAATAAATCATTCTTTGGCTAGAATGACAGGTTCGTGGAATGAGCATGGGTTGTCCATTGTCTCTGATGGATGGACCAATGTAAAAGGAAAACCATTGATAAATGTTTTGGCTGTGTCGGTTAGTGGTGCAATCTTCCTGGCAGCATATGATTATTCAGATAAATTCAAAACCGGCATTAACATTGCAGAACCATTACTTGATATAATTGAAAAGACTGGGCCATACAATGTCATACAAGTCATCACTGATAATGCTGCTAACTGTAAGGCAGCAGGAGCAATTATTGAGGATAAATACCTCAACATTTTTTGGTCTGGGTGTTTGGTTCACACAATGAACCTTTTGATGCATGATATCATCAAAAACAAACAAACTCAATTCAAATGGCTTGGTGATTTGTACAAGAGAGGTAAAAAAATGATAAAATTTATTACAAATCATAGCAATACCCATGGGCTTTTCCGTACTCACTCCAAATTGAAGTTGTTGAAGATAGCAAAAACTAGATTTGCTAGCTATTACCTCACCTTCAGGCGCCTTTTGAAGGTAAGAGAGTCATTGGCTGCAATGGTATCAAGCCCACACTAGCAGCTATTAAAGGACAGGGCAGCAACAATAGTTGACAAGCAAGGTTTCGAACATGTGGAGGAGACCGCCCTTGACCATCTGTTTTGGGCACGTGTGAGGGAAATTTTGAGTTTTACCAAGCCCATTTATAACATGATTCGGTTTGCAGATACTGATAAACCAATCATTGGAGAGGTTTATGAGCAGATGGACAGCATGTTGGGGCAAATAAAAGATATTGTTAAGGATAATGATCCCAACTTGTATGTTATGATTCATGATTGTGTGTGTGCACGGTGGAATAAACTCAATGTTCCACTACATGCTTTGGCATATATCCTTACGCCAAAATATTACTCTCCATCTTGGTTGGGCCAACCTGCACCTGGAGGTGGGGTTAGGGTGAAACCTCACACAAATCTAGAGGTACAATAGGGGTACATGAAGGCATTGGACAAGTTGGTACCCGACAGGGAAGAATGTGCTAGATTACGCCTTGAATTAGGCAAATACTTCAGTTGCACTGCTAACTTTGGTTCTTTCCATGCAATGGAAGACAGGGACAGATTTGATGCTCTCACATGGTGGGAAGCATATGGCGGCATGGGACTTTTGCCAAAGTTGGCTAAAAAAGTTCTCTCACGTGTTGTGAACACTTCTTCAGCAGAGGTTGGAGCACCTGGCCAGCCTTTATACACAATGTGAGAAGACGGCCGGTGAAACCGAGCTGAAAGCTTGGTTTATTTGCATTATAACTTGAGGTTGTTGAGCCATTACTGTGATCGGACAAATGAGGATCAATCATACAGAGTCTGGGACAACAACCCATAGGATGATAATTTGGAGGACGGCACGTTACATCTGGAAGAATTGGAAGCAGAACTTTATACGGATGATGATGAAGCATCAACAGCATCGCCACACACAGGGCCAATCCCACCATCTACTGGTAGCGGTGCGGGTGCCAGTGCGGGTGCTAGTGCCAGTGCCACTCCTAGATATCACAGTATTGTTCCTTTGCAGATCCAGCCTCCACCTTCTAGTCGTGGTCGTGGTACTCCTGAGAGTACTAGAAGACCAACATTTCCTCGTGGCTCACAAAAATTAGACATTTCTCGTGGGCGTGGCAAGGGGCAACCAGATAAAATAGATTTGTTGTTTACTAGTCTTTTCTATTTGTTGTTGACAGTTGAACAGTTGAAACTTGACTCTTTCTGATTTCATATATTTAATGACAATGTAAGCTTGAAGTTTGAATTTGAAAGGTGAAACTTTGAAGTTGGCATTTATAAGTTCACTGTTTACAAGTCATTATGAATTATGAATATGATGCTTCATGAAAGTTATATGGTGATCAATGAATCAATGATGATAAATGTTATATATTGAATTTTGAAATCAATGATGATAAATGTTATATATCAATGATGATAAATGTATATTGAATTTTGAAATCAATGAATCAATGATGATAAATGTTAGATATTGAAATTTGAAATCAATGATGATAAATGTTATATATCAATGATAATAAATATATATTGAATTCTGAAATCAATGAATCAATGATGATAAATGTTAGATACTGAAATTTGAAATCAATGATGATAAATGTTATATATTGAATTTTGAAAGCTTGAAACCTTCTGATTGATGATTCGCGAGACTCAAGAGTCAATATGTTGTATGCTTCCAACTTGTGGGCGTGGTTGATGAAGATTATAACTTCTAGATGATTGATGTTATATGATTCAATCTATGTTTTTATGTTTTTTATGTCTAATTCATCATTCTACATGTTTTTGTTGACATATATGCATCAAAATATAAAAAATATAATATATATATATATATATATATATGAAAACGCTCCAGACCAGAAGCTTCTAAAAATGGCGCTTCCGCTCCCGCTCCCGCTTCCAAGTAACCTTGATTAAACCACACCTATGTGCATGCAAAATCACCGAGAGTAAGGAAAGGGTGAACCACGTCCTACATGCATGCTAACCAACAATTGTAGGACGGATCCTACACATGGGAAAAGGGTGAACCACATCCCATCGACATGTCAACCATCGATCATAGGAAATGAGCATCCTACATGTGGGGAAAGGATGAACTACATCCCACCGACATGTCCACATGTGACAATCCGCAGGAGAAAGTGAACCACTCATCCTGCTCATATGCCACAGAAGAAGGTGAACCACTGTAAATTTATGTAGATGTTCTATGCTTGATGCAACTTTATTTTTCTCCAATATCAGACAACAATCACATAAACAATAAAGTAAAATGTTGATAGAACAAAACAGTAGATCGACAGAAGACAAGCTAGAAATATATAAGTGTCTTAGTGCGTTACGGCAGTCAACAGGATGCTTCAACCAACAAAGTCTCAATATGGTCAGCCAACCAGCAATGTCACACAACCCTCTAGGACTTCCAAACGGTCAACTCAAAAGTCAACCCAAAAAGTCAATGGTCAACACAAATAGCAGCTAGGTCAACACTGAAAAGTCTAAGTCAACGCTTTGCCTCGAGAATAGTGCCAAAAAATGCAAATTAGGAAAATCAAAATTTTGGGAGAGTTTCAGGTCCTTTTGACCTTGTATTGACCAAAGTCAACGCTAGTCAAAGTTTGTTGCAGAAACCCTAGACCGAAATCAAAAATGTGCTGCTACTGGAAATTTCCCACGTGTGGAGAGAAGAGCCACCAAAGACATCGAACCAATCAGATCAAGAGAGAGAAATGTTCGAGGATGAGATGAGTGAAAATTTCCTCCAACGTTGACCAATATATATCCATCAGTGAGGGTGTGTGACACAACCGCTGGGGCACAAACCTTAACGCCGACCTGCACATATCTTGAATAAATTCAAAATAAATGTTCTGCTCATTGGATCAAGATGACCTTTAGATCGATCTTGCACCTCTCCGAAAGAGGAACCCAATAAAAATATTGGTATCTTCATCTGCGCATCACAACATGGAGTTTGGACCTAGTTGTCCAAAATTAACACTCCCTCTCATCTAGGGAGAACTCCATCCACTTGTGCAATCCAAACATCGTGTGTGATCCCGCCGTAACTTGCTTTGATGGCTTCTTTATTTCAGAACAGAAGTGGGTCAGTCACAAAGACATCATTCTCGGCTGACAGATTCAACCCAGAGGTCTGAAACCTCTATAGGACTCACAAAGAGTCTCATACCAACCCAAAGTTGGTTTATGCATGCGGGGCACAGATAATGAGAGGTGAACCAACTCAATAGGAGGTCCAAAACCTCACTAGACTTTATCCCAAATCAAGTGGTTGGACTGTGCCATCCTAGATAGAGAGTACAGCAATCTCTGATGCGTCCATCAATCTTTGCTACTAGTCTCTAACTTTTCCCACTTCACTGGCCAAATGAGAGGTACTTCCCATGAGCCCTGAACTCAATGGGTAGGATGCATGCGGGGCACAGATAATGAGAGGTGAACCAACTCAATAGGAGGTCCGAAACCTCACTAGACTTTATCCCAAATCAAGTGGTTGGACTGTGCCATCCTAGATAGAGAGTACAGCAATCTCTGATGTGTCCATCAATCTTTGCTACTAGTCTCTAACTTTTCCCACTTCACTGGCCAAATGAGAGGTACTTCCCATGAGCCCTGAACTCAATGGGTAGGATGCATGCGGGGCACAGATAATGAGAGGTGAACCAACTCAATAGGAGGTCCGAAACCTCACTAGACTTTATCCCAAATCAAGTGGTTGGACTGTGCCATCCTAGATAGAGAGTACAGCAATCTCTGATGCGTCCATCAATCTTTGCTACTAGTCTCTAACTTTTCCCACTTCACTGGCCAAATGAGAGGTACTTCCCATGAGCCCTAAACTCAATGGGTAGGATGCATGCGGGGCACAGATAATGAGAGGTGAACCAACTCAATCATCACAACGGTGGGGCAGAAGCACACAAACAAGGTTCAGCAAGCCTAGCCCTGTGGTTGCTTATATCTCCGAGAAGCTATCCCCAAAGCCCCCAGAGCTCCCAAAGCTCATCGTCCAACAAGTCCCTCAGCATAGGGTCGTTCCATGATACCAAGACTCTCACGGAAGGTTAGGAACTTGACCTTCCCCAGGGATTTTGTGAGAATGTCCACGACCTTCTCATTAGTCCCTATATGATCGAGCCTTACGACGCCTCGCTGTACCATATCCTGGATAAGTGGTACCTAATATCAATATGCTTGGATCGATCGTGGAACACGGGATTCTCGGACATCCGAATCCCACTCTGGTTATCACAGAGTATCACGATGGTATCTAGCACATGCCCGAACAACTCACTAAAGAGTTTTCGCATACCTCAATATATCCAAGGAGTGTCACGCTCCCAACAGTGTATCTCAGCCCATGGTTCATCGTGCCCCGAAGATACCTCAAAAGATTCTTGGCACCAACCCAGTGAGTGTGATGAGGCTCAACCATCTATTGACTCAAAGTGTTCATTGCAAAACATATGTCCGGACGAGTGTTCACTAAGAACATCAGGGCCCCTACGAGTTGACAATACTCAGTAGGATTTGCTAACACGGGCCCAGCAGCGCTGCCACTCAACTTCTTAAAGTTGAGCACCATCGGTGTCAACACGTAATTACAATCCACCATACCAAATCTTTCCAAAAGCTTCACAATGTATTTTCCTTGAGAAAGGAAAATCTTGCCAGGTCTCTGCCAGACCTCCAGCCCTAGGAAGTAATGCATCAGTCCTAGGTCCTTCATCTCGAACTCAGCAGCGAGGTCCCTCTTGCACTGATGAATGAGAGGGTCAGCACCTGTCAGGAAAAGGTCGTCCACCTACAACACCAGAATGAGAGGCTTCTCTCTATCAACCTTGAAGTAAAGGTTCAGGTCAGCATTACTACCAGTGAAGCCTAGCTTCATCAGGTAGCTACCTATCCTCTCGTACCAAGCTCTGGGTGCTTGCTTCAAGCCATAGATGGCTTTCTACAACCCGCGGACATGGGTGTCCCGATCCTGGACTTCTAACCCCAGAGGTTGCTCTACATACACCTCTTCCTTTATCACAACATGCAGAAATGCAATCTTCACATCCATCTGATGAAGACTCCATCCTTGCGTAGCAACAAGGGCTATGATAGATCGGATGGTGGTATATCGGGCCACAAGTGCAAATATGTCATCATAGTCTATGCCTTCCTTTTGAGAGAAGCCATGGGCAACGAATCTTGCCTTTAACTTTTCAGCACTTCCATCAAATCCATGCTTGATCTTGTAGAGCCATTTCGAGGGAACAACTGCTTTGTCCTCCAGTCTTGGAACTACATCCCAGACATCATTCTTCAATATGGACTCATATTCTTCGTGCATAGCATCCTTCCAGACTTGATGCTTTATGGCTTCCTCAAAAGATCCAGGCTCAGATTGTACAATAGTACTCATGGTTGCTAGATACCCTTGGTATCTTTTCGGCTTCTTACTTTCACGGAATGTCCCCCTTGGGGCCATATGTCCCTCGGCATCTTCGAGAGTGTCTATGAGCCATGATGGTCTCTTCCCAGTGAAGGAGGTGGATCGATCGGGTCCATCTGTCCTTCAGCATCGGGCATCGTCTCATCCTTCAGTTCTTCTTGATTTCCAGGCCTTGCTTCATGGTCTTCCTCAAATCTCGAAAGATTGACTACTTTCCTCAGGGAAGCATCTTCGTCAAAGGTGACATCGTGGCATATCTACACTTCCCTTTAACCAGGCACATAGACTCTATAGGCCTTCGAAGTTTCATTGTAGCCCACAAACATTCCCTTCTTCCCAGAAGCATCCAGCTTGCTCCTCTTCTCTTTCGGCACATGAGAATAAACAAGACATCCAAAAACTCTAAAATGTGAAATGTCAAGTTTCTTACCAGTGAAAACCTCTTCAGGAGTTTTGGAGTCCAAAGCGGAATACGAGCATCGATTTTGTATGTACACAGCAGTGTTCGCAGCTTCTCCCCACAGAAACTTCGGTAGACCCTGGTCACATAGCATGGCACAGGCAGCTTCCACAATGGTCATGTTCTTTCATTCAGTAACGCCATTCTGCTCAGGAGTATAGACAGTTGTGGTCTCCCTCTTGACGCCATCTTCTCTGCAAAAGTTCTTGAACTCGTTCGTCTCATATTCAGTGCAATTATCGATCCTTAATATCTTGATCATCTTCATTGTCAGATTTTCCACCAAGGCTTTGAAGGTACGGAACCACATGAAAGCCTCATCCTTCTTCTTCAAGAAGTATATCTAGGTTTTGCGAAAGAAGTCATCTATGAATGTCATATAATAAGAACATCCTCCCAAGGATGTCATAGGTAGCATCCAAGACAGATCAGAATGTATCAATTGCAAGACATCAGATGTCTTTGTGACACTTGAGGGAAAAGGTCCCCTTGTATGCTTTCCTTCGGCACAACCCTGACATACACCTTCATGATTATTTGAAAACTCGAGCATCCCCGTTACCACCTTCCTTGCTTTGGGAAGGGCCTTGTAGTGAAGGTGTCCAAACCTTCGATGCCATAGTTCAGTCTATCGAATAGTGTCACACGTCATCACTCCTAGTGGACTTCCTCCAACCCGGTAGAGTGTATCAACTCTAAACCCAATCGTGATAACTTCCTTGAAACTCTTCTTCCAGATACGCACCTTCCCATCAATGAATGCCACATTGAAACCTTTGTCTTCCATGGCCAATATAGACACAAGGTTCTTCTTCAAATTAGGTACATAGAGTACATCCTGCAAGCGGAGGACTTGACCTTGAGACAAGTGGAGGGCCACAGTCCCTGTCCCTTTCACGGGATATGTGGAATTAATTGTCTACAAGGATAATTTCCGTATTAGTATCTTCTCAACCATGTCGTAAAGTGTTTCTTGAACTCATGATGTGCCTTGAGGCACCACTTCATTCATCAAATCCGTACATCCAGTGTTGGGCAGAGATGCAGTAGAGAGGGCAGATACAAGAATGAAATCATTTCTTTTATCAACATTTGATTCCTCATACCCGGAGTTTCTCGACCTTTTGAAAGGTTGACCATTTCCACCGGAGGGAGCCTTCCTCTTCCCCTTGAACCTGTTGTTCCTTTGATTGCCATTCCTCCAGTTGTTGTTGTTGTCATCATCGAGAGAGAATCCTTCTTGAAAGGGCATTCTCTAGCATAGTGACCTGGCCTATGACAAGTGTAACACTTGCCCTTCTTTCCTTAGGCCCCTGCTCTTCCTTTGTTCTTTGGACCAACAAAGTTCTTCTTTCTAGAATGAGTAGTGTAGGCAGCATTTCCTTCATTTTCATACTCTTTCATTCTTGTCTCTTCTTGTACGCATCTCGATAGTACTTCATCAAAGTCAGGTATCACGTTGTTATTGAGAATGGTAGTGTTGAACACATGCCATTCGGATGAGAGCCCTCCAAGTGCTGTGAGTACCATCTCTCGATCAGCTATTGTCTCCCAATAGCCAGCAGATTGTTCCTGATCTCGGTCAGCTTCAAAAAATATGATTGAACAAACTCATCCTTGCCTTTCTTCAGATTCTTCAATTGATTCTTGAAGAATAGGACTTGATTCGCATTGTTGGCCTTGAACATGTTGACCAACTTATCATACATCTCTTTGGATGTGCCCAGCTCAGAGATGTAGGCAACCAGACTCTTGTGAATTGAGTCCCTGATCATCAGCTTTGCTTTGATCTCCCCCTTCTTATACTTTGTTTTGGCAGCAGCAGTAGCAGTGGATGGAGGCTCTTGGATTTTACCCTGCACATAGTCCATGACATCTTGGTCTTCCAAGTTAAGATCCAATGTCATCTTCCAAGCATGGAAGTCATCCTTCCCAGTTAATTTGTCATCAGCCTTAAAGCCATTGTAGTTTGAGGAACCCATCCTCTTCTTCGGTGATTGCTACAAATTAGGGCTTTGTCTTCACCTCAGCTCTGATACCATGTAAATTTATGTAGATGTTCTATGCTTAATGCAACTTTACTTTTTCTCCAATATCAGACAACAATCACATAAACAATAAAGTAAAATGTTGATAGAACATACCAATAGATCGACAGAAGACAAGCCGGAAATATATAAGTGTGTTGGTGCATTACGGCGGTCAACATGATGCTTCAACCTGCAAAGTCTCAATATGGTCAGCCAACCAGCAATGTCACACAACCCTCTAGGACAGCCAAACGGTCAACTCAAAAGTCAATGGTCAACACAAATAGCAGCTAGGTCAATGCTGAAAAATCAAAGTCAATGTTTTGCCTCGGGAATAGTGACAGAAAATGCAAATTAGGAAAATTGAAATTTTGGGAGAGTTTCAGATCCTTTTATCCTTGTGTTGACCAAAGTCAACGCTGGTCAAAGTTTGCTACAGAAACCCTAGATTGAAATCAGAGATGTGCTGCTGCTGGAAATTTCCCACGTGTGGAGAGAAGAGCCACCAAAGACATCGAACCAATCAGATGAGGAGAGAGAAATGTTCGAGGATGAGATGAGTGAAAATGTCCTCCAACGTTGACCAAGATATATCCATCAGTGAGGGTGTGTGACACAACTGCTGGGGCACAAAACCTTAAGGCCGACCTGCACATATCTTGAATAAATTCAAAATAAATGTTCTGCTCATCGGATCAAGATGATCTTTAGATCAACCTTGCACCTCTCCGAAAGAGGAACCCAATAAAAATATTGGTATCTTCATCTGAGCATCACAACATGGAGTTTGGACCTAGTTGTACAAAATTAACAACCACTCATCCTATGCATATATCATCAATTGTAGTGGAAGGTGAACCACTCACCCTATGTGTCATATATCATCGTGAGGTACCACAAGGGTAGGTCAACCACTGACCCTGTACCTAGCGTACCTATAGGAGAAGGTGAACCACTCACCCTATGGTCTCTCATAGCATCAAGAAGTACCTCAAGCCCCCAGGAGCTCCCAGAGCTGAATGTTCAACCGAGACCCTCATAGTAGGGTCTATCCATGACTCCAAACTCTTTCTAAGAAAACTTGATCTTGCCAAGAGGCTTTGCAAGGATGACAGACACATGAGCATCCATCCTGGAATGATGGAACTTGAATGCTTTCTGTTGTACCATAAATAAAGTGGTACCTGGTGTCAATATGAGAAGCATTGAATTCTCTAAATCTTGCTCTTCAATATAAAACAATGGTGATGAGCATAAATGGTTGTTAAAGAGTATCCTTAAATGGCTCCCTGCTTGTTGCTTCGTAAATTCTGCTTTAATGGTGCTTTCAAACTTCATTCTTTGATTTATTCAAGAAAGAAAGGTTGACCTAAGAGACACAGCACTGAGATGAGCTCCTACCATTTGTCATACAGTCAAATCAGCAACTCTCTGCATTGTAGATCATACTATCTTAATGAGTAACTATCCATAAATTGTTTTCGAATCAAGGAATATAATTGGTGAAGGAGAGGATCATCAACTTGTTGGATAGACAACATCAACAGTTGCATCGAAACTTCATAGTTTCCTTTGAATATCGAGAACGTAATCATCTACAACCTGCTATTAATCCAGGGATTTTATAGCTCCCTTTTAAGGTGATCATCTGGCCTTCGGGTCATGATCTTCTCATACAAGGCAATTGATCCATTATGAGGAAAGATCTTTGGTATCTCAAGTGTTTATAATGATATTCTTCATAAGATCCTGACCTAATGCAACCTGGATGTCAAAATCAAGGTCCCATGCCTATTGTACTTGATAAGACAAAGAATCTGATATGCACGTTCTTAAAGGCACCTCTAATTTCATGGTGAGAGCTTCCTCAAAAAGAGATTGTTCCACAGTGCCATGTTTGAAAATTCCTAAATCTGGAGTCATATTGCAGCAACTGGAAAATATTCACCTCATTGTTATCTTTTACTTAACAATTTATTTGCAGTTATCTACGGCAAACACTGAATACATCACATTGCAACCTACACCAATATATAAATGCTGCGGAAACAAAATACAAGGCAGGAAAGAAATAAACACACAATCGAAATCGATACATTTGGACAAATTTCCCTGAAAAAACCCAATTCGGGAAAATCAGTGCAGCAGTAGAGGATTTGTATTATTATGCTGTTGTTTTTAAATACAAATCTTTGGATGCCTTATTGGCTATCTAATACAAAGAATATAACTGGCATAAATGAAGTGAGAATTAACCTCACACTATCACTGGCGATCCGACACTGATCCAGACTCTGAATTGCTAGCCCCAAGTTGCCTCTACGTCACAATTCATAGGGACTTCATCACTCCTTCGGTTGAACGATCTACCAACTAGAAAAACAGATCTTCGACCCTCCAGTCTCACACCCCGGCCTCCCAACACTAGATCTAGACTGCTCCCTCAGCAGATTTGTGAATCTCCTCAGAGGCTTTGCGTTGCCTCAGCATAGCTCTGCACTACGCAACCTTTTCTAAATCTTTCTCTGCCTCCTCTACAATGTATTCACCGAATCAGGAATACTTCCTCCGCCCAACTATCCATGCACCTCATTGCAAGAAATCACTTCGATCTTCCTTCGACAACTGTTGCGTTGTTCTCTTGAGAAATCAATCTCTTGATCTCTTACTCAATGTGTTCGCCAAGTGCCCATCGAGCTCTTTATAATCTTCTCATTGAGCATTCAACAGCCCAGGTTAAATCCTAATCAATGGTTGAGATCATCTTGACTCGATCTCCAACTTTCTCTAGAAGATTCACACCCAATTTAATTAATACCTATTAATTATTTTAATTTCCTAAGTTTAGACTAGGTCATCCATTAAAAATAATTAGCTATTTTAATTAAACTGTCTCCGGGTGGAATTTCCCAAAACGATTGTTGGGTCTTGGAGAATGCATGTGTCCTACCCTCCCTGCAAATTCTTGAGGCTAGGGCTAGAGCACATCTGATGCTACCTGAAATCAACACTCCCTCTTAGGGATGAATGTTCTCTAGTAATGCAACATGTTGAAGCATCACCTTGACTTTGTATCATCTCCCTCTGTGTTGTTGATGTCTGACATCACTGCCCACCAACTACTGCACAAATGTTGCATTTGTAGTGCTGCCGACTCTGCATGTTGTTGTGAGTTGCATCCACACTGCAACTTTATTGTTGTTGCAACATAAAAACATCCAAAATACTAAACCAACTATGTTCAATATGATGTATCTGTCACTGGAGTTATGACCACTGCTAGTCACTGCGTTGACCCTCTGAAGCCTCTGCAATGTTGCTGACTCTGCACTATGCCAACTACACTGCTGCCAACTTTGCTCTGCGTTGCTCAGTCTTTGGTGCTCCTAGTCACTGCAACTATCACTCCAACACTCCTTTGCACCAACTAACATTGGTCCATCCCACTACTTCTAATATGGGCTCCCATAGCAAGGTATTGATCCAAGAGGTGGACTCCTCAAGGATCCTGCCCATATGTAGCTCTTTGAAACTACAGTACTAGATCACCCCACCTCTCCCCCCTGGAGGTATGTGGGCAATGATGGCAAACTCCTCCTCGATCTTTGCAGTCACCGTTTGCTAATCATGTTTCTCTTCCTTGTCCTTCTTTCTGAGAGGACACAACGTAGCATAGTGACCAAGCTCAACACACCTGAAACATTTGATCTTCGAGACGTCCTTCTTCCACCTCCTTTGCTCGTGTTGCCCCTTTTGATGCAAGGGTGGCATTCTCCTCTTCCTCCTTGGGCTTCACCCCACTGTTGTTGTTGCCATCCAGTTTGCAGTTTGCTAGATCACACCTCATCTCTTCTTGTTGGAGAGTTGCCCACATCCCCTCCCAATCCGGCATTCTTTCTCTACCCAGAATACTCTGGACGAAAACTTGCCATTCTTCTAAGACGTTATTCAGGGCTAATCTCACCATCTTTGTAACCTGAGGCACAGACCCTACAACTGCCAACTAATCCCGAACTTCCTGAAGCTTCGTGAGAAAAGGATCTATGCGCTCCCCCTTCTACATCCCCATGGATTTCATCTTTTCCTCCAAGTACATCTTCCACTGCTCAGAAGATCCCTGATACAACGTGACCAATGCATCCCACATATCTTTGGTTGTGCTTTAGCCTGCTATGTGAGATACAACATGATCTCTCTCTCCGTCAAGGATCAACCTCTTATCCTTTGCCATATCCTTCTTGTAAGCTTTCAATGGATTAGAATCTGCAGGGATAGCTACCATATTATCAATGAAGGCTTTTAAGATCATGCTCATCCAGAAGAAAGGAGATCCTTGCCTTCCATATCACATGGTTGGAGGCACCCTCCAATCAATCCTGATCTCTCAGCCCGGTTGTTGCCATCACGCCCAAAAACAATGTCGAAGTTTGCCTCTAACCCTTTGGCTCCATGCACTCCCTGCTGGAGTGAGAAAAACTTCTCTCGACTACTGCTACTTCTGCGTGGGAAATTAGAATTTCTGGGCAAGAAATTCTCTGAGGTCATAATTCCCTCAGTGCTCTTCTTCCCTTCTGACGCCTCTCTACACTAGCAACTGTTGCAGAAAATTTGCGTTCTAGCTAAAGATCTGTTTTGCGCTAAAGCTTCTGCGTTGATCCCTCTGCCACTAACAAATCTCAATCTGGAAAATCTTCTTCTCTGTTGACTCACTCAAAGAAGGATTTTTCCACGAAAATTTTACCCTCCTAACACTGGACTACACTACCCTTCTGGGGATTCGATCTGCTGCCTGCGCAGCTCTTTGAGCTCCCTCTTCAGTTCTGCTTTTGAGCTCTTTTCTGCTTCACCTCCGCTCTGATACCATGTGAAAATTCCTAAATCTGGAATCCTATTGCAGCAACTGGAAAATATTCACCTAATTATTATCTTTTACTTAACAATTTATTTGCAGTTATCTACGACAAATACTGAATACATCACACTCCAACCTACACCAGTATAAAAATGTTGCAGAAACAAAATACAACGCAGGAAAGAAATAAACACACAATCGACACCGTTATTTTTGGACAAATGTCCCCGAAAAAACCCAATGCGAGAAAATCGATTCAGCAGCTGAGGGTTTGTATTATTATGTAGTGGTTTCTTAATACAAATCTTTGGATGCCTTACTTGCTATCCGATACAGAGAATATAACTGGAAGAAATGATGTGGGAATTAACCTCACACTGTCACTGGCGATCCGCCACCAATCTAGCCTTTAAATGGCTAGCCCCAAGCTGCCTCTGTGTCACAACTCGTAGGAACTGTCACTCCTCTGGTTGATTGATCTGCCAACTAGAAACTCAAATCTCTGGCCCTCTGGTCTCACACCCCAGCTCCCGCCATGAGATCTAGGCTGCACCTCGGCAAATCTGCAAATCTCCGCAGAGGCTTTACATTGCCTCATCGTAGCTCTGCGCTGCCTAGAGTGGCACTGCGCAACCTCTTCTACTCTTTCTCTGCCTCCTATGCAATGTATTCACTGGATCAGGAATACTTCTTCCACCCAACTATCCTTGCCCCTCATTGCAAGAAATCACTTTGATCTTCCTATGGCAACTGTTGTGTTGCTCTCTTGAGAAATCGATCTCTTGATCTCTTACTCGATGTGTTCTCCAAGTGCCCATCAAGCTCCTTCTTATAATATTCTCGTTGAACATTCAACAGCCCAGATTAAATCCTAATCAATGGCTCAGATCATCTGGACTCGATCTCTGTCTTTTTCTAGAAGATTCACACCTAGTTTAGTTAATACCCATTAATTATTTTTATTTCCTCAAGTTTAGACTTAGGCATCCATTAAAAATAATTAATTATTTTAATTAAACTGTCTCTGGGTGGAATTTCCCAAAATGATTTCTTGGTCTTGAAGAATGCACGTGTCCTAGCCTCTGTGCAAATTCTTGAGGCTAGAGCACATCCGATGCTACCAGAAATCAACACCATGTACTTCTTCTTCTTAACTGTTCTTCAAAGTAGAATATCCAAGTCACTAGAAAAAAATTGTTTATAATTGGAAGATCCATGCAGATTCTTCATAATAGATAACTTTTCAAAAAATAAGTTATTTGATTGTCTTGTCCACAACTTCGTTTGTATACAAGACTGCAATACTGTCAAAATTTCACGGAAGCTTCTACCCATGATTATGGTTACTATTATACATAAAGTTGGACTTGTAAAAATGCCATGACTGATGTTGAGTTGTATATGATGAGTTGTTTTTTTTTTTTTTTTCAATCTAGGATAATCCTGTAATCGGGTGAGAGTTATCTCCGAACAAGGCCTGTGATCAAATCCTACGGTCGCCACTATAAACCTAGGCTAGGTGCAACAACCCTGTCACACAATAAAGTAAATTAACCTATGCCTCAATGTGGAGCAATGACGTCCACTATGGGGTCGCTTCACTTTCTAGCCAAGACACAACAGTCATATACTCAATGAGATTTGAACCTCCATCTCGTGGGGTTCACACCCAGCCGAAACTTACCGTTAAACCACATGTCACCGTATATGATGAGTTGTTATACCTAGAGTAGTGCCACATGTAAGGTATCCAAAAAAAATCTTCACTGCACAAGAGATCTTCTGGTCTTTTAGGAGAACCATTTCTACTTGAGAGATCCAAGATCGGAGTTTACTTATGTGATTTCAGCAGAATCTCAATTATGCTAATAAAAGACTATGATCAAAAGCTCTCACTCCTTGTAGGTACAGCATGACAAAGGATGTCTCTATTGAGTATAGCTCAAACACAATGTCCTTCATGGCTCCTTTCCTTTGCTTGATAGTTGAAGTGTTGACTTGTGGCTTGATTGTAGATGGGATGTAGCGTCACATGGTTCAAAGTAGAGGAAGGAATAGGATTGATGAGCAATGAATGTGCTCAAACAAAAGCCTTGATACAATGAACCTATGCTACTATAAAATTATGGCTCATGTAGATAGTTATGCCCAAAGATCCAATAATTATGTATCAGTGTAATTAGACAATATGTATTACTTGTGTTGCTTCTCTTTCTTCAGGGCCAAACAATACCACAATATGAAATAGATCTGATATCTTCATAATCCAAGTGTCAAAAACACAGTTGCCACAATTTCATGAAGATCACACAGGTTTCTATGAATATAGCTACTACTGCAGAAGTGGATTCCCTTTTCTGATTTGGTTACGGATGCAAAGGATTTCACAATTGTGCCAAAGTCGAATTTGAGCATCATCAATGAATGTCCAACTCCTCTCCTTTACTCAATTACATGATTCAATACTCAATGTTGCCATATTAATATTCTTATGTCAATATTGTTCTTGTCCTCGGCAAGAAGCTCATCAAGAGATACTACCCTAGGAGTATAGATGAGAGAAAAATGAGAAATAGTTGATGTGTGAAGACCCTTGTAGCAGAAATATAATTGGGCCATCCAGTAAATTTTTGCAACAGCTATATAATATACTATGATTGTGCCATATCAGAGAGCGAGTAACTTGTCAAGGAGCAAGTGTCATAAAGTTGAGTATCGAACCAAGTGTAAAGTGAACTATAAAGCAGATTATACATCAAGTTTTTTGTGCTGAGATCATTCCTATATACAAGAATGTCGAGAGTATACTTGTATAAAAGTGCAGAGATCAACCGAGATTATTGAATATGAATGAAGTTCAGATCAATGTATACAACAATGTTAGAATTATACTATCGAGACTATACATTAAGGAAACATAGAAGAATAGAGATCATGCAGATACCAAATAGAGGATATGTCAATACGAATTGTCATTATGATTAGACCATTCCAGAAGAGAGAATCCTCCATCATTGTAGAGCTTCAGCAATGCTTCAACAAGTCTCAATGTTACAGGATATTCTCAAGTCTTAATAATGATGTCTTTAAACCAAAGCTCCAAGGGTGCTTTATGTTTGTTGCAATGCAGACTTCTAGTTGGCTTCTATAAGGGGAGCAAAATAAAGATCAATATTGAGCTTCCAAGGTTTGTAAGACATTGCTACTCCTGTGCTTTCAATTCAGTATTGTGCTTCCAAGGTTTCTCCAAGAGTTAAGGTCTGTTATATCGCACATTGACAATGAACCAAGGTCTGGAAGTTTGTAATAATTCACATAATAGTACAGAGAGGTTTGCAAGACTGCTTCCATGATCCACCTAGTTAGACTTGTTTCCACGGATTTGATTTCAAGCAACGATGTGAAAAAGGAATTGGGTCAAGATAGTGACAGCAAGTTCATTCCCAACAGAGGTCACAAGTCTACAATCCAAGTTCAAATGTTATATTCTTCCATGGATTTGTAATTGCTAGAATATACTTAAATGAGAAATAAAATAAATAAAAACTGAAATGCACAGGTCCTGTAATAATTCCACGGATCCAAGATCTCCTTCATATTTTCTTGTGTTTAACTACTCTACAATGACAGCAAAAATGATCTTCCTATTAAGTCGAAGGTATCTCTTGATGTCAATCGAAACACACCTTATGAATATCGATACATACCTTGGTTCATCAATAAATGACGTCACTGAGAATTATCAACAAACCATCTGAGATTGCTTTTTGCTCTTGCTTGGGCTTGACCTCTTCTGGCTCTGATACCATGTTAAATTTAGGATTAATGTGTTCTTTGCTTAGGTAAGTCGCTTCATTTGCCCATTATAAATTCCATTGTTCCATTTTGAATCATATTAACCATTAACTGAAAGAACATCCAATGAAAATGCAGAAGACAAGCCAAGACAAGAGAACTCAAGGATTGGCTCAAGCCATGGAAAAACCCCAAGATGGGGAAAACCCTTTTTCAATTCTTCTTTCATTAATATCAAATGTTCAGCAGAGAGAGAGAGAGTACGATAAGATTAAGATCTAGCACATAGTGCATCAACAAGATTGGTTAGGGAATACCAACTGCCCTAAGCTAGTAATCTAAACACGCTGAATCCTCATTTTACTGGAATACCAACTGCCCTAATCTAGTATTCTAAACATGGTGAATCCTCATTTTAGTAGTCCGCACCCTTGTAAGTCCACTTCTAATCATTAATACATGGATCTAGGGTTTAAGGTTGGTCCCCAACATACCTTACTATAACACAAAACCAACAGTTATATGAAATCATCTCAAAACACATAAAGGAGCCCTTGATCCACTGCACAATACCTTCTAGTGACTGTGGTTTGAAGGGAAGATCGTTCCAAGGCCTTATGACCCCTGAAACAAATGACCCATACTGCAACTACAGTGTTCCTTTCCTACGGCCTGAACAGAGACATATATGATACAAAGAAAAACACAAAAAAGCCTTATTATCTCTTCTCTAAGTTGTGGCTTGTTATAGTAAGTCATCCAAAGCCCTGAACTTCCTCCAAATAGCCCTACAATCCTCCTTATTAGTTGTGGCAATCCTCAGACAACTGCGGCCCTCTCTCCCACAGAAAGTTGTACCCAAACAGAGACAAAACCTCTCATAAACTCGGCTCTTAGCACTTGAACACCCTAGCCTCAAATCTGCACCTTATTTCAAAAGAATTATGCTCCTTGATGATGATCAAATGATGTTGGAAGCACCTCTATATAGGAATTGGAGAGGGTCAAGAGACCTGTCGGTTGGCCTTTAAGGAGGTGAAGTCGACCTTGAGCATTTTGCATATGAGAGGGCATAAAATCAAAAATACATTTCTCCTTGACCAAATTTGATGATCTTTAGGTCGATTTTGGTCCTCTCCAAAAGAGGAATTCAATGCCACAAATATCTTTCCCAAAGAAGTTGTCCAACGTGGAATTTGGCCCTAGTTGCCAATTTGAACATGAACTCCTTCATGTACCACTAGGAAAAACAGTATAAGTGTGGACTAGCTTCACTGCACTCTTTCACGTCTTCCATTCGAATAAGACCCAAATCAAGAAGGGTAGGTTATCCCATAGACCTATGTTATAGATTTGGACAAAGAGTGATAGAACGTACAGAACATCAGAAGCAAAGTGGCAATGGTGGGAGAAGTATGGGATTTTATAGATTGACAAACCAATGGGCACACCAACAAGACTAGAACCATGTCAATCGCCCCCTGTCCCAGCAACAGAATTACATGATTGTTTTCCATAGGATATGATCCATTATGGTAAATAATAAATAACGACCAAAAGGATATATTTCCAGGTGTTTTCTCTTAAGTTTTTCCTGTGCTATTACGAGTATGAAAGTATATTGAAATCTTACTCCCGAGTCAAACTCTGCTCGGCCTTGCTACCACGTTAACATAGTTATAAGTCGGATTTTCTGACAACGAATCAAACTCACAGATATTCAAACTCACCAACAAGAAGTGAGGGTCGCATTCCCCGCCAAGGAATTATTCAAATGAGAATATTAGCTTATATAAGATCTGATCCATTATGACAATGAGAACAATTAAATAAAAAACCTATTGTACGTTTTGAAGGTGGTTTAAGAAATATTATTATAAGTCGCAAACTATCCCTCAAGCGTGGTTAAGGGAATTGCGAAGTTTGTCCTTTCAGCACTTGTGAGCTAACCTCTGCTCAGACCTCCTGCTCGGCAGCGTGTACAGAACCCCAAGGGTGATTCTGTCGGACTTGGTGCTAACAAGTCAGACTTGCCAGCACCGATTCTTGAGGGAATTGCGAAGTTTGTCCTTTTAGCACTTGTGAGCTAACCTCTGCTCAGACCTCCTGCTCGAAAGCGTGTACAGAACCCCAAGGATGATTCTGTTGGGTGCTAACAAGTCAGACTTGCCAGCACCAAGTCCGACAGCAGAGTGCTTGCAGGTAGGACCCTAACCCGTGATGGGCTTGAAGATTGTTCATTTTCTAACTGCTAGATTGATAAAAAACTAACCGGTGTCTAATAAAAATGTCATAAGTTAGACAAAAACCCTCACTTCTGAGTTCAACTCAAAATCTTGCACTCCAGCTTATAGTTGTTCACGAGCCGAATTTATCAGCGTTGCTCTGACGTCAAGGGATTAGATGGGACAGTCGAGGAACAAAATTCAGTGTTGCTTATAGAATTGAGCAACGAATACAGGACCCCTGATGATGATCAGGGAAACACAAGAGCAAGACCTGAGACAACAATGAATCGGACAGATTACGAGATGGTGGAATGCAAAGCTATTTTGGTTTCCTCTATTTTTTTCATTACTTTACACAAAAGCTCAAAAATAAAATACAGGTTGAGGCCAGCATCATGAACCTATGAAGCAAACGCACCAGAAATGTCACCTTCACGGAAGCAAATACTAGCAAGTTTATAATCGTTTGTTCACTGCCGCATTAAAAGAACCTCGAAAGAAAAACAAAGGATGCATACTCGGGGCATATTAAACAATATTGGACTAACCGAGATTCTTGTCAAGGGTCTTGGTGAACTGGTTTAAGGCCGGAGGAACCTTCAAACGCTGCTTCAATACCCTCCGCTGCCTCTGGATGCGTACGACCTTCGGCCATTTCACGAATCTGTGCAAATCCTTCTTTGGCGGCAGAGCTCCCCCAATCCCAAACTGTTTGGGCCGCTTTTCAAACAATGGATTAACAACCTTCGGGACCTGCCACGCACATCCACATCAATACAAACCCTAAGAATCAAGAACCTACACCACACGAATCAATGCAAACCCTGAAATGATTGCATGATACGTACTTTATTCCTTCTCTCAAAAATAATAAGGGATCACAATAACCCAAAAACACAAAACACTGGAATATACTAACCTTCTTCTTCGCAGCAGCCGGAACCTTAACCCCTCTCTTCGGAGCCTGCAATCAATAGCCGAGCTCAGCAAACATCACAAAGCCCCTGTAGTTATCCAAAATTAGCTAATGCAGGTTAACGAATGCATGCTTACCATTGCCGGAATCGATCTGCTCCCTCTCTCTGCCTCACTCTGCTAACTGACCTGGTACCTCCTTCCACGCGCAAGTCAATAACAAAGTATTAAGCTGTTTGTTCCGTTTACGCAGCTTTCTCAACCCTGATACTACAAACCCTTACCACTACTAAGAATCTGAGTCCAGGGTCAAAATCTCTGACCCTGGGTTAAGTCTAAGCTCGCGATAAGACCAGAAAGTGAGGGTAAAATATTTACATATTTAAATATATTATAGGGCTTTGCTTTTTTTTGAAAAATGAATTTTTTAAAAGGTTTTTGGCGAGAGTAAATATGAATGTGCATATAATAGAAGGATGCAAGGTAAGAGTTTTTCAAATCAGGTGCTTAACATTATGTTTAAAAATGAAAGTTGTTGGAATGGTGTGAAACTTGAATGACTTTGTAGATCTTATCGTTATGAATCTGGTGCAACTCGTTTTGTGGAAAATTGATACCGTATGCTCCCAAAAACACGTTTTGTCCGTTTTTTCAAACATGCAATTTTTTTTGAAAAAAAATGCAGGACAATCCAGTCAGCGGTTCGTACTGCTGACTAGACATGGCCAATTGGCAAGTTGATTAGTCAAAGGTATTTCCTCCGGCGAATCAGGTGGTTCCAAGTGACATGATTTCAGTGGTTTGATGTAGCGTGATTTGATTGAGTTAAGGGTGGCCAACCACACGCTGCCACGTGGCCCAACCATGGGCAGCGATGTGGCAGCCGGGGGCCACCAAAATTACGGTCAAGGTTTGAGCAGAGAAAGTAGGAGTCAAACACACAACCCCTTGATTCACAATGCATAACATTACCGCCATACCACATGTATTACTTATTAATATTATGGTGTGAATTAGTATTTGAATATTATGTGGCCGAGATATGGGGGTAGGGACCTGGGCTTAGCCCAAGCCCCCCCAAACATCATCATACGACCACACCCTGGAACCTTTGGTGCAGGCAGAGTCCTAACTGCCGACAAACCACAGCATAACATGCCATTGTCACCACGGCATGTGACCGCCACTTGAGTTGTTTGTCGGACTGCCAAATGGAGGCTAGTCGTCCACCTTAACACCTTGTTAAGCCCCCATGTGAGCATTTTGGCACTACCCATCGGCGGTTAGTTAACCACCCAGCGGAACAAATTTAAAAAAAAAAATTAATTAATTAATTAATTAAAATTTAAAAAATAATATTAATAATAATAATAATAATAATTAAATTTTATATATATATATATGAATTTTTGGACTTAAGGTGTCATTGGGAAAATTAAGTTTCCAACAATTCCACCCGGATTTTCGTGAAATTGTGTCACTCCATTAGTCGAATTAAGGCAGAAATTGTAGGATCGGTTCGAATTTTGGGGAATTTGTGGTGCGATTAGCATCAAAAATAGGGAGGCTCATAACTTCTCCAGTTTTTTACCAATTTCGGATCAAGAAGAGGCGGGACAAGCATTTTTTGGGTATTCTAGAGTTGATGGAATAGGTTTTGATGCCATTTGAGCAATGTAAATGTATGTAATCACTATTTTGAACATAATGAAAGAGGGTCAAGCCATTGGAAGCTATACTAAGGAGACATAGCCTATGAGAGGTGAACTCCTTCGTCATATGTTTTTTTTATGATTATTATTATGGTGCATTTGTCTGTTGTTTATGTATATTTCAGAGTTTATTTACATGCTTTATGTGTTTAATATTTTACATAAAAGCTCTCAAAAACTTATTTTAAACACTTGTAATTTGCAAACCCTCAAGCACAATTTGATTATGATCTCATACAGATCAAGTTTGATATCAGAGATTAGGTTTTCTTTGTTGTTGTGGGGATTTAATTGTTTGCAAGTGTATGTGATGCTTACAAAGTTGAAGCTCAAGAGAGGAGAAGGAAAACTTGTGGTTGCAAGTCCTCAAGTTAGGTCAAGGGCAAGGAGAGCAAATTTGTCTCAAGATACGCCACCAATTCTTCCTCAAATTGTAGTTGAAGCTTCAGCAAGCATGTCTCATGGAGGAATTGATAACATGTCAGATGATGAAAATACTTTCAGAAAATCTTTCTTTGACATGACTTAAATGGTCAAGGTTCTCTCTGAAGAGAGGACTTCGAGATTGTAGGGTGAAAGTTCCAAGCCTTCAAAAGGAGAGGGTTCTCCTGAAGGAAAAGGAGGAGATGATGACAAGCCTTCAAAGGGAAATGGTGACAAACCACCCTCTTCTCCACCATCATCTTCACCTCCATCCTCCCCCTCATCTTCTTTCTCTTCCATGACCATTGTTACTCAAACACCTCCACATACCCCTAAGGTGCATGGTAAAACTTCCTTATTAAAACTTGATATAAAATATGAGTTGCATATGCATAATGGTGAAGTGAATCTTGAAAGACTTGACAATTGGGTTCTTCATCTTGAAGTTCACTGCAGGATCCAAAACATCAAAGGTGATGAAACAAAGATTCAGTTGGCTTCATTGAGGTTGGAAAGTGTTGCTTTGATTTGGTGGGAAGCCAAAACACAAGAGGGTATGAAAAATTATGGTAAGGTCTCCACCTCTTGGATAGATTTTATTGTTGCACTTAGAAGACAATGTTATCCATTAGCTTATATGCAAAAGGCTATTATGGATTGGCAAAATTTTAGACAACTAAAGGGTCAAAGTTTGCAAATCTACACTCAAGAATTTAGAAGAAGATGTTTGATATTAGGTGTAGATTTGAATTCACACGACACTTCGTTGAAATATATTGGGGGTTTACACAGTTATTTATGGCATAGTATCCTTATGTTTAATCTTACAAGTTTAGATGAATTTTGTGTCCAAGCAACTCATCTTGAAGCAAGATGGAAAAACATCCCACAAGAAGGTAGCAAGAAGCCATTCACAAGTGGAGACAACAGTAAGAACAAGTTCAAAGGGAAGGGAAAGAAGAATCCATCTGTCAAAAAGGAAGGAGAAAAACTAACATGCAAAAATTGTTCCAAAGAGGGTCATGATGAAGCTCATTGTTGGAAGCTTCATCCTGAGATGAAACCAAAGAAGTTTAAAAACAAAGGGAAGCAAAAAACAGTTGCAACTACACAACATGACTAAGGCTCTAATTCGGGAGATGAAACAAATATCACAACAATGGGAATGAAAGGTATGGACAAAGTAAGCACTAGCTCTTCAAGTTGTCCTAATGCTACTAATGATGCTAAAACTAGAATTGAAATTTTCCATATTCGGGTTATTTCAAAGCACACCAAAAATGATACACTTTTTTATAGTGGTTCACAAGAAAATTTGATTTCCAAAGACTTAGTCAAGAAACTAAACTTAGAGACCATTCATCATCCAATACCTTATCCTTTAGGTTGGATATGCAAGAATGCAAACTTACAAGTTACGAGGAAATGCATCTTTAAATTTGCAATTACAACAAACTTTCTTGATGAAGTTGAACTTGATGTAGTACCACTTGATATTTCCGTAATTGTTTTGGGAAGCCCATATTTGTATGATAGAAAAGTTATTTTCCATCACCATGAAAACAACTATCACTTGTTCAAAGATGGCATAGAGTACATTGTTAGAGCACATGGACAGAAACTAAATATTTCACTTGTAAATGCGGGACAAATGAAGAGACTCATTAACTCTAGCAAGAATTTTGTGTTGCTAATGGTCATGCAAAAGAATAATGTTGAAAATGAAGCTTTTCAAAGAATCTGATTTGGTTGAGATTGTTAACCAATATGATGAGATGTTTTAGGAGCCAAAAGGATTTCCTCCAAAGAGGGGAATCCAACATGAAATACAATTGCAGCAAGATTGTTCTCTCCCTAACATTCGCATGTACAGGATGTCAGTGATAGAAAGTGCATAAATTAAAAATCAAATTAAAGAGTTATTGGGCAATGGGATCATCAAGCATAGTACTTCGCCATGCGGGTCACCTATTGTTTTGGTGCCAAAGAAGGATGGAACATGGCGCATGTGTGTGGATTTTCGTGCATTGAACAAAATTGCGGTAAAGAACCGTTACCCATTTCCTATAATTGATGATTTACTTGAGCAATTGAAAGATGAAAAATATTTCACTAAGTTGGACTTAAGGAGTGGGTACCATCAAATGAGAATTGTTGAAGGTGACATATGGAAGACAACATTCAAAACAAATCAAGGTTTGTTTGAATGGGTTGTTATGCCTTTTGGTCTTTGCAATGATCCGACTACCTTTATGCGTGTGATAGTACTTAGATGACATCTTGTTTTTTAGTAAATCTCGTGAAGAACATGTCATGCATGCCAAAAAAGTACTTGATGTCTTAAAAAAATAATAGTTGTTTTTTAAGATTTCAAATTGTGAATTTGGAAAAACTTCGTTAATGTACTTGGGTCACATTGTTGGAGGAGGTGAATTGAAAATAGATCCCTCCAAGGTTGATGTCATTTTGAATTGGCTAAAGCCCAAAACATTTACGGAGGTAAGAAACATTTTGGGAGCAGCCCAATATTGGAGGAAGTTTATTATTAACTTTTCTTCTATTGCAGCTCCATTGCATGCATTGACAAGTGTGAAGCAGGTCTTCCAGTGGGGAGGTAAATAGTGAAAGGCATTCGATGCATTGAAATAAAATATCAGTTCAGCCCGAGTACTTGCACTTCCAGACTTGAGATGGTCATTTGAGATTCAGACTAATGCTAGTGATTACGCCATGGGTGCGGTCCTCGTGCAACATGGTAAGCCTATATGTTTTCATTTGGAAACTTTTAATGGTGCAGTGATTAACTATCCTACGTCTGACAAGGAGTTGTATCCATTAGTGCAAAGTGTGAAAAAGTGGAGACACTACTTGATGGGTAAGGAAACAATCATTCACACTGATCATCAACCATTGCAATACTTGCAATCTCAAACAAAGTTGCGGCAATCAAGGCACTTATGATGGATGGGCTTTCTTCAACAATTCCACTTGGTGATAAGGTATGAGAAAGGTATCTACAATAAAGTTGTTGACATGCTTTCAAGGCCTATTGTTAGTTTTGCTACTATTCTTAAGCATAAATATATTTTGCATGAAAGTTGTGTTGAACAATATTCTTTAGATAGTGATTTTCAAAATGTATATGCAAATTTAAGTCAAGGGAACCAAGTAGAGGAATTGGATTATCACATGGATGATAACTTGTTGTACCATCTTTGTAAACTTTGTATTCCATGGGGAGAAAGGGTCAACATTATAAGAGAGGTGCATATTTCTCTTAATTTTGGTCATTTTGGTGTAAGTAAGACGGTGGCACATCTACAAAGGTATTGTTATTGGCCTCGTATGCTTGAAAGTGTGTCGTGTTTTATTAGAGGTTGTTCATTATGTGTTGTTAATAAACCTAACAATAGAAATTTAGGATTGTACACTCCACTTCCAGTACCTTCTCGTCCATGGGAGAGTGTTTCTATGGATTTTGTTGGAGGTCTTCCTATGTCAAAGAGGAATCATGATTATCTTTTTGTAGTTGTGGATAGGTTCAACAAAATGTGTATTTTGATGTCATGTAAAAAGCAAATTACAACTGAACAAAATGTTCAATTATTCTTTCAGAATTTATGGGTGCATTTTGGATTTCCCACATCCTTTGTTAGTGATCGATATTCCCGCTTTGTTGGGAACTTTTGGTCAAGCTTGTGGGGATTCATGGACACCAAATTGAAAAAGAGTACAACATTTCAGCCGCAAACATATGGTTAAAGAGAGATGGTGAACAAGACAATAATACATCTTCTTCATGGTTATTGCAACAAGCATCCTAACTTTTGGGATGAAAACTTACACTACATTCAGCATGCTTACAACTGGGCAAAGCACTCTTCAACTCAAACATCGCCATTTGAGACATGTTTGAGATACTTGCCTAACTCTCCTTTGGAATTCATTTTTGGAAAGGATGTTGATATTGATGGTCATAGTGACATAGATAAAGCTAAGAGGTCCATTGAACAAATCAATTGGTGCGTCAAGCAGTGCAAGAACATCTAGAAAAGAGCCAAGTCAAGTACAATACAAGGCATGATAAGCATTGTGTAGATCACAAATTCCAAGTCGGTGATGAAGTTAGGCTTGACATTAGAAAAGAAAGGCTTCAAGGAGAAGGTAAAAAATTGAAACCAATTTGATATGCTCTGTTCATAATTTTAGAAAAGATTGGTGATAATGCCTTCAAGTTGGATTTACCTTCATATATGAAAATTTATGTTGTTGTTAATGTTGAGAACTTAAGGTTGTATGAGCCGCATTTGATTGAAGATCAAGGAGAACATGTTCATATTCCTTCCATTGAGGATTTATCTCCTGAATATATTGATGAACTATAGCAAGACATTATTCTTGACAGAAGAACAAGGTCTTTAAAATGAGGGAATGTGGAGTACCTCTGTGTGGGGCTCAAAGGCACAAATCCAAGCAAGGCCAAATGGATCAAGATTGGAAAGGTGAGGGAATTGTACCCTCACCTGTTGAGCAATTGAAAGTTATATTTTGGGGTCTAAAAGCTTCCAATGGGGAGGAGTGATCAGGTGCTCAAAATTATGCTAAAAATTGAAAGTTGTCGGAATGGTGTGGAACCTGAACGACCGCGTAGATATCATCTGTCCAAATCCAACGCAACTAGTTTCGCGGAAAACAAACATTTATGCTCCCAGAAACGCGTTCTATCCATTTTGTCAAAAATGTAAATTTTTTTGAAAGAGAATGTAGGACAACCTAGTCAGCAGTCTGTACTGTTGGCTTGGCATGCCCAATTGGCAGGTTGACTGGTCAAAGCTATTTCCTTCGGCAAATCAGGTGGTGCCAAGTGACACGATTTCAATGATTTGATGTGGCATGATTTGATTGGGTTAAGGGTGTCCAACCATAGGCTGCCACATGACCCAGCCATGAGCTGCCACGTGGCAGCCCAGGGGCCACCAAAATTATGGGTGAGGTCTGAGCGGAGCGGGCAGGAGTCGAATGCGCGACCTCCCAGTTCACAGTGCATAGCGTTACCACCATACCACACCTATTACTTATGGTGCGAATTATTATTTGAATGTTATGTGGCGGAGATATGGTGGCAGGGGCAAGGGCTTAGCCCCGACCCCTCCAAACATCATCATACGACCACACCCTGGAACCTTGGGCAGAGGCAGAGTCCTAACTGCCGATAAACCATAACATAACATGCCATTTTCACTGTGGCATGTGATTACCACCGAAACGGTTTGTCAAACTACCAGTTGGAGGCTAGCAGCCCACCTTAACGCCTTGCTAAGCCCCCCCACCCCCCCATGTGAGAATTTTGGCACTAACTGCCGAGCGGTATTTTATATAAAAATAAAAAAAAATTGTAAATGTGCCAATACATTATATTTTTTCTTTTTGGACTTAAGGTGTCATTGGGAAAATTAAGGTTTCGACAATTTCGCCCAGATTTTCGAGAAATTGTAGCCCAGATAGCCGAATTAAGGGCGAAATTGTAGGACTGGTCCGAATTTTGGGGAAATTGTGGAGCGGTTAGCAAGAAAACTAAGGAAGCTCATAACTTCTCTAGTTTTTTACCAATGCACACTTATCCTCATCCTAACTATGCACACTTATATTTAGGGACTTTATTAGGCTCGCTACTCTTATGATCATAGTTTTTGTCTTCACCCTTGACCTTGGCCTATTGCCCCTCAAGTTCATACCATCCATAAATCTAAACTCATAAATTCCCAGACTGAGGCTTCAAAACGTTGAGGGTTCTATTTGTTTTAATTGAGATTCATATATTTCTATTAGTCGCATGTGTGCTTTTTTTGTGGATGTTACTTGAGTTGGTGCCTTTTTTTATGATGTATTCTTACTTCTAACTTACAAATTTCAATCCCCAGTAATGAAACATAGGTCGTAATTAGATAATCTACATTAAATAAATGGATAAACATGTGGCCAATTAAGGCACTTGATTTTTGAAATCTAACCCATATGATCGAGCCATTTCCATTCACTCCATGGCGTGCCAAACATAAAATCGCCAAGACCATGAATGATTACATCAACATGCAAATAAAGAGAAAACTAATGAAAGGATATCTAGCATAGAAGGTCACAAGAGTAGTGAGCCTAATAAAGTCCCTAGATTACGAAGAAAGGAATATTAATGGAGAAAAGCTTCCTAAATTAGACGGAACCTTAATGCAATGGAAGAGAGCATTGGCACGAATGTATGCCGATTATTTGGAAGTTGTAATTAGTACACACAAATTCAACAAGAATTTGTAAAGGATCCCAAGCCTTTGAAGATGGTTGAGCATGGAAAGAAGATGTTAATTGAAGACATTTATAATCCTAGTAAATCGTTATTGAACTACCAAAGATTCAAAAAAAGTGGCAGCCAACTTTCTTTCCTACAAAGGCACAATATAAAGGGGTGCATAGGCATACCTCTAATATCCATGTCCATGCAACCTCTAACAATTGGAGTTGCGGAAGTATGCAGTTGTGAATGGAAGAGTCTAAATCACTAAATGTTTCTCCTTCTCCTTTCACCTTGTCAATTAGTAGTTCACATATCAATTAGTAAATTAATTACCCTCAATTGAGTCAATTGGGCCAACAACCCTAAAGAATTTGGAAAACATTTCAATTCCTTACATTTATGAAGTTGAAACTCCTTCAAGTTCTTTAAGTCAACCAATGAAGTCTATAAACATTCAATTCTTTACATACATAGAATTACAATTTCTTCGAGTTCTCTAGGTTACATATGTTAGTGTGTCTAGCAAAAGGCCTACATCCAGAACTTCCAAAATGCTTAACTCTTTGTAATTATTTTAAATTTGTACCTCTCATCTAACATTGTAAGCGACCTTTAATGCCCCACTTGTGGAGGGAACACTCCAATTTTCCCACAGCTAGAGATTTACGTACTGAAGCATGCCTATATTTCCCAGCGTTTTGCTTAACATGGTTAAATTAGTGCAACACTCCAAATCAAGATTTTTGAGTTTAATTAATTTAAAAAAGGAATCTAACAACCTCTCCAAAGCAGGGAATCATGAAACCATGATCTGTAGGACGTTGGTTAAATTACAAAACATTTTGGCATCCTCTTCAAAGTTGGGAAATTAGATAGTTGAATCTATTGGAGTTGGTTAAATTACCAAAGGAATTTGGCAGGCTCTCAAAAGCTTGACATGTAATCAGTTGAATCTGTTGGAGGTTGTTTAACTTACCAAAGGAATTTGGTAGCCTCTTCAAAGCTTGACACTCAAACAACTAAATCTTTTGGAGATTGTTTAAATTGCCAAAATAATATGATAATGTATCCAATTTATTACAATTTGTCAAGGTGATGCCTTGGAGATTGGTTAAGTTACCAAAGCACTCAAGGTATGACTTCATTTATGATCATCTTCTTAAGTTTGATGCTCTTAACAACTGCATAAGACAAAATTCTTATGGAAATTTTGTTATATTGACCTTGTCCTCCTCGAATGAATATTTAGTAGCAACACCAATCATGATCCATTGTAAGTGTTTCAACTACCTGATAGATGGAATGCTCGAGAGGGGAGCCTAAATCTCCAACCCTTGCAATTTTGAATGTGCCTGCAAAATGTTTACATGTTTCAACTATAAGAAACTACAAATGGATTATCATTCTCATAAGAGGACAACCCTAATAATAGATTGGAGACCTGTGTCACAATATCAATATCTTAATAGCTGACATGCACAAACTTTAAGTCAACAAATTCTAATTTACATGTGATTCATTTTCCCAAAATGTTTTTAATTTTCTCCCTTGCACTTGTAGAACCCTTAAATTATTCATTAAAATTGAGGAACTCAAGGAAGAGTACAAACAATTATTCCAACGTAGCTATATGAGATTTTGATATTGCACCTTTGCTAGAATGTGTTCCACTAGAGAATCTTCACTATCAAGAAGCTGCAACTTGCTCATACAAATACCAATACCATGAAAAATATATTGTCTTTTGCACGACATATTGCAAAGCTTCATTGTGTAGTTCACGAACAGTTCGCTACTCCTTTGTACCAAGGCATTTATAAGTTGTTATCATCACTCTCACTATCGTTGTGATCAAACATTCTAATCTCGTGCACTTCATTTATTACCTATTCAATCTTGAAAAATGATGAAGAATATAAAATGCATGCATAGATTAATATTGTAATTCTCCGTAGCTTTGAATGATTAAGTGCTTATCAATGATTATTGCAACAATTCATCAATTTTTTCTATCAAACACCAAAGAAGACGCGATAGTGAACCACTTACAATCTCCTTTCCGAAGTCTCTAAGGAAATCGTGGGTTTTTATTTATGTTACATTATTCGCCTAGACAAGACATTTATTATGTATATTTCAAAATCCATAAAAACCATTCCAACCCGATGAATCCATATTTTTAATGCCAGGTGCCTATCTTCTCCATTGAAAAAAAATACATAATATCTAAAAAGATATATTTTTCATTCCTATCTAGCGTGTCATAGCTAATTTGAAGTTTTTTTTTCTTGATCTCATCACGAAGTATGCTTCCAAGTTTAATAAATTGGTCTTCCTAGTAAGATGTGGTTTTTCCATTAATAACTGCCCTAGTCACCTTTAAAGATAAAGGCAGTCCTGCACATGCTTCTATGAATTTCCTCACTAAATGTTCAAACTTTGGGGGAGGATGTGGCCAATTGAAAGAATGCAAATAGAAGAGCTCAATAGAATGTTGTGTAGTAAGGCCATTGAGGTTATATATTGACCACTCTTCGACTCTTGAGCTTACGAGAACATCTTTGTTCCCAGATTTAATCAATATTACGCTATCGGAACTTGAAGCATATACTTTCTCCAATGCATGGATAGGTGCATGATTTATTACTCTAAGTTTCTTCAATGCAACTTTGGCCTTGTCTTTATCGTTGCCATCTTCAATGTCCCTACTTTCCTCTCCTTTTCTATTAGCATGAATTTGAGAGGCCTTATCTATAGACTACCCCACTGCATCATCCAACCATGCCATGCTCTGGGAGATGAAAACATGGAACCTATCACACAGGAAACTCTACTTTTTGCAATGATGTTGATCTCGTTGCAGATTCATGGTGAATCTCTTCTTCACAGTCCCAAAGCATGGCACAATGTGTTGGCCAACTTAGAAGACAAATAGTTAATTATGCGTGGTCTTCCATAAACGACAGTGAATATTCATCCCCAAAAAATGTCATTGACATAAATATAATTTTTTTTTTATTAAAATAACTCAATCATAATAATTATTTTTTAATCAAATAAAATAAAATAAATAATAGCTCAGTCATAATAAATTACTGTTTTTTAAAAGAATGAAAATTCTACCATATTAATGATTATATGATTGGGTATTTAATAATCTTAAACCTTAGGAATTTTGGTTCTGTGATCCATAAATTGTGATAAAAATCTTTTGGTGAAAATCACATCATAATAGATTTGGTCGACGCGTTTCGAACCAGCCAGTGTAATTCATCATCACGATCTTTCGGTGAAAATCACTTCAGAATAGATTTGGTCGACGCGTCGACCAAATCTATTCTGATGTGATTTTCACCGAAAGATTTTAATCACAATCTTAAACCTTATTATGGATTATCCTATTTCACCTTAAATTTAGAATAATTTTTTTCCAAGAAAATAAGGTAATTATATAATCATACGATGAGTCTCTTAAAACGACTTGTGCTTCATGACGTAAGATGATTTTTGGATTTCTGACAGTTGTGAAAGATTTTAATGCACTGGACTTTTCAGGACTGCAGAAGTTCACTAACGGTGTGTAATTAGGTCAAATCAATGGTATATTTCATAAAGTAGCATAGGTATATTTATACCGGAAGTTATGGATGATAAGAGTAACATTGTCTGAACACAATGGATCAAACGATGCCTTGCAAGAAGATAACGGGAATCGTGTGCAGGTAGAAGGAACGGAATGGGAAGGTTATTATACATTTAGAAATTTTTTTATGTTGGTTTTCTCTTTCTTTAAAAGCTTGGAAATTTGATAAACTGTGAATAAAAGAATTCACATATGAATATTAAAAGTGGGTAAACAAATTTGATCACCATGAATTGATTTTGTAATATATATTTCTATTCATAGGTTTATAGATGGATTTAGATAAACCAGTTGAAAAACTGATGTTTTAAATATGTATTTATTATTTTTATTTTATAGAAATTTAGATAAAAAATTTGGTATATTTATATTTTAAATATATATTTATTAGGAAAAGATTTTTCCTAAGTTTTTGAAAATAAAAAGTATATTAAATTTAAGTTTCCAAAAAAGAAGAGAGATTTTAGAGAGAAGACTTGTTTTTTTGGTTTGTTTGTTTGTTTGTTTTTTTAATTAAATTGTGGTGTAAATTTTTTTATATTTTTTATAATTATTAAAATATTAAAAAATCAAAATAAAAAATAAAAAAATAGAATATATTATTGATATAGCATTGAATATTTTTAAAATTGAAAAAATTTCATTCAAATTTTTATCTTATAGTATTGAATTTAAATTCGAATTTGGTAACTATGTTATAAGTCACAATCACTATATCTTAATAAATATCCAAAGAGTTGTAAGAAATATACGTTTCCTTTAATCTCCTAAAACATACGAATTTAATGAACAAGACACTTGGAATTGAAAAACTTCTCCATAATTATATATAATTATCATATCAATAAATTACAAATAATTTGAATTTGAGCTAGAGGATACTTAGTATGAAATTTAATTATTAATTCATATTTTGTAAGTTACTTAATTTGAATTTAAATCAATTCACAAATAATAAGTTAGTAGTTGGTTAATGTGGATTTAGTATTGATACAATTATTAATTTAAATACCATAAGTATTTTTGTAATATTTAATCTTCCTTACCTGTTAGTGATGGTTGTGGTTTAACAACTATATTATAATAAGTTTTCTAAAGAAATACTTAATCCTCCAAAAATAAATGGAATTTGAATAAATTGAATTATGACAATTTACTTAATTAATAAATTTTAGACAAATTTAATTTAAATACCATGAACATTTTTGTAATACTTAATATCACTCAAGTGATATTAATAAATTATAGAAAAAAATAATTCAAATACCATAAACATTTTTTTTAAATACTTATTCTTTCTTTTTAAGAATTTAAGCTTTTGTGATCCATTGTAAATATTTAGAATTTTTTTTCAGTAATAATCACATGCAAAAGAACATGGTTCTCATCATCACGACTATGTGAGAAATCAAATCAAGACATTGAGTTTAAATAGATGTAGAGATGGCTAAACTAACCATTAGAATAATGGCTAGTTTGACTAAGAAGAGAATAAATTAAATTAAATTAAATGATTAATTTTATTCAAATAATAATTTTATAAAGATTTTTTTTAATTGATTTATTATTATTATTATTATTATTTAAATATGAAAACTTTTAGAATCTAAGCTTCTGTGATCCATTATACAAATTGTAAAATTCTTTCGGTAATAATCACATGCCAAAAAAATTTACATTTATGAAAACTTTTTTGGTGAATTTTTAGATTTTTTTTTTTTTTTTTTACACATAAACGGATATGGATTTATATTAGATTTTGGCCAAAATGCCTTTCACCAGTTACAATAGGTCGGGCATAGCCCTTGAAATTTCTTCCACCGGTTACAATAGGTCGGGCATAGCCCTTGAACTTTCTTCCACTAACTGATCATAGGCCCCAAAATTTGGATATCCACGTTGTTTACTCGAGACTAGAGAATCAATCTCCGTTAATTTTCCTATCTTAAATGTACAAACGAACTGTTTCAGTATAATGCAGTAAAACATAACTCTATTTTATGGGATGGAGTCCCACTCCTCAATTTCGTCTTTCAAGAGAGAGCCAGCAAGAAGAGGCATCGCCCTGTTGGCTTCCAGATCAGCATCTTTATTGTTCCCCCTCAATACATGAAGGAAATTTGCAGTCTGAAAAGATTTCACCAGAATTCTGATTCTTGAAATCACTTTTGCCAATCTGAGATCTGCAGGAGAAGAATCCTCCAGTAAGACTTTAATAATGGACTGAGAATCTCCTATAATATTAACATCCGATAAACCAAAGGCCTTTGCTTGCTTGAGACCTTGAAGAAGTGCCAAGGCTTCTGCTTGAATGCTGGTGGATTGTCCTAATCCCCAAGCGAACTTAGTCACAATTCTGCCCTCCTTATTCTTTATAACTCCTCCTGCCCCAGCAAATCCGGGGTTGCCTTTCGCTGCCCCATCGAGGAACAGAGTGTATCTGGATTGCCTGATGAGCAAATCAGATAGCTCATTCTCCTTCCCTCTGAATTGCCACTCTTTTGTATCCTTCTGTTGCCTTGTTTCTCCAGAGAATTGGAGATCCAACGAGGCACCCCAGTCTAAGTCTTGCTGACTTAGGTTCGAGTCCGACAAGTGCTCCCCCAGACTTTCTTTCCACAGACTTTTTATTTTGATGATGGTGAACTGTGGATTTAAACTTTCATCTTTGAAGACTCTTCTATTTCTCTCCAGCCAGATTTTCCAGCAGATGATTAATTTTTTTATGTTATTAAATAATAATAATTTAATTATTTTATTGATTTTTTTTTTTTTTTTTTTTGGATTATGTTATTAAGCTTTTAGATTTATAAATGTTTTTTAGAAGACGAGGTTAATAATTCAAAACGATAATCAACGATCAACTGAAATCAAATCGAGTCCACACACACACACACACACATGTATTTGAAGGCAGGAAAGGGCAGGGATCCAACACCTGCTAATATTCCAGTCGTCATCTCTATTGAGATTAACGGGTCTTTCTTTGATCTCTAAGGCCTCCCTTAACTTATGGTGATGAAAATGGTCAATCCTAGTAATAACCTTAGCCTCTTTGATGCAAATATGATGGTTAGTCTTTTCTGCATGCTCAGCTAAGGCAGAGGAGCGAGATCTTCCATGCTTAATGTCATCAACATGCTCACAAATCCTTTGATGTATAGACCGACCAGTTTCACCAACGTAAGGTGTCCCACATGACCATGGCATGATGTAGACACCTTTCCCATCTCTAGGGTTTACCGAATCTTTAACAGATTTGAGAGAGATGCGAATAGTGTTAAGGTGTTTGAAAGACGAAGAAACTTTATGCTTCTTAAGGATCCTAGCAATCCTATCAGTGGTTCCCTAAATGAAAGGAAGGCACACATTGCAAGACCATTCACTAGGCTCTTTTTTACTATTCGAAGGACCTTTTTATGCTTTAAGGAAAGCTCTAAGGCCCTCATACCTACTATAACCATTCTTACAAAATACATTCAGGAGGTGGGTCTTTTCTCCTTCAAGGTGGGACTCATCATTGATTCTCAACGCCCTAGTAGCCTTCCTTTCCTCGACGTTCTTATTTCAGGAAATGACAATGGTTCTTTCTCCCATCAAGTTTTTTGAAAGAAAACTCATACTGAGCAATATCTTCATGCTAACTCACATCATTTTCCTTCTCAAAAATTAGGCGTCCTCAACACCTTAGCCACTAAGGCGTTGAGAACCTCTGATGAGTCCCACCTTTCATAAGGAGCATCTAAAAGTTATTGTGTAACCCTTGCAAGTATAGGACTAATTGTAATTGTTGCTCCAATTCGCTCAACCTTCTTCTTTCAAGAATTAAATTCATGAATTTTTGGCCGCAATTTCTCCATAGAAATATGATCAAATCGTTGGAGATCTCTTTCATTATGTAATGGGCATATTAGAGTGAAGCAATCTTGTTCAAGAAAGAGAGCTTGAATCTCAAATTTCGTCAAAACATTTGCTGGCCAATTTAATCTTTAGTTTTCTATTTGAGTGCACTAAATATTGATTCACACGGGTTGTTAATTGGGCTTTTTATTTATTTTGGATCATTGTTGATGAATTGAGACACAAAAAACATTTTGAAGTTTAAATGGCTTAGATTGGAAATTTAATAGAGTTATTAAGAACTATAATCGTGTCTACTATTGAAACACAATTAAAATTAGCAAAGACACTCTCTTTGACATTCAGACCTCTCTGCATAATGCACAATAAAAGGAGTAGCTCAAGTCACAACTACAACAAGATGAGCTACAATGGCATTGTCATAATTCTGAACCTATTTTTGTTTAGAACAATCCCCTTTATGAGTATGAAGTTAACCCCCATCAGTTGCTAGAAAGTATTCATATGAGTGAGATTAAGGTTGATTCATATTCAGTGCCTAGTGCAAGAGTAGATTTGCATGCAGATGCAGAAGTTCAGGTTCCACTTCCCAAGCCCATCATTAGACCTTGGGAAGATCTTTTCAGCAACAAACATAAAACCGATCTTGGATATGACAAGGAGGTGTCCTTTCATAATCCAGAATATTCCAAGCCCATCAAATTTTAGAGTGTTGGATTTTTTCAGGACAAATATTCACCTGTTTATGCTCCTCCTCCACATTCACAACATATTGTGAAATGCTAACATTCTAACCGAGTTGGCCATGTGAAACATCATTGTTTTGATCTTCATCTGTGTGAGCATTGTGGTTAGCACACTTATTCTTCAAACATATGCTTCAAAACACAAGCCTCCTGCAAGAACAAATATTCACCATGGATGGATCGCTTCTTGGCAATGGGTTTCAACAACCAAATAAGAAGAACATGGCATTGCATCCATTCAATGAATGCAATGAATATTAGCTACTACCCCAAATCTAAATTTGACTTAGGAAGTGGGAGGAGTATGAGAATTTTTATCTATAATCTTATGAGATGGAAACATAACGAAGTTTTCATAATGTTGGTAACAAATTCAACATTGGGTGTGTTGGATTTAGATGGAAATAGAGTTTGGACACCAATTGTCTCAGTTGATGCATCACCCAGAAGAGTTCACAATTCCTATACATGGGACATTTCAGTTCCAGTTGGACCATTGTTCATTATATTCTTTGAAACTTCATTTCATGCCCTTTGTGTTGGACAGGGTACCCCTAGATCAAAGTTTTTGTAAAAGAATCTGCATTTTGAGGAGCGAAGCGCACTACATGCAATTACTATAGAGCCTTAGGGACTTTGGGGCAGGTCGAAGTGAATATTTTGTATACGTTGAGCTTTGCCCATGGTTTTCGGACCATGGTATTGTAAAAGGAAAAACTATATAAGGAGATATCTTAGTGAGTCTAAGGATATCTTTAAATCATAAAATGCATTTGAATGTAAGGTTGTATTGAGTCTTTATTAGGTGTTTTGTACGAAAGGAAAGGATCCTGCAGCTGAGTGCATAGAGACCTTAGAAAGTCTGCAGCTGAGTGCACAAACCCATGCAACTGAGTGCGCAAGGGAGAAAGTGTTGTATTAAGAAGATCTAAAGTAATAAAAGACGACCTTGAAGACAGATCCATGTTCTTTACTTATATGTTTTCTTTATTTGTATTTTGATGTTATATGTTCCAAGTTAGGGTTTTTATCTATGTTTGCATCGTGAAGTCTGGGTTATGGTTTCTTATGTTGATTAATGCATGTTAAAGTAGAATTACGCAGTCTAAAATCTAGTTAACTATAAGTATTGAAAAACAACCGTGTAGTTATCATATTTGTTCTATGAAGCTATGATAAGCCCTAAAGCCACACTCCATAGTCCCTCTGGATGCAGAAAATTGGTTCTAGCATCCCCTAATATTTCCTTGAGTGAGACTTTGGTTTGTGCAGTAGATCGTTGCTGAAAGGGCCGGTAATAGTGGGTTTTGTTGGTTCGCGCAACCATATCTGAACCTGTTTCTAGGCCCCATTAAGCCAATAAATGGTTCCGTTGTCGGGACTTGGAGAAAGAAAATCCTTCATGGAAGCGAAGAATAATTTTATGGATCCTGGAGCTTCGACATCAACAATGCAGAGACACCTGATTTTGCAGAAGAATAAACCAAATGAGATTATTGAAACAAAGGAAGTTGATCCATCCATTATGAAGTCATTTTTGCTAACATGTATGAAGTTGTTAAGGGATCAAAAAGACATGGAAGGATTGCATGAGTTGATCAACAACTGTGCTGGAAAAGAAGAACCACAACATGAACAACGCGTAGTGAATAAGGTATACAAAAATAATAAGAGAACCAACAAAGAAATGCGGTTAACTGCGCAGATAGGAGATTATGAAATGGACCAAGTCATTCTCGATCTAGGATCAGACGCAAATGTTTTGCCAAATCAGACATGGGAACGAATGGGACGACCAAAGCTACAGTGGTCACTAATTCACCGAAGAATGGCCAATCAACATAAAATTATTCCTATGGGTCAAATGCATGGAGGTGTAGTAGACATTGATGGTGCAAGTGTGTTATCAGACTTCAAATTCATTAATATTGTTGATGATATCAATATGTATCCTACTTTGCTTGGATTCGATTGGGCTTCTGATATGGAGGCCACAATTAATCTGAAGAACATGATGATGGTGTTTGAAAAGAATGGTACCAGGGTCGTTGTCTCTTTGGACCCCTCTGAAGGCGCGCGATATTTACAACCAATTCAAAATGAATATGGTGATATCGAGAACATCTATAAGATCACTACACAGGATGAAGATTGGACCAATCTGACCACTGATGGAAGGATAAATTAGGTGCGTGATAATTCATTTGTGTCAGACTCTAATGAAGAAATGGAGAATTGGCAGAATTTATTTCACAAAGTTTCTACTAAGCGTTGTACTATAATTACTAAATTGCTTCGTTGCGTCGCATCAGATGTACGTGAATTGCCTTATTATGATGGAAATGGGGATGTTAATTTTTTTCTTGATGAGTTTGAGAAGAAGGTGCCCGAAGAACAATGATATGAAGCTTTGGACTTCAATTTGAGGTCCACAACAACCAAGTAGTGGGGCAGGCACAAAGAACACCTGGGAGGATGGAAGGAATATTGAAGATTGATGAGGCTCAGGTTTGGTTATGCAAAAACTAGAATCATAGAAAAGTACAATGGTCACGATGATCCTCGCAAAAAAAATTCTGGTTGGACTACAACCTTCCAGAGCTTGGTATAATACCTCAAAAGTGGTATCTTGAAATTGAGTTGCGCAATGGAACCACATATTGGTAAGAGATGAATAAAGGTTTCTTATTGAATTATGGCTTCGCAAATGGTTGGGATTGTATTAATGACACTCTTCAGGAAGTCATAATAGGAATATTATGAATAACCACTTAGCCAACAGCTTCGGTACATCCTGAGTGGGTTGCGCAGTTGGAACTAGCTCGAGCATGTTACAATGTGACTGCGGAAGACGAGGAGGAGGATTCACGTAATGTTAATGTTCTTGAATCAAAAGGACAATGTGAGGTTGCAGGTCTTGAAGTACAGATGAATGACATAGCACAACCTGTAAAGACTCAACAAGTCAACACAGGCTCTGAAGCGGAGCCCAAATTCGCGAAGATCGAAGAGCATGGGACTATAAAATACTCTATTGAAGGAAGGCTTTGTCGCAACAAAATTACTGCGTGGGTTGCAGGATTATGGCACAGTTGGAGGGAACTGCACTTAAGGAAGCATGATTGCACCGCAAGGGAGGTTATGACGTAGTTCACCCAAAATATGACCATTGGAGCTAGAACAATTGATTTGATAAGGACTTTATCGTTAAAAGGAGCAGTAGGGATGTATTTAATGGGAATATCTGGGTGGATATGCTGCCAAATATGCATTTATGAGGTGCATCTGAAGGATATCATGGAGTTGAATTTAAAATTTTCTATAAATCTAGAACCCCGCTCCACATTCGGACACTTTACGCTTTGAGCATTAGACTTGTGATTTTTTTCCTGAGAGAGAGCCGAGCGTTTTGTTGTATGTCAAATTATAGTTTTGAAGCACTTAAAGAGGCATTGATCAAGGCAGGGTTGGGACACACAATGATGGCTACGCCACCAACCAATGTAACAGGGACAAGGTCGCCAAGGAAGTAGACCACCGCACGAGAAGCATCATCTAAAAATATGAAGAAGCCAGTGCTTCAAACGTTTACCAAGAAGAAAATTCCAAAAGAACAACAGTCTAAGGTGACGTAGGATAAGTAGAAGCAACTTGTCAAGGTAGAGGAATTGGAAGAAGAAGAAGTTATGCATGAAGGTCTCGAAGATATTGATGCAGAGGAAGTGGAACCTATCTCCAAGTTGCCCCCATATATTCCTCCAAGGAAGCCGACAACTACGAAGCCCACGAAGGACCTAGACGTGGTGAAATATAATATATTTACACCCTTGCTACTTGAAGAAGTACCGATTGAGGGAGATTTGCTAGGAAAAGTGCCACAACTGGGCATGGAAGACTGGGATTTCAATGACTGCAAAAAATATCCTCAATTAGAGCCAAGCAGGTTATGTGCTTTGTATATTATGAAGCTGCTAGAGTGACAAGGGCAGAGCCAATGAAGTGGGTGGCAGGAACTTAGAATGCAGGGTTGCTAAACATGTTATATACTCCGCACTTTGGGCACAATATTATCAATACAAACTATGTGTGCCAGTTGCTAACCGTGGTGCACGAGGATAATCTATGGCTGGGGGAAAGAGTCCCCATTCATGTGATGTTGATTCATAGAATAACTGGGCTTCCCTATCAAGGATTGGACCCCGCAGAAGTGTTTGTAGGAAAATATCAAGATAAGCAACTGGCCAACAAGATGAAGCAGGATTATGGCATCATGAATGGAACCTGGGGATATTCCATTATCTCCATTAAGAATAATATGGTGCACTTTTTCGCACATATTTTGGAAGGAAATATCATGCGGGAGTGTCGTGCAGAAGAGGTTTTGGCGCAAGTAGTATCTTTGGCTGCGTAGTGTAGCAAAGGAGTAGCGTACAATTGGGCAACGTATTTGTGCAAGGAATTCTTGGATGACTACAAATAATCTCAAGAAGAGGGAAAGAAATTTCACTACGCATGACTCTTGCTCTTAATTGTGCTGATGGCATGGAAAGAGCTCGATGAGTCATAATTCCCCATTGTGGACCCAAACATCTGCAAGGTTGCGAGGTATGCCTCACTGTGGCATTCAAAGGAGCCAACACGAGTGATGGAGAACAATTTTTTTTGGGTAGGTTTTGAGATGAGTCTACGCATGGTTATCAACTAGAAGTTGAGGCTATCGCCAAGTATTTTTCAAAATATCTCTAGGTCGCTGATTTTAAAGCATATTTTCACCACGTGCTCATCCGTGCAAAGAAGGAACTCACGAAGGTATTGTACGAGCTTCCGTACCTGGTGACTGAGGATGATGTTGCGCGCATTTTGAGTGAAGGACCAAGTGATTGGCTAACTCCATTCGAAGAGGTGGAGACAAAGCAATAAGGAACGAGTGGCGAGAAGACCAGTACCTTCGATACACAAACATGGAAGAAGGACACTAAAAAGCAGCCTAAGAAAATCACATTCGCGACTGATAAGGAGGCTGAAAAGAAGCAAAGCGAGAGACAAATAAGGATGCTCCAAATACAGGAGGGTGCAATGATCAGGGTGGAGATTATTCATTTTTTGATCCAGCATACCTCCCGTCCCCTTACATTCTAAAGAGACGACAGATACTAGGCGGCGGAGGTGCGTAGAAAAAGATGAATTCAGACATGTCCGTCAACCCATAATCGTTGGTCCTTAGTGAGGAGGACTTCGATGAGATTGGTGATATTTTTCAACATGTCACTAAGAATTTGTTGGGAAATATTGAGGACCAATACAAGAGCATATTGGCAGAGGTACACAAGGGCCTAAGGGTATTATAGGTTCATATGAGCGTAGTGCAAGCAAGCGTGATGCAAGCAAGCAGGCCTTAAGCGAGTGTGACTCAAGCAAGGGGGGAACCAGCAGGTGCAAGTACAACAGGGCAAGAGTTGGCCATCACGACTGAAATTCACGTGATATAGATCACTACAGGTGCCCTACACTTTGATACTAATGGGAATCAAGTGCAGGCACCGCAGTCGCAGAACACCAAACTAAACATTGTTGCACTCCCTTTGAAGTCGTTGTACGAATTCCACCATGGAATCACAAAAGAGTTGAAGATATGAGAGTAGCACGCCTTGTTGATTATCCAGGAAGTGAAGAAAGAACACAAGAAAATCGCTGAGGAAAAGCAGCAGGTTGTGCAGGAGTGAGATGATGAAGTTGCGCACAGAGATAAATTAGAGGCAACCATCACCAAGGTTTGCAGCAAACTTCCTGATTTGCAGATTCAGACTGCGGCATCCCCAGAGGATAAATTCGAAAAGCTCGCAATGACAATAAAATACTCCAAGGCCGAATTCGACAAGGTACAATTAGAGCTACAAATGAATATCGTTGAGTTGTAGTTGCAATTACAACCCACTACTCCACCAGAGGTCCAAGAGAAGCGCGCAACAAAGATTAAAGTTGCCACTTCCAATATTGAATGCACAGTCCATGAGTGCATTTAAGTCTTTGAGGACATTATGGGTGTTTGGGCCTCACTGCAGGAGGACCCTCATGTGTATAAGATTGAAGTGGAAATCCATGAGAAATTGGAACAACTGGACCATATTAAGGTTACACTGAAGACTCTAACATTGGTACAACTGTATACCCATATCCAAGAGGGTAATTTTTTTGCAGGGACACATTGATGAGATGCGCAGAAATGAACAGATTATCATATCCAAAACGCAACCATGGGAATCCGAAGACAGACAACTATCACAAAATATGGAGAGACGATTGAAAGCACTGCGCCGAACGTAGAAGGAAATTGCTCAGAAGATAGTCAGGCCAACCACAAAGAAGTTGTTGACCAAGGTACGAGAAGTCGAGAAGTAGTGCGCTGAGACATTTCCACCACTAAAGGATCCAGTGAGCAACATTAAAGAAAATATTGAGGTTGCACCAGTAGAGTAACTCGGGACGAGTCACATCTTTGTGTTGGGGGCATGTTGGACAAGGTACCCCAAAATCGAATTTTTTGTAACAGAATCTGCATTTTGAGGAGTGATGAGCACTGCGCACATTTACGATAGAGTCTTATGGGCTTTGGGGTGGGTCAAAGTCCCTTATTTTGTAAATGGAAGGGAATATTTTGTATATGTTGAGCTCTGCCCATGGTTTTCGGACCATGGTATTGTAAAAGGAAAAACTATATAAGGAGCTATCTTAGTGAGTCTAAGAATATATTTAAATCATAGAATGCATTTGGAAGTAAGGTTTTATTGAGTATGTATTATGTGTTTTGTGTGAAAGGGAAGGCTCTTGCAGCTAAGCGCACATAGACATTAGAAAGTCTGTAGCTGAGTGCGCATGGTGGAAAGTGTTGTATTAAGAAGATTTGAAGTAATAAAAGAAGACCTTGAAGACATATGTGTAATCTTTACTTATGTGTTTGCTTTATCTGTATTTTGATCTTATTTGTGCCAAGTTAGGCTTTTTTATCTATGTTTGCATCGTGAAGTTTGAGTTATGGTTTCTTATGTTGATTAATGCATGTTAAAGTAGAATCGTGTAGTCTGAAAACTAGTTAACTAGAAGTATTGAACAACGACTACGTAGTTAGCATATTTGTTATGCGAAGCTTTGATAAGCCCTAAAGCCACACTCCATAGTCCCTATGGATGCATAAACCTAGTTCTAGCATCCCCTAATATTGCCTCGAGTGAGACTTCGGTCTCTGCAGCAGAACGTTGCCGAAAGGATTAGTAATTGTGGGTTTTGTTGGTTTGCGCATCCATATCTGAACCTGGGTCTAGGCCCCATTAAGCCAACACTTGTTTACACTTTATATTTCTTGAAAGTTGAAAAGAATATAACATATTGGAACTCTTTAGTGAAAATGGAACATATAAATGGGAAAGTAATTCTCGACTCAAATGGGATTCATATGGTATTTTCCAATTCAATGTGATCATTAATGGAGATTATAACTCCTAAATATAGAGTAGCCTTTCTTGTACATCAATCATTTTGTTGGTACATTGAAAGTGATGGCAACACTAAAGCAAGACTTCTGGTGCTTATATATTTCATCCAAACAGTACCATGTGCTTTCCTATTTGGGCTTCCAGGAAACAGGTTACACAGTCATTTATAAAGGGAGAAATGGTGAGTGAAGTATATCATTAGTTTTCCTCATGGGCATCTCAGGTACTTAGATTGTATAAGAATGTAGAGGATGCTGAAATATATTTTTAGGTTGGGCCAATTCCGATTGATGATGATTTAGGGAGGGAGGTCATCACACTATCCACAACAATTCAATCACAAATTAGTAATCAAATTATGGTGAATGAAGTAAAGTTATACATTGATACTTCTATGAGTGAGATGACAAAATGCAAGGATGAATTAAAACTTGGAATACTCCTTAAAGTATAGATGGGATATGTTGTAAAATTGAATCATGAGAAGTTGTGCCCTTCAACTTTACCAGGGATTTTTATGACGAATAGATTACATTATAGTGAATTGCTTCACAACAATGATGTTGGTTTTAGTTGTGTTAGGATAACACAACAAATATTTGTTGAATCATTCTACATGAATATTTGGTATCCTGGTATCAATATGAAGGTTTTGGATCACTGAGGGAAAGAAATATCAGGAAGGGAGGATTGTTATGTCCCTTTCTGGATGATCACTTTTGGAGAAGGGCTCAATAGCTTATATGTTCCCATAGACTATAGTTGGTAAAAAGGGGATCAATTAATTCAAGTGTTTAAATATCATTTGGGTGAAAAAACAATATATAAAAGCGACATTAAATAATTAAAGTTAAAAGTATTATAAAAGAGAAACCCATGGTATATATCCATGTTATTATGATAAGCCATGGTATTCTGATCGATGGTATTCCAATGATAAAGTTATAAAAAAGAGAATTAGAGCTAACTTTTGATTATGCATTAGTTATTTTTCTAAATTGATTTTGGTGAGTTCTTGGAGCTCTGGAGTAAAGGGTGTAAAACCCTTGTGAGGATTAATTTTGGTGGTGAAACATATCCACCCTACCTAATCAAGATTGGTTTTTGGGTGAGACACATCCACCCTAGTCGATCAAGAAGGAGTAATCATCCAGATTTCTCATAGGTGCTTAATGATAATATATTTTCTAAAGAATGTTGAGCTTGAGGAGGGATTGATCCATTTGTCTACAGGACTTTCGTATTTTATATCTAGAGGTTGAATTAATCTTGAGGGGGTCGAGTTCCTTTTTGAGTTCTAAGAGGAAGTCAAGTTGATCTTCAGGGGTCCAATTATTTCCTAGGGGGGAAATTGTTTGAGGATATCATAATTGTAGTTTTGGAGACCATATGCTTCGTCTCAGTCTTGCAACCAATTCGTGCCAGTTGCTAAAGTAATTTATAGGTTCCAAAAATTAATATTTTTCATGTAATTTCTTGATCAAATTTAATAATTTTGGTTGTGCTTTGTGAATTCTATTAAGGGTTTTCATGTTTAATTGCACGCACAATGTATGAAGAAATATCTCTATTGTAAATGTTTCATTTTATTCACATGCAAAGTGTTTAAAGAAATGCTTGCATACACAGTGTTTGTCAAAATGCATAAATGAGAAGATTAAAAATTTATGCAAGTTGAATTAACATATTTTGGCAAGGGGCATTACACATTTAGAGTGACACCCCTATTGGATTTGAAGTAGGAAAATTTATTTGTATGATGGTAGATTATTTGGATGTTTATATGGGAGGAAATACCGAGATTATCAACATGTTATGTCTAAAGTAAAAAAGATGGAATAATGGTTGATTCTAGGCCAAATTTTGAATGAAATAAAGTGGGTCATTCATCCAATCTTTTAATATAAGAGGGCAAGGTCTAAACATCTTGCAAGGCTACAATGAATGTAGTAGTTGGGTGCTTAAGCAATGTTATATCTTACTAAAAATAAGATCTAATGGTTTCTAGGTACCCCACCATTGCATTTAATGCGACGCTACAAGGTGCTTAGACACCACCTTCTAAAAGGCCCTACTATAAAATAAGAAAATGATGGATCTCCATCAACTTTTAAAATAGTGCAAATGAACACCTAACAAACTCAAATATCAAGGGGAAAATAAAATCTTTGAACATAAAATAAAACCTTTAAAATAATTTTAAGCCACAACCACAATAGGGAATGGAGATATATAAAAGGAGATGATAATCTAATAAATAATTATGAGAGGAAAGGAGAACATGACAATCACACTCAAGTAAGAAAGATAAATTAAAAGAGTGCAAGTGCTTATAATGAACTTGAATATACCCTTAAAGTTACATTCAATGTGTGAATGGTTGGATGAAGGATCATTCTCCAAATTGATGAATGAAAGCAATGCAATATATTATAAACTCAAACTAATCCTATTTACAATGAAAAGAAGAGTCGGAATTGCAAGCAATTTATGAGTTTCTTTAAGGAAAACACACTCATTTTGGAGAGTATTAAGTGTATCAAAAAGAAATTGAAGAACTCTATATTTTAAATTAGAAATTCAAGTCATCAAATTTTGAATTGCTTCTTGTTGTGAATATTACAAAGTTGGAACAAATCTTCTTTCTACATTATGGAAGTTAAGGTTTAAAGAAAAACCATCATGATCACATCATGAAAGAAAAGGGCAATGAGCTAAGGGGACAAATGAAGATCTTATCATCCTATAATGAGATGCTTTCTTCCATTACAGAATTTTTCTATGATCATTTTTTCGGTGTCAACCCCAAAGAATTCGAGGAATGGTATTGTTGAGGTGGTAGACTATAAGGGGAAAGTTACATGATGTAGTTGTCATTTTCGTAAGAATACTTTAGCTTAGTTATTATATTATTCCTTTAGGTTTTATAAATTTAGTTTTCTTAGCCAACTTTTTAGGTTTTATTGATTTATTTCTTTCTTTTTTTAAATTCTTCTGCTTGCCTCATTTTTCTTCAATCTTTGTTTTGAAGATGGATCCTCTTATGGATTTGAAATGTCGATAATTCTAGAATATCTTTGTGGAAAATCTTAACTCTCTATCTAAAGTGAATTAGTTCAATTGGTTTGAACACGCTATTTCAAGGCAAAGTTCACAATTGAATCTTGTTAGTGTTGGAGATTTTTGAAACCTCGTGTGATTACCAATTTCAATTGTGGTTGATGGTTAAGTTGTCATGCATTTGGATATTTCAAGAAGAGGGGATTATCTTAGAAGGTTTACCTTGAATAAAACCTTGCAAGTATGAGTTCAATTTAAATGAAGTTATCATAATTTCCACATAAAGAGAAAGACATACCCTTTTTCTTTAAATATTAGATGAAAAAGACTCAAAAGACCACAAATTTTATTATGAAATGTATATTCCTTTGTGTTATTGACTTATGGTGTAATTTGAATATTTGTTTGTTTGACATCAAATGAGAAAAAAATAAATTATATGAATGATATTCATATAGTTCCCTTCATTATTAAGAACAATGAATCAATTGAGCAGTATTACAAATAATAAAATTTAGAGGAATATTTCTCGGAGAGAATGGAATAAATGGTTCAATACTTTATCTAAAAGTTTGAAAATTTCCCACTTTGGTGTTACTCACGAGATATCAAAGTACTTCCAAAACAAGCTCAAGCCTTTTATGGGTAATACTATGTTGTGTTAAAAATTCTATGTTAAACCATGACAAGAATTAATTAAAAGAGAATGTATAAAACTGAAATTTAGTTAAGGAACTTTTTTGGTTGTTAGTTTATGAGAATTGGTTTATGAAAACGGTGGTAGTTCATATAATGAATGTAATGGTGTCAAGATAGATATATCAAAGCAACCCAAGAGATTGAAAGTGGTTGTAAACCTAAGTGTAATTGTTCATCTTGTCAATAAAATACCTTACTTTGCCCCATGGATGTTTCCTAGATAGATTGTTGGGGTTTTATCATGTAAATGTTGTGTTGTATGTATTATTTCTCATTCTTTTCATTATTATATCTATATTGTCAAAATGTTTTAGGTTGTAAATACCAACAATTGGTATCAAAGCACAAAGTCAAAAGATCTAAGCCAAAGTCTATGTGTGTGTGTGTGTTATGAATATAATCTATAGAAAAATAATAGAAAATAATGTAAAAGAAAATAATAATAATAATAATTATTAATTAATGGTGTAGTCTAACTTATAAACTAAATAGCTTTTTTCACGACTATTTTATGGTTGATTTTAATCAAATTTTGAGAGATATTTTTAAAAACCTGAGTTTAAATTGTTTAATCAGCATAATTGGAGTGCCCTAGGGGTTTTTGAGGGTGTTGAATACATTTATGCATTCAAAACTGTAATTTAAACAACAAAATAACTTAGAATTGTATTACCGAATTTTGGTGAATTCAAGTGAAAAAGGCTATTTCTTCTATAAGTTAAACTACGCCTTAATTAATTAAATAGTTAGTAATGAAGATATATGTCCCTAAGTACATAACCATTATGAAGAGATATCTGCCTAAGGTATATAAGCAGACAATCACTCTCATTGTAATCATCTCATATCTCATCAATTATTTTATACAATGTTCAATATACAATTATTGTTCAATAATGGATGTCTTTGTCTTCGAAATATTCAGAAAATTACTCCATTGCATATATAAATTTGTTCGTTTCATTGGTATCAAAGCCACGTTAGCTGATCAGTAGACCTTTGGCCATCATTGGAATTCAGGCATGTAGCCACAAGAAGCTTTTGGAGGTTATCCAGGGTTAACGTCAGGCCATTGGCAACTACGAATTGCACCACTGCTGCTAATGAGGGTCACCGACGTTGCCACTCGCCCACACAACCACAGACGTCGAACCACCACATCTCTTGATGCAATCAGTGACCACGTTAACAGTCCGCTTAGATACATTCTAGTCGACTGACCTTACCGTTGACGACCCACTCGCAAGTCCCCTGCTCCGTGCTCTTGTGGTCGCCGGAAGTTGTCACTGAACCCTGCAACCTACACCTCTCCTGCATTCAAATTTTCGTCTTACCACAGTCCGTGCATACATTCTGTCGCCAACAAGTTATTAAAAAAAAAAAAAAAAACTCAAAACGCAAGATTATCGCCGACTGATTGCTATCTGTTCCTTCATTTCGTTCTGCCTTTTTTTTCCATGCGCATTATCTTTCCACCACCGTAGTTGTCAAACTGTTCTCCCGTGACTTGTAAGAGTCGTCATTGAATTCAACACCATCAGCGCTGTCATTACACCCCTTCATTTTTTGTTTATACTGTTTGACCACAACACCCCGTCCCTCGATCATACATCGATTCATGTATTCGTGTCGCTCGGTTTAATTAAAGGTTTGTAGAAATCATAAAGTAAAATTCCAATAATACCCTTCGTAACATTTTATATAAAGATATTAAAGATAAAAGGCACAAGGATAAAATTAAATTTTTTATTAAAGGTTTAATATCAACCTTGGGTATTTATGAATTATTAAAAAATTAAAAAAATTAAAAGAGATACTAAGTTCCAAAGAAAGGTTTATCACTTTTATAAAATTTATAAAATACAAAGAAAAAGGCTATTATTATTTTTATAAATTTTATAAGAAAAAAAAGGAAAAGAAAGAGATATTATTATATCACCAAAAGTGAAAAATATTATTAAAAAGAGAGAGAACTAAATTAAAAGTTTTGAAAGTTATTTAAAAAAATAAAAAAGTTACCTTTAAAATTCCGAAGTTCATCCTCACAAAGCCAAAATGGAGTCTAATCTAGAAACAAGGAAAGGAAGATTTTCCTACACAAGGAGCAAGGAAAATTACATCAATGTTAAATTGACAAATCAACTATTAATTTAAGAGCCAAGCATTGGTGAAAGAAAATAAAAAGGAGTATGAAATTAGTGGTTTACAAGTGACAATAGATAGTTATGAATACATATCTCAATTCTGTGTTGCAATTATGTTTAATATGAAGGTTGACATAATTCTCGGTCAACCTTGGTTTAAGGAATTGGGTACACTCAAAGCATAGAGAAATAAATTTTGATGTTTTATTATAAGGGAAAGATGGTAATATTTCAAGACATAACAAGCAAGTCAGAATCAATAACACCTTCATTAGAAGACTTTAAGGATATTTCGGAATATGTGTTTCAATATAATAAAAAAACTATACCAAAGAAGCTGAAAAAACTTGAAGAAGTCATCTCCATTAAAAACAAAGAAATTTCATGCCTCAGAGATCACAATGAAAAATTTATCAAACAAGTCAAGAAAGCTGAGGCCACAACGAAATAATTCAAAAAGCGCTTATCAGAGCAAGAAGAAGAAAATTTACGTTTAAAGAACCTTAATCAAATATTACTAGAGAAAATCCAAAGTCATGTTATGTCCCTATAATACTAGTGTATCCCCTTATTGCAATTGTTAGTGTAGCTCCCTTATTTTTATTATTGTGCCCATGTAGTCCCCATATTGCTATTATTGTGCCCCATAGAAGCCCACCGTTGTTATTGTTGTGCCCTTACATTATTATTGTTATGTCGGATCTGATTATATTGTGACCCCTTAGAATCCTATATATAGAAAGGAGGTTTTGTCATTTGAATCATCCAAGAATTGTTCATTTATGTAATGTAAAGGAGGTTTCCCCCTCAAAGAGGATAATTTTTAAGTCGTTGATCTATCTTTTCTTCTATTTAATGATTTGGTTGCATGAGAATAAAGTCAACAATTCAAAAAGCAAAGAGATTTTATGTCTAAGGACTCATAAACAAAACCTCCTTATACAAATAAATAAGCTTAAAAGTGAGAATAAGTCACTAAATGACAAGTTAGAAAAATTGCAAGAAAAAGCATTGAAGTCTCCAATCGTTTCAGTCCAAGTTGAAGACAAAGGAATAAATATTGATCCAGTCAGTATCAAAACTCAAGAAAATGAGAAACCAATAGAAGTTAAAATATATTTAGATGTTGCAGTTCAAACAATGGAAATTCCAAGTGGTGATTCTGTAACCAACTCAACAACAACAATGCTGAAGTAAATGATGAAATTACCACACACATGATAAGGGAAAACCCAACTAGAAGAAATCCTTATTGACATCCAAATCGCAAGAGCAAACAATTAAGCCAATCTATATATTTGAACTATTCAAAATGGAAGCAACAATTTTATGTTCCAAGGAATACCAAAGTTTGCATAATCCATTCCTATGATAACAATTCATTACAAAATTCCAGTGATAAGAAGATTCCACAAAATATTAATCTAGGATGGTTAAATCCATTGTCAGTCCAACAATTTTGTTTATTACTCAGAGGATCATATCGTCTTGTATCAACAAAGATGAAAGTTCTGAGATGAGAAGATATTCAAAACATGAAAATAGATCAAGCCTTTGCATCATAAAGCTTCGAGGACAAATATTTTTGAAGAGGAAGGCAATGTTATGAATATAATTTAAAGAAAAATAATAGAAAATAATGTAAACAATAATAATCACAATTATGATTAATTAATTAAATAGTTAGTAATGAAGAGGTATGTCCCTAAGTGCATAACCGATGTTAAGAGGTACCTGCCTAGGGTATATAAGCAGGCCCTCAACCTCATTGTAATCATCGCATATCTCATCAATTCTTTTATACATATTTAATATACAATTATTGTCCAACAATGGATGTATTTGTCTTCGAATTATTCTAAATATTACTCATCTACATATACAAACTTTTTCATTACAATGTGAGTCTATGTGCAAAGGGAGTAGCCAGATGAATTCATGAAGAGTAGTTTAGGTCCAACGATTGGATGAGGTCAAGTAATTATACCCAAAGGGAAAATGAGAATAGAGGAAGTGTAACCTATCATTTGGTGAAGGAGGCCTACACAACAATCAAAGTGGAGGAAAGCGACAAAGAAATCCATTGTCAGCATGTGGCTACAAAGGTGTTCGCAGCAATCAAGCTCGCAGATAAGGAGAATTGGGGTTAGTCCATGAGTAAAAGAGTCCTTGTAGTGAAGGAGTGGAGAAAACCCCTAATCACCTCTCATGCCATCCGTGAAGAGTTGTTTGGGTGACAACAAAGGTTGCAGACTCGTGGCAGCAAAGGAAAACCATCAACATCGACACAGAGTTGACCACAATTTGTGAAGTTGAGCAGTCAAGCCCAATTAAGCCCAAATGGTACAACCAATAGGGGGTCGGGTTACATTTTTTTTTTGAGGTGGAACCAGGTGCTGGAAATCAAGTGGAGGAGAATCCATCCAACATTATGGAAGTGGTAAAGTGTGTATGTGTGTGTGTATGGAACTATATATATGATTGATGAAGAATGGAAAGACCTAGATGTTAGAACCCTCAACGCTATTTAGTTATGTATTGCAGGTGATGCTTGTTTAACATTATCAGGGAAGTAACAGTGGCAGGCTTATGGATCAACATAGAAAGCCATTATGTGATGAATTCATTAACAAATTGGATCTAAGTGAAAAGGTAGTTATATAGTTTAAAAATGAATAAGGTACAAAAATTGCAAATCATTTGAATGTGTTTTATACTCTTATAAGTCAGTTTAATAATATGGATGTTAAACTCAATAACAAGGATAAGGTAATTATGTTGTTGTGTTCATTACATAAACTATGGATCATTTTTTCATGTCCATTAGATTTAGTACAACTAAGACTCTTGAATTTGATTCTTTTGTTGAGTGTTGTTGTCTGAGGATGTGAAGAGTAAATCTAGTATTGAAACCTCCAAACCAAAAGCAATGGTGGCTAGAGGCCAGTCCAAAGAAAAAGGGAGAAGTCAAGAGGTACATCCAAATCAAATTCAAAATGCAAGAAAAGAAAACTAAAATGTTGGTAGTATCACAAGTCAAGGCATCTCAAGAAGGATTGCTGTAAGAGACAAGAATCCAAGGAAGACTCCAAAAAGGATGCAAATCCCGCTAAATCAAGTTAAGGTATGATTGGTGAAGTTTTGATTATTTGCAATGTTCCTCGATACTATGAAGAATGGCTGTTAGATTATGGTGCTTCTCATGACATGTGTCCACATAGAAGTTGGTTTTCTTCATATCAAGTTGTCGATGGTGGAATTGTTCTTATGGGTAAAATATTTCTTGTAACATTGTTAGGGTTGGAAGCATCAAAATTAAAATGTTTGACGGTAATGTAAGGACATTAACATATGTCAGACAAGTGCTTGAACTAAAAAAAATAAAAATAAATAAATAAATAAATATATATATAATAAAATAAAAAATAAAAATAAATAAAATAAACAAATTGAAAAAAAAATAAAAAAATCTTTGGGAGTGGATTGTGGCGTTTGTAAGTTTACTGGTCAAGGTGGAGCACTAAATATGTCCAAAGGGCGCTTTGACATATTATGAAAACTATAAAGATAGGAAATCTTTACAATATGGATGGAAGTATTCAAATCAATAAAGCAATGATGGTATGTGATGAGGTGATTGAAACCACTCGTTCATGGCATTAACAATTGGGTCATATGAGTGAGAAAAGGCTAGAGGTACTAAAAATCACAAATTACTTCCAAATTTAAAATATCTACTTTGAATTTATGCAAACATTGTATATTTAAAAAAGTAATGTAAACATAAGTTTAAAGCAGATAGTCATATTAGTAAATCTATTCTTGATTATATCTATACAGATGTTTTGGGGCCACCCCCTATCATTTATTTTGAAGGACCATCACATTTTGTAACATTGATAAATAATTTCTCTAAAAATGTGCGGGTCTATGTCTTGAAAAAATAATTAATGTGTTTAATACATTAAAACAATTTAGAATTATGGTAGAAAAGAGAATTAGCAAGACAATCAAATGTTTAAGAATGGATAGTGGAGGCGAGTTCACTTCCTTAGAGTTCAAAAAATATGCAAATTAGTTAGGATCATAAGACACAAAACCATTATATATACTCCCCAACAAAGTGGCGTAGCAGAACACATATACAAGACTCTTCAAGAAAGAGCAAGGAACATGTTTAGTGATGCCAATTTACAAAGAGTCGTGGTCAGTAGTAATCACTAATGCTTGTTATCTTGTAAATCGATCAACATTCAATTGCAATAAATTGTAAAAACCTTAAAATATAGACAGGTCATCCCTATGACCAAATTTAAAAATAAATAAATAAATAAAAATAAAAAAAGAGTAAAAAATAATAAAATAAAATAAAAATAAAAAATAAAATAAAATAATAAAAAATAAAAAATTGTTGTTAATCGTAAAAAAACTAAATACAAAACATCATAGAAATAATCAAAACATGAAATAATCATACAAAAATACAAAACACCATAGGCATTAACATACAATTTACTTTAAAAAAAATTTCAAATAAGCTTTTTTTAGCGTTGCGCTACTCTGTTGCCCTCGAGCTGAAACTGCTAGGGCTGCTGCAGCCATGGAGGAGCCGGCCTCGTCAAGGGCCTCCCCTCCTCCCCCTCCTCCTCTGCTTACTCCAGATGTAGAAGCATTATGCTCTCTGATCGCCTCATTACCCAGGAAGAAGAAGCCTGCAACATCGAAATTTGTCAAAAGAGTAGAAGAAATGGCAGAGGTCTCCCTCCCGCCGGACGACCCTATTCAAGTTGCTCTGACCATGACAGAGCGTGCGCTTGTTGGACAGTTTACCGGCTTGTGGCCCTCCCCCAAAGCTACGGAAGCCTAGGTGATTAAGAACTGGAAGCCACTGATAAATCAAAATGTTACATCCTATTTTCTGGGCAGAGGATATTTCTTATTCGAATTTTCCTCTAAAGAGGATAAGGAGGTGATTTTTAGAAATGGGCCATACTTTATGGGGCAAAAAGGTTGTATCTGAACAAGTGGACTCTAGATTTCAACCCATTGGAGGACATTCCTTCAGCTGTGCCTGTTTGGGTCAAATTGCCCAACCTCCCAATCCACTGCTGGAACTGGATCTCCCTCAAACAAATAGGGGACTCCCTGGGCAAATTCATCGACAGGGAAAACAACAAAGATTAGTACGACCGTGCTTGTATCTGTGTGGAGGCGGATCTTGAAGTTGGGCTGCCGGAAGCTATAAAAATTAAATTTGGAAGCTGGTCTCACATTCAAAAACTAGATTATGAACAACTCCCGTTCAAATGTCGAGGATGTCACGAATACGGGCACTTTTCCAGAAACTGCCCAAAAAAGAGCGAGGAGGAGAAGGAGAAAGAGGAAGGCTGGAAGTAGGCTAAGAAACCCAAAGCAAACCTCAATACTTCTAACCCAGCAAGTCAAGAAAAGGGCAAAGGGCATCAACCCAAAGGCACTAGTGCTACTCGACAAACCCTTCCTACAAATGATTCGGGGAACATGTTTGGGCCTCTTGGATCAGAATCACAAGAAATCCCTTAAAAGGATCCGCCTCAGAAGGCAGTAATGAAGACTGCAAGGATGGAAGACAAGGAAGACAATGAGATTGCAATGGCAAAGGATGCAAGGCAAGGGGAAGAAGAAACAGAAAGACCCAAAGACAAGCACACATCGAGCGAGATGGAAAGTCAAGGCTCAGAAGAATCTGAAGAGGAAGGAGAGATAGGAGACTCTCAATCCACGGTAAGAAGATCGACAAGGGGAAGAATGTCCTCTAAGGAAAAAAGAGAGAAAGAAACGTACAAAGACAAAGCACAAGGAAGCCAGCCTACATTGGAAAATCTCTTGGCCAAAAATTCAAAGTTGGCAAGAAATCAAGGATAGGGCCTCAAGGGTGGTCCACACTCTCACAAGAACAAATAATGAAGGCGATCTCTTAGAATTGCAGAGGTTTGGGGAGCAAGAAGAGAGAAGAAGCCATGAGAAACATAAATATCATAGAAAACCCAGACATAATGCTTGTCCAGGAGACAAAAATGGAGGAAAACGAATTCCTTCAAAGGAGCAATAAATTTTGGAATAAAGGAGGGACATTGGCTATCTCAGCTAGAGGGGCCTCGGGAGGTCTAGGCACCCTTTGGAACTCCTCCAAGTTCATGTTGACAACGAAAAAGGAACATTCACATTTGTTGTTCACAAAACTACAACATCAAGAAACAAAGGAGACCTTCAGCCTATTCAACGTGTATGTCAGTGTTAGTGGCAAGGAAAAAAAATCTGCTGGGAATCCCTGAGAAATATGGCAGAAGGGGAGGATCTGGAAAATATTCTCATTGGAGGAGATCTTAACATTACGCTAAGCCAAGGAGAAAAGCATGGAGGATGTATTGTGAGGGATCCAACCCGAGAATGGGTGGAGGATCTTATTCATGAATGGGATTTGATCGACTTCAAACCGTGCCATGGTAAGTACACTTGGACAAATAAAAGAGAAGGCCCTGGGCATATTGCTGCTAGAATATATATGTTTCTCATTCAAAGCTCCTTTTTTCTATTGGGACTAGATGTTAATATGAGTATCCTTACTAGTAGCACTTCAGACCATAAACCGATAATGCTGACTCTATCTTCCCAGACAAATCTTGGTCCTATCCCCTTTCGTTTTTGTCCTCTATGGATAAACCAAAAGGACTTCATGGCGAGGGTTTCAGAAATTTGGATGCAGCTAGTCATGGGTTCCCCATTTTTCGTTTGGGAGGAGAAGTTGAGAAGGGTAAAAATCGAGTTAAAGGGATGGGCCAAATTCCAATAGAAGAAAGGAAGAAAGCCCAAGTAGCTCTTGAATCCCATCAAGATTTTATGGAAGAAGCAGAAATAGCAAGGGAGTCTCTAAAAACAGAGGAAGACCTACAACACAACTTTCATAATGCTTGCATACAGGAGGAGGAATATTGGAGGCAAAAATCTAGAAGCCTTTGGTTGAAATCTGGAGACAGAAACACAGCTTACTTCCACAAGCAAGCCCAAGCTAGGAGAGGGTTCAACTCTATTACATAAATTAAAGATGGAAACCAAACTTATGAATACTTCCCAAGTATCAAAAAGGCTGATTACACTCACTTCCAAAACCTTTACAGTGAAGACGAGGAACAGGGATGCAGTGACAGGCTATTAGAAGAGATTTTGATTAAAATTAATGATAGAATGAATCAGAACCTAGATGCTAAGGCTACCAGGAAGGAAATAAAGGAGGCCTTGTTTGCCATGAATCCGGAAAAATCCCCAGGTTCAGACGAGTTCACGAAATTTTTTTGTCAAGTGCGCTGGCAGATTGTTAAAAAAGACCTACATAGAATGGTACTGAAATCTCAGGATTGTAAGAAGATTGGGGGCACTACAAACTCAGCTTTCCTAGCTCTCATTCCCAAAGAAAAGGGGGCAAAATCTTTTATTAGATTTCGACCCATTTCATTATGTAATATTGGGTATAAAATTATCACTAAGGTGATTGCTAGTAGATTGAAGAGGATTCTTCCAGCTCTCATTCCGGAGAACCAAGGGGGATTCATTCAAGGAAGGCAAATAGCGGACAACATAATTCTAGTCCAGGAGACGGTTCATTCTAGCCTGAAGAGGAGAGAAAAAGGTATGATTGTTAAGTTCGACTTTGCAAATGCGGTTGATAGTGTTAGGCATTCCTTTCTGTATAAAGTCTTGGAAAAATTTGGCTTTGGATCCGGATTCATTAGGTGGATCAAAACATGTATCTCCGAGCCCTGGATTGCCCCATTGGTAAATGGAAGAGCTGCTAACTTTTTTAAAGCCTCGATAGGGCTGAGGCAAGGCTGCCCTCTCTCTCCTTTGCTGTTTGTACTTCATGCCTCTGCCATAAGTTTTATAATGGAAAAAAGAAGGCTTGACCATGATATAATGGTAATCCAAATTGCAAGAGGGGTTAAAGTGATAAACCATGCCCTCTTTGCTGATGATACACTCCTTATGGGGGTTGCTTCTATCCATACTGCCAAGCAGTTTAAATTGGTAGTGGATGATTTCTGTGATGCCTCTGGCTGTAGTCTAAATGATAGAAAATGCCACATATTTAGATGGAACATGATTCAATGTGAGTTGAATGCAATTTCCAAAAGCTGGGGTTTTGCTGGGTCCATTTGATGGAACTCTTTCAAATACCTTGGACTGCCAATTTTTTCAGAAAAATCCTTTAGGCAAGGATTGGATCCCCCTCCTTGACAAGTTCAAATCCAAAATGGAAGCATGGGGGTTCTCTTGGCTTAATCTAACAGGGAAAAAATGCTTATAAAATCAGTCTTGAATAGCCTCCCTGTTTTCCAAGCCTCGCTTATGCTTACCGCCCTTGGAGTCCTAAAAAAAATGGAAATCTGTATAAGAAAATTCTTTTGGAAAGGTGGAAAGGAAAACAGGAATAGAATGCCGCTCGTCAATTGGGATAAAGTCACCAAACCAATCCTGGAAGGTGGATGGAACTTCAAAGATTTGAGAAATCATAATCTAGATTTGGGGGCCAAAATTCTTTGGAGGCAAGTTGCCCCTAAGGCCGACTGGGCAGAACAGGTTTTTTGGAAGAAATATTTTACAGGACAAAGGAAGAGAAGCTTGGATAGGCCTGCTCAAGCCAAAAATGGATATCAGATATTCAAGATGTGCATGCAAGCCTACTCTTTCATACAGGATAATTTATTTTGGATACCGGGGAATGGGAAATCTATTGACATTTGGGAGGACAGAGTAATGAACGATGTGCCTCTTAAGGAGGTTAATGAGCTACAGGAGCTGCGAGACTGTATGAATAGCGCAGGACTGAATTCTCTGTGGAGCATTTCCTATTGGAAGGAGAATGTATGGATGGGTTGGTGTAGGCCGAAGCTGCCCAAAGAGCTTGAGAGCACATGGTAGCAACTGTGCCACAAAATAAAAGGAAAGGCCCCGATTGGTGGTGTGAAACATGATCAGCGTGGATGGGGGTCGAAATATGGAGCACACATGGTGGCGCAAGGATACAAGCAGATCTGTGCAGCCCCTTACGTCCCACCCTACCCGACGCTTTGGAAAGGGCTCTAGAATCTGAAATCGATCCCTAAAATTGATTTGTTTAATTGGCTGTTATGTCATAACCACATACTTACAACTGACAATCTCAAAAAGAAAGGCTTCCACGGGCCTTCACGCTGTCCTCTATGCTTATCATGTGAGGAGAACGCACAACATATAATGCAGGGTTGTAATTTCGCTTCTGAGGTTTGGAAAGAAGTGCTAATGCTTTGGTTTGAGGCAATGTCGCTTCCTTCCACCATATTTGACTTGAATTCTAGATGGATCAATCGATACCCTGGCCACCTCCCAAATAATGCTTGGTTCAAAGCTGGGTGGCTATTTCTCCCAAAACTAATCTGCTGGAATATCTAGTTGGAGCGAAATTGTAGAATTTTCCAAGGAAAAACACATAATGCACAGGTTGTCACAGCTAAGATAAAACGTATTCTTAAGGAATTTCTGTATGAGCATGTGGGATTCATATCAGATGAGAATCTATCCTCTCAAGAGCTGGAGTGGGGTGACATGCTAGGATTACAATACTCCTGAACAGTCTTAAAAGAGGTAAAGAAAAAAGATTGGAAGATCAAAATATCTGAAGACAAATTTGGCAATTGGAACAAGAATTTGGCCTGCTACTCAATGTTCTTCGATGGAGCAGCAAAAGGAAATCCTAGGAATGCAGGAGCAGGAGGCGTTATTAAGAACATAAAGGGCCAAATCGAGCACAGATTTTCTTAGGGACTAGGCCAGGACACCAATACTCAAGCAGAAGGGATGGCACTGCTACAAGGTCTCAAGATTTTGCAACAACTCGAAATCAAAGAGATAGAAATCATAGGTGACTCTCAAACTATTATAAAAATGCTAGTGGAGAACTCAAGTCCAAAGGATCTTCAATTACTCAGGTTTATGACGAGAATTAAAAAGATTACTAGCTCCTTTCATAAGATGAGCTTCTTCCATGTATTGCAGAACAACAATAAAGATGCAGATGTGGAAGCGAATAGAGTTGCTCTGCTCCCAGCAGGCACACTAGTTTGGAACGAGAAGGAAAGCTGGGACTCAATACCTTAGATGTGAATTATGATTTACTGTTTCTTGCTTCAACAGTTTGTTTGTATCTTTAAGTTAGGGGAAATCTCGTTGAAGAAATGGCTGAAAGAATCCAGGAAGATTCATTTTGTCCATACTAAAGAAGGATGGATACTGGTTATGGGGGAAGCTTGTGAGATGTCCCAGAAAAGTTGGAAACTTGTAAATGGGAAATTATGACGAGAATTTTAATATAAAACATAACCATTTATGTAAAAAAAAAAAACATACAATTTACTTTAGATTCGGTTAAATATAACCATGTTAATATGTTCTTGTGACATTGTTGTTTTGTAAGTTTTAAATGTTATACATTTATTATTTTAAGGAGCAATAATGAAATGATGTTTCTATATAACATTCAAATATAGGTGCATTAATAAAATTTTCTATTCCCCGGATGCGGATGCCAGCCAATGAGTTCGTGGGCCACAGGGCTGCCATGTGGAGGGACACTTGGCCTCCCCACATGACTGCACATGGAGACCAGCATAGTGAAAAATGCTACCGTGAGGGAGTCTTAAACTCGACCTCCTCCACCTTCACCTCGACGTACTCGGCCTGCAGCGCATTAAGGTCACATGCCATGGCCATTAAGCAAGCCAACTCCATCTATTCGCCCTCACTTCGGCCCTATCTCCTGCTCTTGGCACATTTTTATGTTAAATCCCATCTGCCTTTGGTGCATGGTCCTCATTCAGCCAACTTTAGCCTTCCCTCAATCGACAATTCCTCTCCTACGCTTTCCACAGCTCCCTCCTGGTCCTGCACTTCTGCTCCTCAAACAATTATGCCTCGGCGTCATAGAATGAGATGCAGGAGGGCAGGAGGGCGTGGCCTCCCGTCCAGACCTCCTTTGTCACACTCCCTGGGCTGTGACTTGAATCTTTCGGTGGGCTGGGATGAACATAATAGGAATGCCCCTGAAAATCTGACCACCCAGCTATCCTTGCAGCTCCCTGTCCCTCCTCTGGCGCCTTCCAACTCCCGCAGCAAGAAGAGGCTGCTTAAATCAACCATTCCACCTGAGCTTGCTTTCATCCTTCGCAAGATAAAGGCTCTCTCGGTGCAAAGTGCCTTAAGCGGCAGAAAGGACACCAACGGAAACACAGGCAACAGTGATGGTAGCAGCTCAGATTATGAGGCAGAAAACAAGATAGAGCCTTCTAGTTTGCAAGCTGCCTCCTTTGAGAAGCTTGACTCTCCCGCATCGCCACGTCCCCAGATTTCATGTAATGTTCCTTTTTTGGGAATTTCTACAATATGGTCCAAGGGGACGGTATATAAGGAAGATAATGCAAAAATAAGATGAAAGGGGACTTGGATCCCTTATTTAATACATCATACATTACACTTCCAGAGTTTGAGCTGAAAGAAATCCCTCAAGGGAGGTTAAACAGATCTCCCACCCTTTGGTATCTTAGAGAAGTGCTCAAAGAGTGAGCTTACAACAAAATATGAGCAGAATCATGGAACTCTACAAATCTGAACATGTCAATAGAGATCATGTGATGCAGCCAAAATTATATTATTATTTCAGCAATAATACACAAGAAAATCATGAGGGAAAAGCCACTCAAGCTAGAGGAACCAATCTCCAATGATCAAACTATGAAATACATGAGATGCTGCAACTGCCCAAAATGTCGGAAAGCAGTGACTGCACAGTCTCTATGAGAGTAGCAGCTGCTGAATCCATACAAAATGATAATGAGGCTGAAATATACAAATAAATGCCCAAGAATAGAAGAATGGGCTTCAATACAAGATTTCTAGCCAATCTAGGAGAGATTGCTAGAAATGCCAGAGAATGTACAATGTGACAATTAACTTGTCACTGCAACTGAATAAAAATATGAGATGAGGCTATAGCGGATCTAAAATTATGATGCCCTCCTCTGATAGCATATCTAAGCAAAATTCTGATCCCTTTACTCAAAAACAACTCCTCCTGATGAGCTCAAGTGACCCTCCTAACAACTGCTTGCAAAATAATGCAGATCTAGTTGGAGACTGTGCTGTGAGGGAAGAAGGATGGTTGGCTTGGTGCCAATGATATGAAAATAAGCCCGGGATCCCTCCTCACTGATCCTCCAATAGATAAATAATCCCTCCACTGAAAAACAAGCCAAGGAACAACTCAAGATATCTTTTGTTGTTGCACCCTGCTGCACAAAGTTATCCTGCTCCAGGAATAACGCCGTGAATGAAGGAGGTAGCTTTGGCCAAATGCTGAAATGAGGAAATGAAACTCTAGAAGCTCTCCTTCCCTGAGGATGAGGTAGGGATTCCCGACCGAGAACACCCTAGTGCTATGCAACACTGCACTCTTGCTAAACAGCAAGAGGAGCATAGTCTCAACAGACCAAGAAAATAATAATCAAGCATGAATAACAATGGCTCTCCTACTCCTCATATATAACAAGTGCTCCTTTCCACCATGGGTCCCATCCACATGTGCCTTCCAACTCATGCAAGTGATCCTTATCTAAAACTGCGCAGTCCATCAAGGAGATACATTGTATCTAGACAGTGCATGTGGACTTGGTCAAAATGCCTAGATCAAACATGATCCAATCCTGTTCACAGCATGTGGTGCTTCAAATCAGCTGCTTTATTCTTCCTCCTTTCACATGAGGAGTTTTAGTCTTCCTCTTAGGGGGTTAAGGGGTCTACTTACCCATTTTATTCAACAAAATGAAAATATGCAAACTATAATGTTCCTTTTAGCTTGAGGCTAAAATTTGGGAACATTACACTTCACGCCACGCGCTGAGCAAGAAGAACGATGATGCGTTCTATGTTTGCAGGATTGAAGAAGAAGATCCAACCGCCAGCAAAAAGAATGAAGGTTCTCCCTAGTTTCAGTTTTTAATGCCCTCTAGTCTTCTCATGTTTTGGAAATGTCTGTTATATTACTGTTGTTTATTTTTGGCTACTATTTCTGCTAGTTTCCCGCAACGGGCAGCAGTTTCACTATGGTTTTTGAGGACTGTTTTCCCCGGCTGGGGCAGTCCAATTTCTGTGGGCAAACTGATGAAAATTCCCTCTGGACTTGGCTTGCCAAACCCAGAGGAAGAGACTTGTAATTTTTTGTTTTATATGATATGATGGAAGTAGTCAATCTTAGAAAAAAATAATAATAAAGTTTTATATTGGAACATTGTATTCTTAAGGAAAAAATCACTTATATCTCATAAATAATTTCTTTATTAAGCATTGGAATTTTGCTCTTGGACACGGTATTTTCTATTGCAAGGAATTTCCAGTCCAGATCATTGCGGGTAAGTTACTTCCAAGTTCAGGGAAAAACAAAGCACACACTTGCATATTTCTTAGTGACTATTGTACAAATGTTTTTGTTGTTGGTGATTGGAAAGAAGGGTTTGATAATATGATTTTTTGGACTCATCCTTTACTTCTTTGCATTAGATAATCAGTTTCTTAGTTTATTTAGAATGACTTCAGAGGTTGTTTCAATTCCTAAGTCAATTGGCACTAACTACCGTGTTTGAAAGAGGAAGTTGATTAACATTATTAGGGACATGAACCTATGGCGCATAATCAATGGTGCTAGACAAAAACCAACCAATGCTAAATATTTCGCTGTATGGGAGGAGCATTGTAAACATGCAAGAGGTATCATTGGGAAAACTATCCCAGGCAATCTATAAATACATATGGAAACTAAAGGTAACCTGATTGAGGTGTGGAAAACCTTAAATTCTTTGTATGACAAGACTAATGATGTTACTACCCATTCTTGAGGCATGAAGGTTGTTGATCTGCTTTGTAGAAAAGTCCTTACCTTGTAATCTATAGTTTCTCAGTCACAAACACAACAAGAAGGAATGAAAAATCAATATCAAAATTTGAAGAAAAATCATGATTCCTTGTTGATGCAACTAACTAAGAAGAATGAGACTATTCAAAACCTAAAAGATTGCAAATAACCTTGAGTTGGAAGTCAATGGTCTACAAAATGCTAAGAAGCAAACTAATGATGTTACAACCTATTCTCTTAAGAAGTTTGATGATCCACTTTGTTAAGGATTCATTGCCTTGCAGTTTATTGTTGCTCAGTTGTAGATAAAGCGAGAAGGATTGAAACATCAGTGTCAATCTTTGACGGAAGATCACAATTCCTTGTCGATGCAGCGAAATGAAAAGGATGAGACTATTCAAAACCTATAATATTGCAAATATAACCTTGAGTTTGAAGTAAATCATCTACAAAATGTTGATAAAATTGACAATGTTGAGAAACCAGACTCATTTACTAATGATATTGCTTGTATTTTGGTCAATTATAAGACCGTTGATGTTGATGTTTTATCAACATTGATGGTGACATTGTTCAGACTTCTTCAAAAGTATTTCTTGTCGTTGGTGCTAGTGTTCAAAATTCTTCAAGAGCATTGTTTGTTCATAGTTAATAAATACGATATCACGTTCTCGTGGATGTTTCCCCGATTGTGATTTTACCACGTAAATCTAATGATTTCATTTTTTTTGTCTCTTGTATCCTTTTTTTTATTGATTAAATGTGGTTCTATGCATAGGAGGTTAGATTAGTAAATTTTTTTGGTGTTTTGTATTGTTATATGATTATTTCATATCTTAATACTAACACATTATAGATTAGACCCTAAATAAATAAATAAAAATATTTTTATTGGTTTTGATGATGTAGCTAAGGGATATAGAATAGGGGATCATTTTTCCCAAAAAATCATAATTATCAAAACTATAATATGTTTTGTCAATAACTTTTCTGAATAACACTATTTACTAATGATATTTCTTGTATTTTGGTCAATTATAAGACCGTTGATATAGTTATAAATATGCATAACATTATCTCCCAATAATAATGGATGATATACAATGATATAAAGCCTTCAAGCCTCTATGAAGTGCACTCCATGACCTTTTGATTACTCCAACCACAATCTACCCTAATGGTTGGCACTAGTCTATGGTTCTGCCTTTCACATCTCTACTGCAAATATTTGAAAGCATAGATTCCATGTTGCCAAGAATTTGGATTTCTTGGTAAATTTCTATGACTTTTATGAGGATGATGATATGGGATAGATGCAGACTTGGGTTTCGATCACTAACAAGAGTAGAGTAAACATGTATATCAACAAAATTATAATCTGCAAAGACATTGTCAATCATCTCATCAGTTTTCTTAATGCAATCAACAAAGGGAAACTCTTCAAACAACTAAGTTTGAAGAACTCCAACAAAGAATAGTCTCATCCTTTTCATTCCTTGCATCGACAAGGAATTGTGATCTTCCGTTAAAGATTGACACTGATGTTTCAATCCTTTTCACTTTATCTACCACTGAGCAACAATAAACTACAAGGAAATGAATCCTTAACGAAGTGGATCATCATACTTCTTAAGAGAATACGTTGTAACATCATTAGTCCGCTTCTTAGCATTTTGTAGACCATTGAATTCCAACTCAAGGTTATTTGTAATATTGTAGGTTTTGAATAGTCTCATTCTTCTTAGTCAGTTGCATCAACAAGGAATCATGATATTTCTTCAAATTTTGATACTGATTTTTCATTCCTTCTTGTTGTGTTTGTGACTGAGCAACTATAGATTACAAGGTAAGGACTTTTTTACAAAGCAGATCAACAACCTTCATGCCTCGGGAATGGGTAGTAACATCATTAGTCTTGTCATACAAAGAAGTTAAGGTTTTCCACACCTCAATCAGGTTACCTTTAGTTTCCATATGTATTTATAGATTGTCTCGGATAGTTTTCTCAATGATTCCTCTTACATGTTTACAATGCTCCTCCCAAACAACAAAATATTTAACATTGGTTGGTTTCTGTCTAGCACCATTGACTATGCGCCATAGGTTTTTGATATTTCTTGTATTTTGGTAAATTATACGACCATTGATGTTGATGTTTTTGTGTAATCACATGTTTTATTGGCCACTACTCATGTTGTTTCTCCCAGCTTTGGAAAGCACACTATGGGGATTAGGTCTTGATTGTTGAACGAGATATGCCATAATAGAGGTGGACTTGCGAAGAATGGACAGGGCCTTACTAATCATATTGCCCTTGAGATACATATATCTAGAGCAGTTCTTGGATATAATGCTACTACTACCCCATTGCCTACATCTATTCATGTTGCATACTGGACAATGTCATTTGTTGGAGTTCTTCAAACTCTGTTGTTTGAAGAGTTTCCCTCTGTTGATTGCATTCAACAAACTGATGAGATGAATGACAATGTCTTTGCAGATGATAATGTTGTTGATATACATGTTTACTCTACTCTTGTTAGTGATCAAAACCCAAGTATGCATCTATCCCATATCATCATCCTCATAAAAATCATAGAAATTTACCAAGCAATCCAAATTCTTGGCAACATGGAATCTATGCTTTCAAATATTTGCAGTAGAGATGTCAAAGGCAGAACCATAGACCAATGCCAACCATTAGCGTATATTATGGTTGGAGTAATCAAAATGTCATGGAGTGCACTTCATAGAGGCTTGAAGACTTTATATCATTGTATATCATCCATTATTATTGGGAGATATAGTTATGCATATTTATAAACTTATGTTTTGTCAACATTAATGGTGACATTGTTCAGACTTCTTCAAAAGTACTACTTGTCGTTGCTGCTAGTGTTCAAACTTCTTCAAGATCATTGTTTGTTCATAGTTAATAAATACGATATCACATTCTCGTGGATGTTTCCCCGACTGTGATTTTACCACGTAAATCTAAAGATTTCATTTTTTTGTCTCTTGTATCCTTTTTTTTATTGATTAAATGTGGTTCTATGCATAGGAGGTTAGATTAGTAAAATTTTGTGGTGTTTTGTATTGTTGTATGATTATTTCATATCTCAATACTAACACATTCTAGATTAGACCCTAAATAAATAAATAAAAATATTTTTGTTGGTTATGATGATGTAGCTAAGGGATATAGAATAGGGGATCATTTTGCCCAAAAAATCATCATTATCAAAACTATAATATGTCTTGTCAATCAATTTTCTGAATAACACTATTTATTATGTATGAAACAATCAACGTTTTGGGTGGACGCTCCACCCATTATAAAAAAACAAACAAAGATTTTTTTGTTTTGTTTTGTTTTTTGTTTTTTTTTTCATGTTAAGAAAAGTGATATTTAATGAATCGCCTCTCATTAAAACAAACAATGAATAAGTTAATTTGAAACATGAACAAGTACCATTAAATAAACAAATTCAATTAGAAACCCAACTCTCTATAAACACAAGGAACATCGTAGATGCTAAAGATATTAAGGGGAATGTGGAAATTCCACAACCAACATCGAGAAGATTTGAATGGGAGAAAAAACCTCCTAAACAATAATACAAATTTTCTTTCATCTATTACTTTGGTTACTAATGATGGAGGAGCCTTCTTATTCTCAAGGTGTCATAAATGATCAATAATTCCAAACGGAAGGTCGCAATGAAAGAGGAGATTGATGCCTTGGAGAAAAACAAAATTTGGAACCCCATAAACTTCCTAAAGATAAAAATTTTGTTGGGTGTAAATAGGTCTCCAAATTGAAGAAAGGGATCGATGGTAATGTTGAAAGGTATAAAGCTACATTAGTGGCAAATGGTTACTCTCAGATGGAAAAGTACAAATTTCCATGAAATCTTTTCACTAGTTGTTAAGTTCTTATTTGTTCATATTGTGTTCACACTAGTCACTATGCTTGATGGTGAGTTAGAGTAATTAGATGTTAAAATAGAATTTTTAAATTGTTATTTGGATGCCTGAAACAACCAAAAAGTTTAGTGCAACATTGCAAAAGAAGGTTATTTTGCAATTTCATTAAGTCATTGTAGGTCTGAAGCCATCTCTGAGACAATGGTACAAGAAGTTTGATCCTTCATGATGAGCTAAAATTATAATATAAGTGAGTATTGATCATTGTATTTACTTCAAGAGGTTGAATGATATATTCATTATCTTGGTGTTACATGTTAAGGACAATGCTTGTTGCAAATAAATGTATGGACGAAATCAATAGGTTGAAGGCTCAGCTATCTAGGACCTTTTATATGAAGAATCCAAGAGCAACAAAACAAATCTTAGGCATTAAAATATACAAAGACAGAAAAAATGCTAAACTCAAAATTTTACTACAAAAATATGTTTAGAAAATACTTATGAAATTCGATATTAATCATGTGAAACCTATAAATGGCCCTTTCAATTTCTGTTTTAAGCTTTATTTAGGTTTATTTCCAAGCATTGGGAAAGTAAAGGAGTATGTCTCATGTCATATACCATACGGTAAAGCAATAGGAAGTTTGATGCATGCAATGGTATGTACAAACCAAATATTTCACATGCAATGGGTGTCGTCAACAGGAACATAACAAATTAAAAAATATAACATTGGAATGCAATGAAATAAATGCTCCAGTATCTTTGAAGTAGAATTTATTATTGAATCACCTTTAATGGTAGTAGTGACTTTGTTGTGGCTATGTTGGTTCAGATTTCGTTGGTGATTTGAACAAAAAAAGATTTCTATTTCAAGTTATGTATTTACTCTTGTAAGAGAATATATCAGTTAGATTCTAATGTCAAAGCTTAAAAAAAAAACAAAATGTTACATTCACTACATAAGCAAAACATATTGTTGTTTTGCATGTGTGCAAGGAGGCAATTTCATTCAAGAGTCTTCTAAATGAGCTTGGAAGAACAAAAAATAATGTAATTGTATTATGTGATGGTCAAAATGCTACTCATTTTGCTACAAATTTAGCTTATCATAATAATATTAAATATATTTATATTTAGGTTGATAGGCCTTCCTTTTGAATCAATCTTCCTCTCGTTTTCGTCTACCATTTTGGTATGACTGTGACATCTGTCGAAGCACGATTATGCACCGTTACGCAGATAATAAATAGTAACATCTGTCCAACTACAATTCCACATATTTCACCCTCTTCCTGTTACACTTACCGTGCTTGGTGGAAGGATGTCTCCATTTTGCAGGTGGATGTAGTGGCAACCCTGACATTTTGATATACTAGGAACACCCAAACGAGTAAGCACACGATTTCCAGATCGAAATGATGGGTGACACAAACACCCTTTCTCAACATGTTCATGCATTTCTTCATTCTGGATAGGGAATTTAGCGGTGCAATCTCAGTTGACCTATCTTCGTGCAAATTATAGCAAAATTCGCTTGTGTGTCAGTATTTTGCGCACTATCTACTGTATAATTGAATCAAACATGATCGGTGAAGAACTACACAGAATAATATGAAATCAAAACTCTGGCCTATTGAAGATCATGCTCAAATGGTAGCATGTTCGAGTTCCACAGTGTCCATTATGCATCGATCTAATGCTTGCCTCAGCGGAGATGCATTTCACATTAGGGTTTCTTACACCATTTATCCATGAGAGATAAGCCTTGACCTTAACTCTTAAAGCCTTAGGAGTGTTCCCAGGTCACATGGCCAACCTGAGAAGAATGTAGTAGTTGCTTCTTATTACACTGGTTCAATGATATTCCTCTTGCCCCTCCGCAGTAGCTAGTTGGATTCTTCTTCCATGCTGCAACCATACAAGGACACACTTCAAGAAGAGTATCTGTGAAGACCCGCAAGGGCCTGTGCTTGACTCCTAGGACCATACTGCACTCGACTCCAATGGCTTCCCCACCACATGGCACAGGATCCAGTGCTTCGATAGTCTCATTTCGAGTATTAATCTTGATAACCTTAATCTCATTTGGGACGTCAAGTTTAGATCCTCGAGTCAGCTGAAAATGCTGGCGAATTTATCGCTAGTGGATAATTCGCTATCTGGTAAGCTCACGACTGAGCTGAGTTCAATGTATTCCCTTCAGCATTTCGATATTTCGATTAATTATTTCTATGGAAGAATTCCCAGTGCCCTAATTTCTCTGCAACACCTAATTTACCTGAACCTGTCATCAAACAACCTAACCAACATAATCCCAAGGGTTTCCATAAGCTTAGAGAGTTGCGCCAGTTAGATTTTCATTTGAATAAACTTAGCGATCCCATTGATAGTGGCCTCATATTGTTGTAGTCTGCGGAATACATTGATTGTTGATTTTAGCAACAACGAGCTCTCTGGACCCTTGCCTTCTATGTGACAGATTGCATCCAACCTTATTGTTACATGTCATTTTGTCACCGTGACTCTTGACAGTCAAAATGGATCTATCACCATCCATACTCATTCTCCCATGAAAGTCAAACATTTATATTCCTTGACCAAATCATGAATTTTGGGAAAAATGGCTCTTTACACCCTTAAAGATGACTTACGCACTTTTTACAGTCAATTTGTGTGCATGCATTGTTACTGCTAAGAATCCCTACGTAGTTCTGTGCTTCGTTTTCCATTCAAAACCGTGCAACTGGCTCAAGCTAAAGTAAAAAATAAAAGTAAGTTCTAGAAGCATAGTTGGGCGCATATATCCCAACTAGAAGCCTCTGCGTCTTATCAGTTCAAGCCAAAACCCTCCAATCATGGAGCTAATTCCCTTGTATCATGGAACCCTAATCCCCTCATTTGTGGATCTCACCTATCTTTGGTGGATCTGAAACATCCTCAGTTTCTCCTATAAGTTGAGTTGAGACTTCAGGGTTAGGGGAGCTCACATATAGTAGTCTTATGCTGGTATTTTTGGATTGGAGAGTTTGTTAACCAAGGAGGAAGGTTGGAGGCATTCGGGAGGAACCTATACGACATTAAGGCTTGGTTGTAATATTTATCTTTGCTCTCTAATAATACATTTGGATACTTCTCACTGTATTGTTTTCTTGGAATTGTGAATGATTTGTGTTCATATAATCATTAAAACAATTTCATTTCCTAATCTCCTTGATCATTAGGTTAAGTTGGTTTTTAGATTATTATTATGTTGCATATGCCTTTTATCCTTTGTGTGTTTGTGTTTGCAGGTTTCTTCTAACAATTAAGGAGCTTCATCGAGACAAAATGTGGGTCTTCGTCAGGCATTTCGTTGAAAATGTAAGAGAATCATACTCTTCCTCTAGTTTAGTAATCTAAAAAATGTTAGATTAGGGAAAGAGATATTCTCATGTTTGTTCGTTTCTAGTTCTCCATTAGGATTCTAAGGAGATCCCTCTTATACGCAAGAGGGATTTATCCGGGTAACAAATTGGCGAATTTGCTGGGAGTGTCTTAGTTCTCTTATTTTTCTTTGGTTTAACTTTCCTTTTTTACTAGTTTGACTATATCTAGATGTTGTTTAATTGATGACCTTTTAGATCCTCTCGGTTGGATGCCTTGTTTTTATTTTTTCTGAAACTTCTTTCCCATGCGCGGTTCTATTTTAGCAACAGAGCGCAATATTGTACAGTCTGCATTATAACACAATGTGCATGCACACTGAATTACACTGGTTACCTGCGCACCCCCTGAAAATATTTCAAAAAGTGGATTTCCTTCTTGTCAGAGTTTGATTTATAATTTCTAAGTGGTCATTTTTGCTTATGTCAACCTTCAGAACCTGTTTGCGAGCTTATTTTGTTTCGCTTATTGTCAATTTTTGAGAGTTCATCCCTTTTACGTTTTTTTGTAGGGTTTGCCCTAGTTTATTTGGGTGCTTTGTTGGAAAAGGTAGATTGCCTCTCTAGTTTAGGGTTTTTCTCTCTTTTTCCTCCAGATATACTAGATTTGTTGTTGATCTTGCTCGTTTAAGTGATTTGTTTTTCTCATTTGTGAAATAAACCTTCTAAGATTAGTGAAGTTGGGTTTGTATAAAAAAAGTAGTGTTTTGTGAAAATACTTCTGTTTGTTGAATGAAATTTGTTTTTTTCGTTTTCAGCGTGAAGTAATCATAAAAATACACTTGTAGGCATCATTAATTAAATCTTCACTAAGAACTTTTGTTTTTAGAATTTTTTTCATAAATTTTAGAATTGTTAGTTTTTCATTAATTTTGAGGAATTGAAAACAATTGTTTGCGAAATGAATCATATGTTTTGGCTTAAAGCAAACGAAATTTTTCATTAAAAGTTTTTGCAAATTGAATAAACTTCAAAGTGAATTGGTTTCTTTATGAAAAAGAATGTTTTAGGATTTTTAGAAGTTTTTCACTTTCAAGTTCAAAGAACCTCTTACTTTCCCTTAACTAGGATTTCGTCAAATGAAAATATTTCATATTCATTGTTGAATGCATTAGAATATTTTGAGTCAATCACAACATCATCAAGTTTCACTTTCATACCCCTTTTCGTAAGTAACAACCAAATTAACACATCGCTAAATAAAATTAATCTAATTTAAAAAAAATATTTTCTAGGGCTCATTCCACCAATTTAAATCAGGTTAGTGCTTTGCAATAGGGAAGTGAGTTAACTTTCCAAAGAAAATAAACAAACAATAGTATTTTGCGGTAGGGAGAAAATCCAATTGTTTCAATTTTTCTCTGGGAAGCTCTTCTTGTACAAGAGTTAAGCATGAGGTCATATTGGACCTAGTGGAGTAATCTTACCTACTTCATTGGTAAATATATAATATTTGCACGCATTACAAATAGTAAACCTAGAATTTACCATGTCGAGGAGCTTGGGGTCACTTGTTAAGTAAACCTCAAATTTATCATGTCGAAGAGCTTTCAAGGGGATTGAGCTTAGCTACTCTGCCCTTGTTTGTACGTCGGGCCATGGACTATCCCCCCAGGTTTGATTGTATTAGTTGGTAACCTTAGTGGTTATAATATTAGGATTTTTCCCAAGATGACGGTGGGCGGAAGGTCCCACTGTACTTGGAACAAACATTGACTAGACTCACTTGGAATTTTTGGAGGGTAATCTTCACTCAAGATGGCATAGTGAAGTTGCTTGCACTAGACTGTTTCATTAAGAAAGTTGTCAGGGTAACTGGTTCCATCCACTAGTTTTCCACATTGATCTCGATGAGGTTAGATTTCATCACCAACTAGTGATTTTATTGTGGAAACAAACTATTTGTGTGTGGTTTGACCCCTAGATTTTATAGTGCATGTTCATTTGTTCGTTTTTATTTTTTAGAGGCCTTAGGTGTGATTTATTGAAATTTTGTGTTTTAAAATTAATCATGGCTGAATTACCTAGACATTCACGTAGAATGCAAGGGAAAACCCCTGAATACACATCGAGTCAATTGGAGAAAATTAAAACTAAAAGGAAAAAAAATACAAGATTTGGGTCTTCAAAACAACCAGAATCATCCATTGTGATACATCATGATTTTGAAGTAAATATACCTCATGCAATTGAAATAGACTTTGAACAGGATCCACCAAAAATTTCTGAAGCCATTAAAGTAGAGTCTGTCACTGGTGAAGTTTTAGATGCACAATTAACTGAACCATAAATCTCTGAACCTTAGTCTGATTTTACAGAACCCGAGTCGCCTTCAAAAGTTATGACCTCTACTCTTGGTCCTCGTTCACCCCGAGTAAAACTTCTCATCACTGATAATCTTCCTCATGTCCTCATTAGCATTGAGTAAATTATTCACGACGATGAAGAAGAAGAAATCCCCACTCATCAGGATTCATTAGATTTATGACCCAGTGAACCAAATTTTCCATTAGATTTACCTTTTTCTCCTTTTCAACCGGACCCTTGGTATCGTACAACCCTCGACTTTGCACATTCTTCTGGTTACGATCATCCATGTCATCGAATTCCATTTTAATCTTTACCCATATATAGTATATCTAACATGGCTTCTGGAAACGTGTCTACTAATTCATCTATGTTTTCATCTTCTCTAGAAAACCTATTGTATGGAGGTACTTCTATTCCTATTGGGTACCAGTCACTTACTAGAACTTTTTCAAGAGCATCTCCTTCCTCTCACGCTTCTACTGTGTCAATTGGCTTATCAAATTATACTGCCCAAACTTTGAATGTGGACCACATTTATATGCTTTCCAGGAATACCCCTCAAGTTAACCCATCAAGTGGTTACATTCCGCCTAGGGGGAAATAACCTCTTCCAGGAGGGCAACCTTACGTTGGAACATATCCTACAGTTGTAGGGAAACCTTTACTTGGTAATTATCCAAGATATGGTCCAATGCCTCAATATGGTTATGGTCAAACTTATGTGTAACAACCCTTAATAGGAACTCCTTATCTGGGAATGAACACTATATGGAATCCTTCATTTACTCAACAAACTTTGCAATCTACCCCACAAATGCCTTCCAATCAACCTCATCAGCCAATTGGACAATTTGGTTATACTCAAGTTCAACGAATTGTTCAATGAATGCCTCAAGTTACACTGGGGGAATCTGTGCTAAGTAGTTAGCAAGTTGGCCCAAGTACTCCTTGTACTCTTGTCCAACCTACTGTGCAAACGTCTGTTCAAAAAACTAATACTCCTCAAACACCCATCCCAAGAGTTTCTCTATCGCTACTACCCCTCAAATGTCAATACCAACTGCCACACAAACTATCCCTCAAACTACAGTTTTTCAAGCCGGACTTGTAGTACAATCTATACTTCAAACATCTTTAAGACAACCTGGTGCAGCAGCTACGCAAAAAATTCAACCTTTTCAGGGGAAACCTTTTATAGGTTAACCTTTTCAAGGCCAACCATTTCAAGGACAATATCAATTCGGACAAACAGACCAAATATGCCTTTCCAGAGTCAACCATACCTTGGTCACACATTTCAGATACCAGATCAACCTCAATTTGGTATGGCTAACCCTGGTTACCCTGGATGTATGCACATTCCTACTGCTCAAGCTATTCCAGGATATCCCGGATACCCTCCTCCAGGTACTAGAATTTTCCCTCAGGGTTATCAATTTGCACAAAAAGACTCTAACCAACGGTTACCTTTTATAAAAACTTTAGATTTACCAGAATTTTCTCGGCTAAAAAATGATCCTATCTATTATTTTCCTTTTTGGCTGACCATGCCTACTAAATTACCTAGTGAAATTTCGAAGTTTGAAGGAAAATCAGGAGAGGACCCTTCAAACCATGTTATGACCTATCATATGTGGTGTGCATCCAACTCTCTAATCAATGAAACTCCATTCGATTAAGAATTTTTCAAAGAACCTTGATTGGTTTAACTGCAAAGTGGTACATTGAGTTACCACGAGCCTCTTTCAACAATTTCAATGCCTTAGCGACGACTTTATTAACTCATTTTCAGTTACTAGTCTGTTATGATAATGGTACTGAAATTTTGACCTAACTCAAAAAAATTACATCTACTTATATTTCATATCACATTCATGAATGGAGACGTAGACGCCGTTTGGTCAAAGTTTTCATCCCAGATCAAATTCTGGTTGAATGGTTTATCAAGTCTTTACTCTCAAATATTACTAAAGATATAGCCAAAGGAGGCGTTGTCATGGAAGAGCAGGTTATCACTAAAGCCCAATATCTAGACCTTGTTTACACGTAGTCTGGCACTTTGTATGAAAATATTTCAGATTTAACTTGCCTTGGTCAAGTAACTACGACTTCTTCCGGCTCTCATGTTGCAGATGGTGTAATCGGTACAGTTAACACATCCAAGAGTAAAAAAAAACAATCTAAATTTACCACTCTGATTATTACTTTACATGATTCACCTGAAGGAGAATCTTCTTTGGAAACTACTTTTGAACTTAACGTTGTATATTCATCTACTGCTAAAACCAAGTCAACTAGAGGTAAAAATAAAGGGAAGGGTAAAAACAAATAGAACAACTCTTCAAAAGAGAAAACAGATAAAACTAAGCCATGTGATGAGAAGAGGAAACCTTGTTATCCTTTTCTGATTTGTGACGATGATCATTTCACAAAATAATGCCCCCATCAGGTCGAGGTAACTATGTTCTTCAAAGGTTCACCCACACTCATTTTTCCTAAGGATCCATTTCCTTTAAAGGACAGTAAAATGATTTCTCATAATGGATCCTCTTCCAACTCATCGACATATATCATGATGATGTCCTCTCAAATTATGGTTGCAACACGATCTCAATATTATGGGTCTAAGAATATTGTAACTAGAAACGAAATTGGGTCATCCAGTCAACCTGCTACATCAACTCCTCCTACTTTCGAACCATTACAAATTGAGAAACATAGTTCTGACATGGTAATTAAACAACCTCCTAAAGGTGTTCTTCGAAAGTCAACTTTCAATCCACATGTGAGAGTTTCTTAGACTTACAACATTGTTGAAGATCTGGCTATGTCACCTTTAGCAATGTTGGCCCTTGAAGTACTATTGACTTGTCCAGCACAAACAAAATTACTATTGTCATCTATTGGAGATATTGACCCCCAGAACTCTAATATTATTATCTTTGATCAAGACAATTTTGTACCTAGTCTCCCACACCAAATGGTTTTTCAAATACCAGTCTTTGTCAAAACCAGGCGAATCTTTTGCACGGTAATTAGTGAGGGAGCATCTACGTGTATAATGTATTTGGCTTTTTGGAAAGCCCTCGGTTCTCCAACAATCAATTAATCACCCATAATTTTGAAAGCCTTCAATGGAAGAGGTTTTCGCCCTTTTGGAATTCTTCAAAATTTACCTATAGATATAGAAGGAAAAATTGTTACGGTTGAGGTGGAGTTCGTTGATGCCCCACTTGACTACAACCTTCTATTAGGAAGAAGTTGGTCTTACGCTATGAAAATTGTAGTTTCATCAGTATTTCATTTGATAATGTTCCCTTGTAAAGGGAAGATCATCAAAGTTGATCAGTTGTCTTCCTATACTTCAGATCCTGCCTCTACATGTAGTATCCCTTATGTTGGAAAAACGAATACTCCTTATGATGATGTTGGAGTAGGGTTGCTTAAGGATTCATCTCTCATGGGGAATTTTTCCATGCCTCCTCCAAATATTTTGTAATATTGAAAATATCAAAATGATTACATCAAGCACAATGTCATTGGAAGACCCTTGGATTGTGCCTTTACAATCTGAGTTGGACCTATATAGTAGTGAGATGCCCTTAAGTCCGTATGAATTGGATTATGTGGCAGTTCAATTGCTTTATGACCACACATTAAGTGAAACTGATCAAGTGAATGTGATCAGTCGTGAGTCTTCTCATTTATCAGGTTTGACAACGACTCATTTTTCTGATCCTTTCGACCAAGTATTAGGGAAATTTTGGCATTGGATGAATTACCTTAGGACGATCTTCATCATCGTTCATATTTTCTACCCGACCTCGATAAACTTGACAATGAATTTTCAACCATATTTTTGACTAAATATTCCAATGAATTTCAAAATCCCATGTCAATCCTTCATTTATATTCAAAAACAAATTTAGGAAACATTTCTGCGACGATTCCATTGAAATTTCGGTCAAACCAAGAATAATTGAGAACATTCATATAGATGCTTCATGCTCAATTGATGAAATAAACACGTACAAAGCCCTTTTCCAGGAATTACATGACATTTTTACTTAGTCCTACGAAGAAATTTTGGGAATTGATCCTAGTATTGTAGTTCACGAAATCATGGCATACCCAGATGCTAAACTCTTTAAACAAATATTGCATCCAATCCATCCGTGAAAAGTTACAACGACTATTAAGGCTGAGGTTGGAAAATTACTTCGAGCAATTTTTATTTATTCTATTCCATTAATTGATTGGGTATCTAATATTGTTCCAGTGAACAAAAAATAAGGAACTAACATAGTATGTGTCAATTATAGGGATGTCAAAAAGGCTTGCCTAAAAGAAAATTATCCTACCCCTTACATCGACCAGATTGTTGACGATTGTGCCGATAATGAAATATTTTCATTTATGGACGAATTTCCGGATATAATCAAATAAACATACTCCATGTTGATCAACCCCAAACTATGTTTATTTGTCCATGGGGACTTTTAGCATATCACAAACTACCTTTTGGTTTAAAGAACGTTGGCACTACTTTTCAGAGGACCATGTCTTACGCATTTCATGATATCAAACATATTGTGCAACCCTACCTGGGTGACTTACATACCCATTCAATGTGATAGAAAGATCATCCTACCCATTTACGAGCTATTTTTCTCTGATGTAGGCATTACAATATCCGTTTGAATCCACACAAATGTGTTTTTTGTGTACAATCACGACGATTGTTGGGATTTATCGTTTCTAAGGAAGGCATTTGTGTCGATCTCCTCAAGGTCGAGGCAATCATCAATTTATCTCCTTTTACTCTTCACCAACTCCAAAGTTTGCAAGGGAAAGCAAACTTTTTACGTCGATTTATCTCCAAAATGCAGAGTTGATTAAAGGTTTTACTCGAATGTTGCATCCACCTAATTATCATATAGACTACTTTTTGTATTTAGTTGCATCCCATTCCACCATAGGGATGGTATTATTTCAAGCAGTTGAATCCATCACTGAACATGCAATTTATTATTTGAGTCGAAACCTTACACCTACCGAGATTAAATACACACGTGGAGAAATTGGCCTTGCCAACTGTGCAAGTTGTCCTAAATTTCTGTCACTACATATTGTTACACAAAACAACCGTGATCTCTGATTGCAACCCTATGATGTATATTTTAACTAGACAACTGTTAGGGGGAAAATAATCTAAGTGGATAGTTATCCTACAGGAGTTTGATTTGGAATTTGAAAAATCTAAATAAAAGAAATCATTGGTGTTTGTTGAGCTATTGTGTGACTTTCCCTATATTGAAACTAAAACCATGATAGAAGATCATCTTCCCGATGAATCTTTGTTTCTAATCAGTATTCTGGATCCTTGGTATGGATATATCATCATATATTTTTAGACCTAAAATTTTTGTCCTGAACTATCACGATCCGATCGTCATAGAATTCGATACCAATCCCATCAATATAACATTGTTGGTGATACTCTTTATCGTCGTGGTGCCAATTCTATTTTCCGACATTGTTTAACCCATAAAGAAGCCGAGAAGGCCTTAAATGACTGTCTTTTTGGAGCATGTGGTATTCATATGTCTAGGTTTTCCACTGCCCAAAAGATACTACACGTTGAATATTTCTAGTCGTCAATCTTTAAATATTGTATCATTGCGATTAGAAAATGTCACAATTGTCAAAATTTTTATTGAAAGATGTGTGCCCCTCCTGCTCCTCTTACCTAATCATAGTTGTCATTCCATTCACAAAATGGGGCATCGATTTCATTACATGTAACCCTCACTTGGTTGGGGGGGTGGGGGGGGCATGGGTATATTATTCTCGTGTAGATTATTTTACCAAATGGGTTGAGGCGATGCCTACATTCAAGAGCGACGACGAAACTACGGCTATATTCATATTCAACCATGTAATTGCTAGGTTCAGTTTACCCCAAGCTATCATTACAGACCATGGTAGCCACTTTTGAAACATTATGATGACTAATTTTTTTGCTTAGCTCGGCTTATGCCATGAAAATTATACACCTTATTACCCATAGGAAAATGGTCAAGTCGAAGTTGTAAACAAAGTATTAACCAATATGGTCAAGCAGATTGTAGGCATTCATAAAACTAACTGGAATACCATGCTTTTCTCAGCCTTGTGGGCATATCGTACCTCTGTGAAAACATCTACTGGTTTTACTCCTTTCCATCTCATTTACGGTTTGGAATTTGTTTTACCAATTGAATGTGAAATTTCGTCATCAAAACTAGTCATTGAGTTATTACCAACTACCTCTGAAGAGGAAGCGTGTTTTTTACACTTAGCACAGTTAGATGAAACTCGTCGCACTGCTACATTAGTTGTCGAGGCTCATAAAAAATATGTTAAGGCACAATATGATCAAATCGTTAATCCTCGTGTCTATTCAGAAGGCGATCTAGTCTTAGTTTACGATCAAGCACATGATAAGCTAGGCGTTGGTAAGTTCAAACCTATGTGGCATGGCCCTTACATTGTTAAATGTGTACTTGCAAAAGGTACCTATGAATTAGTTGATTATGACGGTATATCTTTTGTTCAACCCAAAAATGGTCTTTATTTGAAGAGACATTATGCGTGATTTACCCTGTGGAGGTCTTCCTTGTACATTACTTACATTTTTTATGAGTGTGTGCCATAGATTAGTTATTGTTTATTTTTTTACGAATTTCCACTACTTTTATTACTTATCTTGATTTCTCTTCATATTGCATATGTCGATGTTCCCTCAAGCTTACATTGGCTTTGCTGACGGTGCTTATCGTAGTACTCAGAATTTATCTTCCGCAATTTGGGTCATACATTCGCCCACTGATGAGTTAATCTCTATTCATGGGATTTGCCTTGGTCAAACAACGAACAACATAGCAGAATATAGTGCAGTCATTGAGCTATTATTTGATGCCATTTCATTTGGCATTCGACGTTTGATTGTTAGGTTAGATTCACAACTCATTGTATACATTTGAATGATGTCTATGCAATTAGAAGTTTATCCATGTTAAGAATGTTTTTAAGGGTTCGTCTATTGGAAAGACAATTTGATTACATTGAATATCAACACATTCAAAAAATTAAAACACTTTAGCTGATGCATTGGCTAATAGAGTGTTAAATAGACATTTGAAACATTGAAAGTAAATCAAAACAATATTTCATCCATATTAAACAAGGCACTCAGATAATGAAAAGTAGTGATCATCATTAAGTTAAATAATAATATGTCAAGTGTTTCAAAAAATATACATCATCTGAATACATAGGCTTCAAAAGCCTTATGATCCAAATATGTTGATACAAAAACAAAAATGTAGCCTAGAACGACTATCAGCTATCCATGACGATGATCATGGTAACAGACTATGGCGCGTGCCACTCGACGCAGGTACCACCTGTGCGGACCTGGAACTCCAACCATGTTCCTTTGGTACCATAGAGGCAAATCATCAGTCCTAGTCTCTGGGATGTCTATAGTAAGCCTCTCCAAGTTGTGTTCCAGCTCGATCAAGGCCTTGGCTGTGTCATTCTGTGGTGGCATTGTTGCTATGGGTTGGTCTCCCCGTTGGTCAAAACGTCATAGTCTTGTTGGTTGGACTGGACCTACATCTGCATTAACATTTTGACAGTTAGCATTTGATGATAAAAAATAAATAAAAATCTAGAAAATACAAAACTTCAAAATGGGGCTTTTTTACCTGTGTCATCCCACTATACCCTAGCTAGGAGTGCCATATCAAGGTCGCCCCTATAGTCCATCCCTGCATATGGGAATGCCTCTACCATGAATATCTGGCTTCCCAGTCACACGAAAAACTAAGGTATATATCGTACAATGGGACCACCATCACTACCATAGTGTGCCATCAACGAAACTCATCGCAACAAACGAGGATCTTTGGGTCCTGTAGGGTCCACTAGATGTTGTTGTGGAATTAGGAGTAGAATCCTTTCAAGAGAAAATGATATCAGGATGGCGCCATAGCCGAAGTTCTTTAGCTTGCCCTCCATAGCTTGAGTTAAATGTCATTTCATATTGAAAACCACTCCCTCACACCAGTTAAATATTGTTCCCTCGGAACACTCAACTACAGTCTGCATCTGAGCCTTGGTATCCACGTGGGGAGCCGCACAGTTCCCAAACTATAAAGCAATGATTTTTAAATCAAGTCGTTGGATAATTTTTATGTATATCCTTCCATCTTTGAGTTGTGAAGTTGGAGCACAATATTTTTTCAAATAGGACACGGTAGATTTCCCATCTGGTCGCGCACCAAACAAGGAAATATCACGTCCCCTACGAGACAATCCAATGAGAAAGTAAATATCCTCTGAGTCAATCATGAGCCGGTGATCGCCAATAACAAAACATTATTCCTGGATATCCCAAGCCCTCACTAGCCAAGTCATCAACTTTACTTTGGATTTCATCCCTAGTATAGACCAAAACTTATAAAGTCCACAATTTTTTAGAGCCCATAATGTTGTTGGGCTATCAATTGCTTTTGCATCATGTGTTTTATGTTCACGTTCTCTCCACTCAAGCATGGTTGGTTCAAATGACCTGCAAATGACAAAATAGGAACATTAGAACCTTGTGGGAGAAAGTTTGGAGATTTTTAATGGTGAGAGTATTGTATTTTGAAAACCTCACAGCACCTACGCAGTTTTTCCTTACATACAATGCATTTTTGCACAATTTATATATTGAAAAACTGCACAGCCACGGTACTTTTTTGTTTAGAAAATTATTGGCATCCGCGACCCCGATGAGGAAACTTTTCGCACCCTTGCAAGTGATTTTCAAAAACATAAACCCTCCTTAAAAATCATCCTAAAGCTTAAAAATGAAATCTAAACTATTGAAATGCAAGATAATGAAGAGATTTGTTACCTGGAAGAGATAGTTCGTTGAATGGTTCACTAGTTCGTCTGATATCAGCTCCGAAAGTTCTATGGTAAAAACCTTTTTTACTACTCTCAAAATGAAATGGTGAAAATAACTTGTCTTTTTCAACTTTTATAAGCTTTTATGAATACATTATTATTATTTTATTCCTTTGACATTTTAGAAGTTCAATTTTTTGATATTTTTACCATAATGAAGAACAATTATCGTAATTTTTTGAGTTTTTTGTGCAAAGAACAGGTTGCGTTTAAAGAATGAATCATTTTGACACGGAGTAAACTTTTATCACTTTTTCGAACTCTTGCAAAACATGAAAAAGTGAAACCTTAGAGTAATTTTTAAGCCCTTTACGAACTTCCTAAATATGAAAAGATCACAGAGTACTTGACTATTCGAACTCGTTAAAATAAATAAACGATTGTCTATTCAGTGTAAATTTTCCCCTTTTCCGGACTGAATTAGAATATTTACGAAAAAGGTATACGTTGACTAAGCATGGTCAATAGAGTTCTCTCTTGCATCATCCCTTTTTCAGGCTTGGGAGAATAAATTACGAAAAAATAACGCTATGGAGTTTACTTATGGTTTTCTCCTAACTCCCTAAAACTGAAAAACACTGAACCACTTCTTGCTAGGGTTCGTTAAAAATAATTCGGAGGACTCATCCGAAGGATGAGCTTATACATCAAGCAAATTTATTTTATTTTTTTCGTAAGATTAATTCTATTATATAATACAAAGGATTTACAATCAACACATACTCGCCGGAATTGATTGTGCTAGCCAATTTCGACTGAGACAAATTTAAAAAACTCAAAATATGGACTGCCCCGAGTAGGGAAACCAGTCCAGAAGTTGCTGCCCTTGATGGGGAAACCAACATGAGCCATCATTGTCCAAAAAAATATGAAACTGTGCATAAACAATAAAAACATAAAAACAATAGCGTAAAAGATTGCATAAGTAGGGGACCTCGAGATGCAAAATATTTCGTAGCTGGTCATGCTTCAGACATCTAGGGGAGGTCCTTCAACAATGTAGCAGCCATATTCCTTGGAAGAATCCTTGGCCTTCTTTCTCTGCTATGTTGACGGCTCGGGGGTTGAGGCTAAGTGCACCCATGCAATCTCTTTCTTATCTTCTGCTTCCGAGCTCTCCCCACAATCGTTTCCTGAGGAATACAATGCAGTTTTTGTCAGGAGGGATGCCGATTTTCTGGAGAGTTGGTGATTGGACTGTGAAATAGTGGACTTCCATGGGCGCTTCCAAGAGTTGGACCCAATTGAGTTGGAGTGGACTTCCAGAAGAAGAAGAGAGATGGTGGCGGAGACACATTGCTGGTCCTGGTCCTCAATGGAGACCAAATTTAGCGTGATTTCTGCAGGTCGGCCCTCAGGGAGGGGAGAGTGACTGTCATCGTGAAAGGAGATGGGTGGACGGGAGGCTTGGCCTCGTCCTCTGCCCTGGTGACAATGCATGCTGTGGCATTGAGGCATGGCAGCACAGGAGTGCCCAGGGGAGGCGTGAGGGGAGACGGGATGGCGAGCACAAAAATGACAAGAAACTTCAAGTTACAAAGGAGGTGAGGAGTGCGGGTAGAGGCTCTGGGAGCAAATCCCTGCAACCTGCACAAATAGGCATGGAATGGAGGGAGTGAGAGAGATATGGCAGGGATCCATGAATTAATGCAAAAGGCCACGAGAAGGACAAGAAATAACCCGAGAGCAGGTGGAGAGCGACTGGCACCGGAGAAAACACAAGAGATTTTAATGGCGAGCGCTTGGGCCATACATAGCCATGTGGCTATGGCATGCACCACACGCGAAGGCACCACGTGTCATTTTGAAACACCCACATATGGGATACAACAAGCAAATGTTATCCTTCTCAAGCTTGAACAAAATAAAGAGATACTTGCCAGTAATGGTGGGGAGGGGGGTTGGGAAAAAGAATCCATTTTTGTACTTGTATTTAAAGCAGCATGTCGCTCTTGAACACGACACTTTGTCACATTTGCGTCTAGGTTGGGTAATCTATTTGTCTTATAGTTAATCGAACCTCATTGAAAGTCTTCAGCTGGTTTTAGGTATTGTTTTTAATTCAAATGCCTCCAACTCAATTATCGTGTCGTTATGTGTTCAAGAGAAAGTTCAGCCTCAGTTCATATTTCATTGCAAATATTTGTCTCCATTCACATTGACCATCACTTAGTTAGTCCTTGCAAAAATATTTCTTCAACTTGACATAATAAGTTTCGTGTCGTAGGTCCTCCTGCAACAGGGTGCTTCCTATCGAATTCATCTCATTATCTAGGAAGTTGATCCAGAAACCTTATTAGTACCTTGAAATCTGCATGCCCTAATGGCAGGTTTTTTGCCTTCGACGATAGATGCTCGTCATTGGCCTTTGATCAAGCGACTCTATGAATGTTGGAATGCAAATCATTTATTCACACTTCATAGATTGTATTGGAGTAACTTGACAACCATTATCATTATTGGTGGTTTATCTCGCACTTGCTAACGATTTTCATTATTGACTGGTACTCAAGTGGTTTCTACCATGTTTGACTTTGACACATTCAATCGCATGGTTAGATTCGTACTATATCGAGAGACGGAGATCAAGACCCTGGATCTAGTTTCATCCATCCAAGTTACGAGGAGTTATGTATTCATGTTTGAGTAGACCAATCCATAACAAATAGTTGTGTCCATACTGTGTCTACTATTGATGTAGTTCTAGGTTATTTCTGCATCAGTACATCAAGTTAGTTTTTGCTCTGAGTATTGGAATGCCTACCTCAGTGATGATTATATATTTGCATTGAATGTTCGTTGCAGGTATCCAACCAGTGTCTCTGATCCAATCCTTGGTATGATAAATCACTTCAATCTTTTAATGAATTTTCAGACTTCGCATTTAGGGGGCAATATGTTACACGCCATTTTGTCACCATGACACTTGACAGTCAAAATGGATCTATCACAATCCGAACTCCTGCTCCTTTGCAAGTCATTCACATTCCTTGACAAAATCATGAATTTTGGGAAAAATGGCTCTTTACACTCTTAAAGATGGCTTGCGCACTTTTTACAGTCAATGTTTGCGCATGCGTTGTTACTATTAAGAATCTCTGCGCAGTTCTGCACTCTGTTTTCCATTCAAAATTGCGCAACTGACTCAAGGTAAAGTAAAAAATAAAAGTGAGTTCTAGAAGCATAGTTAGGCACATATATCCCAACTAGAAGCCTCTGAGTCATATTAGTTCAAGCCAAACCCCTCCAATCATGGATCTAATTCCCTTGGATCCTGGAACCCTAATCCCCTCATTTGTGGATCTCACCCACCTTTGGTGGTTTGGTGGATCTGAAACCTCCTCAGTTTCTCCTATAAATTGAGATGGGACTTTAGGGTTAGGGGATCTCACATATAGTAGTATTATGCTGGTATTTTTGGACTGGAGAGTTTGTTAACCAAGGAGGAAGATTGGAGGCATTCAGAAGGAACCTATACGACATCAAGGCTTGGTTGTAAGATTTCTTTTTGCTCTCTGATAATACATTTGGATACCTTTTTTCACTATATTGTTTTCTTGGAATTGTGAATGATTTGTGTTCATATACTCATTAAAACAATTTCATTTCCTAATCTCCTTGATCATTAGGTTAAGTTGGTTTTTAGATTATTATTATGTTGCAGATGCCTTTGATCCTTTGTGTGTTTGTGTTTGCAGGTTTATTCTAAGCATTGAGGAGCTTCATCGGGTCAAAGTGTGCGGTCTTCATTGGGAATTTAGCTGAAAAGGTAAGAGAATCATCCTCTTCCTCTAGTTTAGTAATATGAAAATTGTTATCTCAGGGAAAAATATATTCTCTTTTTTATTTGTTTCTAGTTCTCCGTTAGGATTCTAGAGAGATTTATGTTGTCCACAGGAGGGATTTATTCGGGTAACACTTGTATACTCTCTTCAGTACCTCAATATCAGTGACAATCAACTCAATGGAAGCTTGGCTTATAGCAACACAATTCCTTTGAAAATTCAAAGGTTTTGGATATCAGCGACAATCGGCTCTGGTGACAACTTCTGTCTTTCAACTTTATTTACAACCTCGAGATCTTGCGCCTCAGCAATAACGGGTTTTCTGGACCTTTAACACTGTTACCGATGAAATAGGTAACTGCATTGGTACCTACTTTTTGATGTAGCAAGAAAAACACCTGATTTTGAAAAGTGGTGATGGAGAATCATTTTATTTTATTTTAGCATGTTTTTGGCACCTCTTTTTTTGTGATGTTTTTTATGTCAATTTTGAATAGTGATGGCATATCATCACCAACATTTTTTTAGAGGATTGATTTTGACACTATACATTTTCTATTGTCTTCTTCTTCCGTGAGCTGTTTATTTTTAATTGCATTTATGTACTTGTGTTTAAAAAAAAATAAAAAAATATTTTAATGATATCTCCACTTTTTCACATAAATAAAAAATAAAAAAAGGGTCAATATTATAAAGTTTATGTATTTCTAATTAATTTTTCAATGCACATCAAATAATTGTCGCTAAAAAACCAATATTTTGAATGATATGACAAAAAAATACAAATTTTCAATATAAATAGAATGCAAAAAATACACTTTTAGAGACTTTTTGTTAAAAAAAAAATGTTAAATAAACTATTTTTTTGAGAAAAACTAAACAAGAAACTGAAAAAAAAAAAAAAATAGCATTTTTATTGAATTTTATGTCAAAAAATAATAGTAATCACATATTTTTTGCAAAAAAAATAAGGATTCTTCTCATAAAATATCAAAGTCTAAACATTACAATTAAAACTTATTAATAGATCTCAAAAATGAGCTTTGTTTGCAAGCATAACTTAAAGATCATCAACAATATCAATTAATACATGTTCAACATCATCTAGAAAATCATTGATGGCTTATTCCGCAACATTTTCTGTTTCATTTTGGTCATTTTCATCTTCTAATGGATCTTTCATGTTTGCAAATCTTCCAAAATGTCCCTTTCCAATCATTCCATATAATGGTGGTTGAGATTCCTTTGCTTTTTTTGCCACACGTGATTCATTAAAATCCCCTTTTCTCAAACCAACTTCTTGCTTCGCATCTGGAAGGAATTCAAGAGTGTTAATTCTTTGTTGAATAAATTTGCATTGCACTGGGTCTTTCTCAATGGCAATGCAATTTCTTCCTTTTGGTAGGCAACATGCTAGTGTTGTATCTAATCATCAAACACAAAAGAAATAAGTAAGAAAATTCGTATAAAGACATAAAAAATAAAAAATAAAATATTTAATTTAAATTTGTATAATAAAACTTATCTGAATCGAAGAATAAATCCAAAACCCAATCTCATTTATTTGAACAGAGATCTATAACATAGTTAATCAATGCTTGTGGTTTTTGATAAATGCTAACTATATCTCCTTTTGCATCTTTATCCTCATATGTTAGTTTTCTTACAATTGCATCATGAACCAATACTTGACTATGACTCTTTCCATCTACTTGATTAATAAGAATACGCTTATAGCTATCCTCTTTTGTCCAACATTTAACATTAAAAATTTATATTATAACATTCTTAAAATTATATATTTAAAAAAAAAATTAAAACTTTATTATAAAACATTATATATATTTCAAAAAATTTATATTAAATTTTTTAAAACAAAACATTAATATTTTATATTAAATATATATATATATATATATATATATATATATATGATTATATATTTAAATTTAAAAATAAAAAATAAAAAATAAAAAATGTTTTTGCGCTCGCCTAGGGCCAGAGGCCGGCCGGATGACATCGTTGAGTGCTGCCCAGCCTACCTCCGGCACCTGGGTGGGTAAAGGGATATTCTCGAAATCACCCTCTGTTAAACAACATTTTGTCACCGTCCCTGTAATCCCTCGTCCTGTACATTGGAGGACTATTCACGTGACCTGTGAACAACAAAATGTCCTGAAAACACCTTCATGGAATCCTCCTGCATAAGGACAAACATTCTCCTGAAGAGAATTTCCTCTGAAAAACCCTAAAAACAGATGTTTTAGCCTTGGCGCGACTAGCCAGTTCATCCCTCGCGCCAATGGGGGAAATCCACACTAGAGGGCGTGCCAACTAGCACTCTGTCCCTGTGTTTCACTCGTGCCAAGATTATTAAGGGATGTTTTAAAAAAAATAAATGGCGGAAGTTTGATTCTAACAAACTCCAGAATGAATCATCAAAAGAAGTTGAGTGTTTTGGCTCCGGATCTCCATGTATAGGAAGTGGTTTTCCACCTCTCATGAAAGCTTCCTAAGAGATAGGACCTATCCCCTGATTATAGGGATCCCAACTTCCCTTCGTCCATCTATAAAAGCCTGCCCTCTCCATTTCCTAGCTAGCTGAACTTGTGGGAAGGAAACTATAGCTGGGCAACTATTGAGAGCAGAGCCAAGGAGAACCCCGTAAGTGAGAGAGCTTTGTCTCGATTCCCGACAGGCTTTGATGAGATGTGCTTCGCTGCAAGCCCCACCGAAGGAAGATCATATCGCCAAGCGTTTGGTTGTAATCTCCCTTTTTTTCATTTATAATATAAGCGGCTCTGATTTTGGTTCCATTCATGTGTATACTCTTTTGTGTAATGCAATGAATTATATCTTCTCTAACTGATATAAAGTTACATGCTTTAAGTATTATGTTGTATGTTGTCATTTCTCTGCATGTGTACAAGTATCCGGACGTGTCAAACGAAAGGATTGTGATCTGTCAGGCTAGGGACGAGGAGCGACGCTTCTTCCTCGACAACAACAGCGTGGGATTTGAGGTAGGCTACTTATCACAATCTTTGTCTTTCTTGTAACTAGGAACCAATGTCATTGCACGATTTGATTGTTGCTAGACCCAATCTAGGGCTAGTGGGATCGCCTCTGTCTGCAAAGGGGATTTACCTCCACAATAATTTGGCGACTCCACTGGGGATCAGTGGGAGTTAGTTCTTCCTCCTTTGGGTTGTTTTTGGATTTTAATTGATTTATTTATTTTCTGATTCATCTTCCTTAGTGTTAATACCTTGTTCAGCCCCCAGAAGACCAGATCCAGTCTCTGTTTGTCCATTTTCATCACTTTTCTAGGGTAAACTTGATTGTCACAGTTTTTCCCCTGACAGTCGTGCCAACTGGCGCTAGTTGCTAGTTAGGCCCCCGCGCCAATGCCTTTTTGGCGTAGATTACAGCCAAATAGGCACGCCAACTCTGCTTGGTGTTAGGGTTTGCTTGCTTTTGGCCTATCTGAGATTGAGTTTTGGTCCTGGTGTCTTTTTTCTGATTAATTGAGTGCCTTGAAGTCATTTTTTACTGTGTTTGGCCCTTGTCCTCCGGTTGTTTTCCTTTTACTGTCAGTTTTTCATTTTAGCCCTAGGGCTTCTAGGTGCTTCATTGTGCTGAGCCTCTCGTGGGAGTTTTGGGTCCTTGCTTGCCTGGTCAATTTTGTTTTTGCTTCTCTGCATTCGTCTTCTTTAGTCCCATTGAATCATTGTGTTTATTGAGTGATTGCCTTCTCTTTCGTTCAATCTCGCTTTGTGTTACTCCAAGCCTAGATTACATGGTTTGTTTAAGTCTCTTTCGAGATTCTTCTTCGCTTTGAGGGATTTTGTCATCAGTTTGAGTCTTGATTGTGTGTGTTTGAATTGAGTGAACTTTTTTGTTTTAAATCTCTCTTTGTTATTTCTCGAATTTTTGTTTTCATTCATTTAATGAATTTTCTCTAATATATTGAAAAATAAAAAAACAAAATCTTTTGCATTTTGATTGGCATAGTGAAAATTGAAAGCTCTTTTGCATTACTAGTGTTATATAACTCTAGAGAGAAGTTTTCTAGTTTCATTAGCTTGCATTGGAAACAATAGTGGATGTTTTTGTGTGTTCGTTTTGTTTTCATTTGAAAGCTCTCAACTCTCTCGTAGATAGCTTTTCATTGAACAAAATGACATTTTGTGGCATATAGTTTTCATTTAGAGGTTTTATGAGATCCAAAATTCGATAGGGCCTTGAAATCGAAACGTAAATTGAAGATTAAGTTTAAAATTTACTGAATTAACCTAAGGCATCATTGAAACATTAACAAAACATCTAGTAGTCTAAGGTAGAGATGTGTTCCGGCGTCTTTAAGCCTAGTAGCTATCGCTCGCCATCTGGCTACAGACAGCGCTAGTACAGACTTGTGCTCCGCGTACCGTCGTGTATATAAAGGGAGACCCCATTAGGTTGCAAATCTTTTATCCATAGGAAGCCGAGTCTGCTGCCTCTTACCCGTGATACACTGAACACAACATTCGGGGAGATTACCTGAACGTACGTTAAGTCCTTGGTTGATTTCTCTTTCATTTTTACCAAGGTGTATATGGAAATTCACGGATATCTGGTACACCCATTTACCTAGATTACCATAGCAGTCACTTTGATTTTTACCGACTCTTTTAACTGAAAAGATCATCGAGCTCTTGTCCTTTCAAGCTCGTGTCCAACTTGAAAGCGATAGAGTCACCTTTTTCTTGTTTCTCGACTCTTAAAATATGAAACAGTAGAGTCTGGTTTCAGTGTCCTAAAAATTAATCACCCACGAAATATTCCTAGTTAGAATTTTTGTCCTTAGTATTTTATTTCAAGGTCGTTTCATATGGAAAATTTTCCAGAGTTTTCCAATCAAGGAGTCCCCTCTAAAGGGAGCCCTAGTCCTTTTCCTGCTTTAGGAAATATTGGTGCTCCTTATATGGCCACGTTATCCCTCCCTTGGTTAACTGTTGGGTTGCCTGTTTGGTTGTTTTCAACCTCTGTAGTCTCAAGTGTTCCGGCTACCATACCATCCACTCCTCTGCCTGAGCAACACCATGTTGATTCGAAGGTGGACCTCTCCCCTTCTTCGCCTGTTTCTTCTTTCTCATCTTCTACTTCGCCTGGTGAAAGTTTGGATTCTAGTACCTAGGTGGCTAAGAAGAAGAAGAAGAAGACTAAGAAGAAGAAGTCAGATAAGCGAGAGGCTAATTCTACAACTATTTCTTCTAAAACACCTGCTCTCGATGAACCTTCCAACCCTCCACGGAAAGTTAAGTTCCCTTGCATGTTGTGCCAGGGAAACCATATTCTTAGAGATTGCCTTGGCATTCTCAAGGTGCTCGAAGTATGGTACAACGATGATCCACCGTTGCCTTTGGCTTTTGGGAGTCAGGTTGGGGGCACGTCTTCAGCTAGTGCTGGTAGAGCTCTTAATAAGCAAGGTAAGCTTGTCAATCCCTGTAAGTTGTGTGAAGGGCACCATGCCATTCACCTTTGTCCGTATATGGATGAAGCCAAGAGAGTTTTAGACAACTCGAATGTTTCTGCACCGTGCCTTCCGGCTGGTTACAAACAAATTTCTTTGAGTCCTTCACTAGTTGATTCAATGATCAGTCAAGAGTCATCCTTGCTTGATTCCACTCCCCCAGAAATTCACCATCATGAATCCATCCCTGACCAACCATTGGTCGTGGGATCGGTTGAGCTAGCCCCGCCTGCGGTGGACCAGGTCTTTTCCGTTGAGAGTGGATCTCATATCCCTCAGGTTCTTATTGTTTCTTCAGATTCCTCGCACTTGGAGAAAGATTCTCCTGTCCCTATATCTCAGGAAGCTACTCCTCCACCTCCCATGATGGAGGTCCCGGAGGATACTCCTTCTGCCTCAATGATGGAGGTGGTGGAGGATGCTCCTTCTTCTCCCGTAACACCAGGGGAAGACCATCTCGGTTCGATGGTAGCCCCTCCAAATAGTTTGGTCACTTCCTTCAATTGGGGTCGATTCGTAGGTTATCGCCTTCCTTCTTATGTGCCCTTTGAGATCACGGTACAGGCCTCCCATTTGGTCGTACCCAACAATATTATAGATGAAGGCGCGTATGTTAGTATTTTATCCTCGACTACTTGAAAAGCTTTCGGTTCGCCGCTGCTTATGCCTGTTACGCAGAATCTGTTGGCATTTAACAGAGAAACTAGTCAACTGTTAGGAATCCTTCCGAAGTTTCCTGTTACTTTGGGAGGGAAAACTGTCCATATGGACGTGATGGTTGTTCCTGGCCCCTTGGAATTTAATTTACTCTTGGGCCGTGATTATACTTATGCCATGGGAGCACTTGTCTCCTCTCTCTTTTGTGTGATGTGTTTTCTGCACCAAGGTCAAATCGTGACCATTGATCAACTTTCATTCTTTGGTCCTAGCATGACATTTGGTCCACCATCATCCCTTTTGGGTTTTTATCCACTAGTTGTGTCATCCCCGCTGCATGTCAATTATGTGGCTACCTGTCCTATGCCCATATTCAGTGATAGTGCCGTTGTGCATCAGGTGCTGGGGGCATTGGGTCCTGATTTCCAAGATGTTGTTCTCCCATCTGGTGCGGAACTCTTGGAAGCCATGACTTCTTGTTCATTATGATGAGTTGTCGTCGGAGCAAAGTTCGTTTTTTTGTGTCAAGCTCCTTAAAAAATGAAACAAGCTCGTTGGAGCAGGGTTATTTTTCTTGTGTCAAGCTCCTTAAAAAATGGAACAAGGTCATCGGAGCAGAGTTCGTTTCCTTGTGTCAAGCTCCTTAAAAAATGAAACAAGCTCTTATGAGGATAGTTATTTTAATGTATCAACCTCGTTAAAACAATGAAACACATCCTTGTTCAATTCTAGTCTTTAATTAGATCTCGTAAAATCCCAATTGAGTCTTACTTGAACTCATAATTTTAACCTTCACTCCATTTTACATATCGACTGAAGCTTGGGGGGCATGTACCTTGAATTGAGTCACCATGCTGGGGGCATGCTTATTTTTTTCAAGCATAGTTTGTTTCCGTTTCAAGATTGTGTAAAAATGAAACCAATTCCAAGCAAAGTTTCCCATGTTTTCAAGCTTGTGTAGAAATGAAACCATTCCCATTTTACCTCTTGTGATTGCCATTTTATCAGCTTGTTTTTGCCAGATGAGCCTTGGTTTTCTCACTCCATCGTCACTATCTGCTTGGACGATCATATGCCTTCACTTGGTTGTTTTATCCGTTCCTGAGGAATCACTACGATGAGTCGTCTTGTTAGCCAACCTCTTAACCTTTACTTGTTCTGAGTAGTTCCACCATCACCGAAACTAGTAGCTACCCTTAATACCACTCGTTCCTTTAGGAGGAGTCATCTTTCAGCTCTTTTCTGACACTCGAAAATTGAAAATATTGTCGAGACTCTTGTCGTTTTGAACATGTTAAATGGTTGTGAAACGATATCTACCCAATATACGTTTACCCCTTTTTCAGGCTGGGATAAATTATTGACGAAAAGGGAATACCCTAGCCTATCGCGATTAGGAGGCTCTCTCAGACATAGTTTTCTACCTTTTCGGATCTATGGGACTACCTACGAAAAGGGACTGCTGGAGTTTTCTTTTTCGCTGTCTTTTCAAACTCTCTAAACATGAAAAGACGTCGAGTTCTTCCTTTGTCAAACTCGTTAAACACTAGTGACATCGGACTCCGGCGTAATGACGTTACTCGAGTTCCTCCTTCCTAGGGCTCGTTAAATGTACTAGGTTGGATTTGTCCAAAGGACAAACTTATATTGCAAGCATATGTTATCCCCTTCAAGCTTGTTTCCAAAAATAATTGGGGTACTCGCCAGAAATGGTGGGGGAAAATGGAACCAGTATCATCGTTGTGTTGGCAGTATGTCGCTCTTGAACATGGCACTTGTTTGCATTTGTGTTGGGTTGGGGACATCTCATCTCGTTATCTGCTTGCCTCCGTGGGTTTGGATAATCTCTTTTAACCGCTCATTTGCTCTTTGCCATGTCATCATGACCTCAGAGCCTTTGATGTCAAATACTTCCAAATCCAGTGTCGTGCCGCCGATATGTTCAGGAGAAGTTGGCCTCTGCAGTTTTAAACCTCCCTCTGATTCTATATTGATCTTGATTCAGAAACATCATGTTCCTCTGTCTCATGTTAATGATGTGGGAAACACTATGGCCCATCTTCGATCAAGGTCACTTCCTGTCGACTTCAGCTCATGTCCAGGAAGTTGATCTAGAGACTCCCTTCAGGTACCTTGGAGCCTGCATGCCTCAATGGCAGGTTCTTCACATTTCGACGCAAGGTTTTCATTATTGGCATTCAATCGAATGATTCTGCTGGTGTTCGACGCCAGCTCACTGTTCACATTCTGTGGATTGTACCTCTTGTACCTTGAGGGCCATCATCATTATTGGTGGTTCCTCTCACGTCTGTTAACAACTTTCATTATTGGCTGGTAATTAGGTGATGTCCTTGCATGTTCGACTTCAGCTCACTTATTCGCATGCTCGGACTTGTACTCTGTTCGGGTCAAGATGGAGCGCAAGACCTTGGATCTTGTATGATAAAATCCAGGCTGCAGATTCTTTGTGGATTATCATGATTGATTACATGGCTCATTTGATTGGATGGCTGCAACCATACCTGAGTCTACTTGTTGATCCTTCTTTGCTGGATGGTTGTGTCCATATCTTGGATCCCGGTTATTGTACACTCTATTATGGATGGCTGCGCCCATTCCACATATCATGTATAAGAGATATCAGTTGTATTTTTATTTGCAGGTCTTCCGACGGCAGTGTTTTCAGTTGGGCGCGTTCTCATAAAGCATTTCACCCCTCCCTTTCTCTCGGACCTCATGCTTTAGGGGGCATCTGTTACACAGCATTTTGTCACCGTCCCTGCAATCCCTTGTCGCGTACATTGGAGGACTATTCCCGTGACCTGTGAACAGTAAAATGTCCTGAAAACACCTTCATGGCATCCTCCCGCATAAGGAAAAACATTCTCCTGAAGAGCATTTCCTCTGAAAAACCCTAAAAATAGATGTTTTAGCCTTGGCGCGACTAGCCAGTTCATCCCTCGTGCTAATGGGGGAAATACACACTAGAGGGCACGCCAACTGGCGCTTTGTCCCTGTGTTTCACTCGTGCCAAGCTTATTAAGGGATGTTTTTAAAAAAAGAAACGGCGGAAGTTTGATTCTAACAAACTCCAGAATGAATCATCAAAAGAAGTTGAGTGTTTTGGCTCCGGATCTCCATGTATAGGAAGTGGTTTTCCACCTCTCATGGAAGCTTCCTAAGAGATAGGACCTATCCCCTGATTATAGAGATCCCAACTTCCCTTCCTCCATCTATAAAATCCTTCCCTCTCCATTTCCTAGCTAGCTGAACTTGTGGGAAGGAAACTATTGAGAGCAGAGCCAAGGAGAACCCCGTAAGAGAGAGAGCTTTGTCCCGATTCCCGACAGGATTTGATGAGACATGCTCCGCTGCAAGCCCCATCGAAGGAAGATCATAGCGTTAGAGCATTTGGTTGTAATCTCCCTTTTTGTCATTTATAATATAAGCGACTCTGATTTTGGTTCCATTCATGTGTCTACTCTTTTGTGTAATGAAATGAATTATATCTTCTCTGACTGATATATAGTTACATGCTTTAAGTATTACGTTGTATGTCGTCGTTTCTCTGCATGTGTACGTTGTGGGTTGCCCAACCTGCCTTCAGCCTCCGGCGGACGTCAATTTTTTTCAAACACAAACTAAAAAAAAAAAAAACAAACAAACAAACTATTCAATTCAAAAAATAATAAAAAAAAAAAAAAAAAATTTAAAAACCAAATTAAAAAAATATGTTTAAAATAATAATAATAATAATAATAATAATTATTTATTTATTTATTTTAAATTAAAACAATTATTATTTAAAATATAAAAATAAATAAAAATAAAATATGTTTTAAAATATAAACAAACATGAAGAAATTTTTTTTAATTTCAATATTTTAATTTCTTAAAACTAAAACAATTATAATTTAAAATATAGAACAACAATTAAAATTAAATAAAAAATAACTTTTAAAATATAAACAAACAAATATATGAAAATGTTAATTTTAATTTTAATTTTAATTTTTTTTTAAACTAAAACAATTATAATAAAAAAACAATTTTTGTTTAATATAAAATATAATACTACAGAATTAAAAATAAATAAATAATAATAATAATAATAATTAATTATATATAATTGTTAAATAAAAATAATAATAATGAAATCACCAATATATTAATTAATTAAAAAAAAAACAAACAAACAAACAAACAGATAAGTTTAATATAAACTAAAACTATCTATTATCCTTTAAATAAAAAAGATAAAATATCTAATCATATTTCTTTAAATAAATTTTCATGTTTTAAAATTCTAAAATTTTCTCCTAAAAGCCCTAAAAAAAAAAAAAAAAAAAAAATCTAAATTTTTGTCCTAAAACCCCAACAATTTGAGGGTTTTGTTTTGTTTTTTTGTTTTTTTTTTAATATAAAAAAATTATGGTTTTCGAACCTAAAAACCTTAAAAAAATAGTTTTCGAACAGAAAAACCTTAGAAAAAGCAGATTTTCCCCAAAATCGTCTTTAAATGGATAGAATAGAAGGAAAAAGAGATAAATGTCAAGGGGCAAAAAGATGTATGCATTCAAAATATTGTATTTTAAAATTGGATAGTTATCAACTATGAAAATATATTTATTCATATGTTTCTTTTATTTTATGTATAGATTCGTTGTCAAAGAACTTTAAGAGCATCACAATTAGCAAACAAGTGAAAGGCAAAAGTTGTATAAACATCGAAAGAAGTATTATGATCATCCAAATAAATATCTGGGTTTGATAATTGATGTATGGACCAAAAGAAAACACTTCTTCCACATTTTGTCCGCACGCCAAAAAAATTACAGGAGGAAAATTTCATTCAATTTCACTTGGTTGGTTGTATGGTATTTAATGAGAAGATGTTTCCAAGAGTTTTCTTCACAACTCCAGATATTCACAATGATGCAAATCTGACCATAACTATAATCCATGATGTGGTTACTCATTGGTCTGGGATTCTTCCTGAAGTTTTGTATTTACAATTAGACAACACAAGTCGTGAGAACAAAAATCAAGTTCTTTTTTGGTATCTAAACATGCTCGTTGAATTGGGGATTTTTAAAAAGATAAAGGTTGGTTTCCTTCTTGTTGGGCATACTCATGATCATATTGATCAAATGTTCGGTCGTTTTTCAGTAACATTGAGGAGGAAAGGTGTTGGGAGCCTGCCATCATTAATTGAATGTATTAAGAAATCGTACATTCCAGAGCCTGTTTTTCATGTGTTGGAAGAAAATATTGACATGCGAAGGTTTATTTTGGGATCGCATGGTGAGGAGAAATGCATTGAACAACTTAACGACATTAGCTTCCAACATCAATTTCGTATCAAAAAAATTGATGGGATAACACTTATATGGGGCAAGAAGTATTCAACTGTTGCAGAATGGGGGCCATCATCAGGTTTAGCATTTTTGAAGTTCATTCCAGAGCGTCCAATATTTTCATCAAAGATATTGTTATTACAGTTAGTTGCTAAACTCCATAATGCACGAAGGCATAAGAGAGACATAAATTATTTTGAATGTCTGGAGGAAATTAAAAGATGTATTAGAGATACATATGAGTACTTCGATGTTGTTGATTCAGTTTGGTGGGAGTATTTTTTCAGTAATCAAAGTGATATGATTTCAAGATCAATAAATGTGGATACGCTTTTGAAGACTCCTTTTTTTTGGCCACAAAATATGCCAAATGAACATGAACATCAGGAAACACACAATGTTGAACAACAACAGCCTCAAGCTATTATTAATTCCCCATAGGTAGAGGAAAGAGAAATCTATATTGGTTCTATAAGATCACGTGCACAACGTGAAGCCGAAGACCTTTACAGGGGTTCTGTGCAGGATCTTAAGGAGGGTTGCATGATAGCAGTGTTAGCAAATAAAGATCCACTTGGCTATCCATTCTGGATTGCCAAGGTTATAAAGGTCATTAATGAAAATGAAGATATTACAGTTGTTGATGTACATTGGTATGCCACAAGTACCCACCCTTTCAATGGTGTGTACAAGCCAGAGATGGTAGTGGAAAAAAGAATTGGCAGAAAGAGAAAAAGAAAGGGCACAAATATAAATAGTTGTCGCACAGATGTCTTAAAATTGGAGGATTTTGACATACTTGTGTATGACTTCAATTTGAAAAAGAGAGGAACTCTTCGATTGTAGACCATAAATATTTTTAAGAAATTGCTACCAGAACAATTACTGTTGAGATGGGACTCTGCAAAATGTAGACGTAGATCTACAAGAATTTTGAACTCTAAAATGGTGGGCATGCATGTTGACTCAGATGGAGCACTAGTTGATGAAAGAGAAGAATATGGATCATCTTCATCTGCATCGAGCCATTCATCTGAAGATGTAGGTTATGATGGTGTGCCATAACCTATGGTTGATTTTGAATAACTATCTAAGACACTTTTATGTAATTGATGTTTGCATGGTAACTTGAAATAAAAATTTTGACTTCCATCTCATTTTTCATGAAGTTATGAGGCATTTCTATGTTTGTTGGATTATATGTTTTAATTATGAAGAATTCATCTCTTTAGAATATCCACAACGCAACAATGAATTACAAAAATAATTTATGTTATATTCAATGTACCAATGTTGATATTTTGATTAAAAGTAAAAAGGAAAATAGAAATTAATGTTGAATTTTTAGATTATGCAGTGATACTACCATGATATTATGTATTGTAACCATTTGTTATAAGATACTTTAAAAAAATTTAAAATTATATGCCTCATTGAAAGGGGACACTTTGTTTTGATGCTTGATTTTTAGGTTTTGGTTGCAATTAGATTTAAATTTGTCTTATGCTAAGATTTGAAAAGAGATATATTTTTCTCCTTTAAAATTAAAATTACTGTTGGAATAATAAATTTTTCATTTACCGTTCATTTTTAAAAATTGTTTAAGTCATATAATTTCTCCATAATTTCATGGTTCAAGTATCTTGAAAACTTAAGATTTAAAAACTTGAGTTTTACAATTTGTCATTAAGGTTTTTATGTCCTACGAAATTTTCTCTTTAATGTTATAGTTGAAAATAATTACAATTTTAGGGTTGTTTAGAGTCAAGATATTTTATGTTTAACAACATGGATAAAAATTGTTCGAAATGATAAGCTCTTCAGACATGATTTTGTTTATATTTAACATCATCTATCAAAAAAATTAGAATTTTACGATTTTTCAATGTTCTAATATGTTTTCTTTAATTCCATTGTTACAATGTGTCAAAAATGTGACAATGTTTTTTTTTTTTTTTTTTGTTATTCCAGCGTCAACTCGTTTTGTTTTGAGGGTGTTTTTTCAATCCTTTTTTCAAGAAACAATTTCGTTTTTAGCATAATTTTATAAAATGTTGAAATTTGACCTTGAGAAAAAACCAAATGCGTTCTGGAATACACACTTTTTGTTTTTGGGGTATTTTTTCAAGTTTTTTGTATTTTTGGCCTAGAGTTTCTGTTTTGAAGTAATAGTTCTCGTTTCATCGGTAACAATGTTCTTTATCGGATGCGCTTTTTATGGAAGATTCTTCGCTCTTGAGTGAACTAGATCTCAGCTACACCGATCTTTCGGGTATTATCTTTGTGTAGTTATGTTTTGGAATTTTCTTGTATTGTTTGTAGTATTGATTTAGAGCAGCTTCACATGCACCTATCTATCGAGGTATTGTAACACAGAATATATATATATATATATATATATATATATATATATATATATATATGGTGCATTACACTGAAAAAAAGAAAGCAACACAGTAATTTAGTAAAATTTATAATTAATTTTAATATCAAAGTCAACTTGTTGCCACAAATTTTCAACAACATTATAAAAACTGCAAAGATGAAAAGGCATCCAAAGAAGCTTAATTAAATGTTAAAAGAGTCGGTAATTAAATAATCTTTGTGAGAATGATAAAATAAATAAAGGAGTACAATGGAGTGTTGAAACAAAAATCATCAAACGCTATGGAAAAAAAAAAGGTTTGAAGGACAATGGAGAAGCTCAATATCACCATGGCTATCAATTGTTAATATCCTAACATCCAAGGTCAAGAAGCATTGTGTAACGCAATTCTTTCCATCTGTTGGTTTTACGTATTAAGTCTACACAACCTATCTAACCTGATATTAGAGTTTTGTTCTTGATGCCTCTTGTAATTGGAATTATCAAGATGTTGCAAGTAAGAAGTAAAGAGTGTGGAGTTAGATGTGCGGATAGATATGCCTCGTAGAGGTTTATGGCTGATCATAAAGATGACATTTAAAGATGAAATGGTCTTCTAAAGTTCCCACATACATAACCCGCAAATGCAGGTCCATAGTTATTGGGTATGCACTTTCTCTTCATGTCTTGGGAGTTTATTGCTTTGTCGTAGGTGCATAAATCTTACATGATCCTATTGAGACGTGTCGTGTTCATCCCCTCTCTAAAATCAAAAGATGGCGAAATTAAATTAAAAATTTATGTATGTTGTCTTATTATTTTTATCATAATTTCTCACCCCAGGACGTCCTCTTGTTACAATTTATCTCTATTCCCTCTCAATGTGAATTGAGTAATTTATCTCTATTTCCTCTCAATGAGAATTGAGTACAAGTTCTTTTAATTTAAACAACATTGTATGTGAAGTTAGTCATATTTCCCCAACAATATATAATAGAGCCTCAGTTTGCAAGTGTGTTGAGATTACCATTGTTGGTCTTTTTTGGAATTTATTATGTCTACGCAAGAATTTAGTAATTTACTCTATTTTGTTTAACAACAAAGATTTTCCCGTGGTAATTTCATATTGCCATTTACCCATTCATTATTTCAATTTTCAAATTTACACATGATGAGAACACACTTCAACACATTCTATTGTGACTGGTGATTCATTATGATTTTTTGATGCCGTGTCATTTTGATTAACAAGAATATTAACAATTTGTAAAATCTAACTGGCAATTTTTTTTATATGTTGATTTCTAAATCTGTTTCACATATCTATCTTTTAAATGCAGGTATATGTTCATGTACCATACATTAAAAGAAGAACAAATATTTTGATAGTGAATGGCAGCAATAAAAAGATTGAATAGTAACTTTCCACTCAAATTCATTGCAATGGTTTGTCCTTTGCAAGGGTGCATTTTTACAGTCACACTGGTGCTAAATTGATTCATGTAATTTTACAGGAAATTAGTGCATTATTATAGTAATAGTTGTTCATTAGTGTAGTACATTGTAGAGCTTGCACCGATATATAATAGGTGTTCATTAGTGTAGTATGATATAGAGCTTGCACTATATATTGAATTGTGATTTGACCTATAAAGGCTTGCTCGAACAGTCATGTAATTTTACAGGAAATTAGTGCATTATTATAGTAATAGTTGTTCATTAGTGTAGTACATTGTACTATGTAGAGCTTGCACCGATATATAATAGGTGTTCATTAGTGTAGTATGATATAGAGCTTGCACTATATATTGAATTGTGATTTGACTTATAAAGGCTTGCTCGAACAGATGAGGAGGGCCAACTTTCATTTGTGCTTAGTTAGTTAGAGAACCATCTGGGAGACGAAAGTATCACATTGAAAAAGCCATTTATTTTTGCAAAGTTTTTCAAATCCTCCAAAGACCCAAGATTCAGTAAGGGTGAGAGAGACAGTTTGTTTGATGTGATTTATAAACAAATATATGTTTATGCTAGCAGGGAGGAGCAGGTGGAGGAGCCATGTTTTGGCCGCTGCTGGCAGAAGGAAAGAGATCATATGGAGATGGGTATGATATTGTCTTGTCTCAGAATGCATCTACCACTACTATCATTACTGGTCAGTCTATTAAGTTTGGCAGACTCACGAGTCTATGCACAAGAATGGATGCAAATGAGGAAGAAGACGCAAGTCCATGCATACAAAAGAGCAAAGCATGGCTTATTTAGACTAAGAAATATTTTATAATGTTTTAGAAAGGTTATTTCTTTTTTTCAGAAAGAAAAAAACGCTGAATATATTAAGAATATATACAGTACATGTTCAAGATAATCTCAACTGTGTGAGCAAAAACACAATGAGAAGTCCACCATCATTGCTCAGTAGAATATTGCTCATGGTTGAGCAAAAACAATAAAATGGGCTACCACATCGACAGGTCATGATCCGACCCGTATACAAATGCCAACAGGAAATGGAAGTCAAGAAAATAATGAACATAGGACCGAAACAATTCCAGTATCCTGTTGTGCTACCATTAAAACAAAAGAAAAGCATCTTTCATAATGATACTGAGAAAAGGAGAGAAAGATAAATCTGGTTCAGCATAGATGATGAAAATATAAAGATGCTGATCAGAGCAAAAGGAAGAAAGAAACAGGAATAGATATATAAAATCACGCTCGCCTGATAAACACGCTCGCTTGCAAAGTATTCTGGCTCGCTTGACATGAGGAAATTCCGCACTATATGTCCATCCTGAGAAGTATGTGAGATATATGTGCGAATATGCAAAATGGAGCCAACAGTGTAGATGATCATAAGAAGATATGCAAACGATTAAAAAAAATCAGAGACCCTGCCCTGAATTGAGGTGTATTCACGCTCGCCTGTGGAAGATACCTAATCCATATAGTTATCAAAACATAAGACGCCTGTACCCAATCTATCCGACTGTAGAGAATCAAAAAGGAGGAAGCCTCGCCAGAAAGAGGTGATTTTCATTTATACTCCCTGCAGAATCGGCCAAGACAAAAACAGCTCCAAGCATGATGATAAAAAGCTTATGACGGTGATATTAAGGAAGAGGAATGTCCTGTAGATCAATCATAGAACCTCTTATGAAATGAGCGACCTTTAAAATACCAAAATCCTCCAGCAAACCTTTCTTGGACAATCGATCAGCTCTGGTGTTGAGTTCGCGATATATATGCAGAAGAGGGGGGCAGCCCATCTAATTCCACAACGATCTGGTCCTGTCCATCCAGCCTTGAAGTAACGGGGAATCCATATGAGCCTCACCAGATAACCATCCAATCACCAGTTTCGAGTCCCCATAAATTCCCGCAACCTGTATTTGAAGATCATATGCAATGAATAAACCTCCCCATAAGGCCATGACCTCCGCCTTATTATTGGACCCTGCACCCCCATTCCAGTGAATGTGAAAACGTTCCATTTCAGAAATATTGATCCAAGCCCCGCATCCAGTAGTATCGTTTGCTGCAGCTCCATCAAAGAAAATAGCAGGGACCATTATGTGATGGGGTCGAATACGCCGCGAGCCATCAGAAGCATCGTTTAAAACTGTAGGAGAAATGTCCATCCAAGATCTAATGGAAGAGTATATTTTGTGGATCTGGAAGGGGATCCGATCAAAAATCCATCTGTTTCTGGCGAGCCAAATCTCCCAGATGAAAAAAAAAGGCAGCGACCTGAATGTACTATAAGATTTGTCCCATTCAATTGCAGTGGATATGAAGTCAACGGGCCTCCATGCCGGATCCGGAAAGATAAATCTGAAAAAGTTCCATATATGCAATACAAAAGGGCATGTGAAAAATATGTGTGAAATAGACTCATCATCAGCGGAGCAGAAGACGCACAATCCTGGACCTTGGTGACCACGCCTCTTTAAATTATCCCATGTAAGAATACGGCCCTTCCAAGTGAGCCATCCAAATATTGTGATCTTAATAGGAATATTTCTTTTCCAAAAGATTCTGAATGCGCATGGACTCTGCATGGGGAAAACCGAAGAAATATAGGACTGATATACATCCTTCACTATAAGGGACCTGTTTCTCATAGGACCACCCCATACCATTTGATCTCCCCCTGTGGCATAGCAAAATCCAGCCCGTCGAAGAGAGTCCCGAAAGTTGTTCCATTCATCCTCCATATCATTCTGTAATCCAATTTGATCCGCTGTCTTGAAGATAGGAGCAGCATTCGTCCAACATAGGATAATCTGAGAAAGAAAGTGAAAACCCCTAACAGCAAGAGCATGGATAAGATTTGGAGATGGACCACCATCCATTGGCAATTGCAAGGACGCCGCGCCAATGGGAATGAGGCCGCCATCCCGAAAATTCCACCGGAGACGTGGAGCGATAAGAGGAATAATCCGTCTGAAGCTACGCCAGATACAAGAAATGTGGCGCGGAAAAGAGAAAGAATTGCAGCTGATCATAAGAAAGGCATTTTCCGGTATATACTTGGCCTTATTTATATCATACCATAATCATGGGATAGTGATAGCCCGCCAGAAAGATTTAGACAACAGAGCATAATTAAAAAGCCTTGAATCTAAAATACCCCACCCCCCCAAAGCATCACATGAAAATCAATATATTCTTGATTTCTCTTATCATGGTTTTCTAGCCATAATATAGTCTTGTTTTCTAAATTGATCCTTAAATTGTCATGTATCTGGTATGAATTCAGCCATTGCTATGAACATAAACTTGAAAATTAGTTTAATATACTATATCTATTGTATTTTTTCATTCTTGTTAGTCCACATTGAGTAATTGAAAGGTAAGGATTTGGTGTAAAGCCTTTGTTGATCAGCAGTAAAAAATTAGAAAATGTGATTTAGAAATTCGTAACCGCAGTAAATGCTTCCCAAGGCTACCCAATGCCATGATAGATTGGGCAATGGAGAAAAGAGCACACACTCCAGAAAAAACACAACCAATATTTGATGTACCTACCAATTCCACCTAGTGCCCAACATTCATGGATGAGCATGCTTACAAGAAAAAGTGGGTAAAACTGTCCAGAACAGTGAAAATATCTTTCTGACTTGTTTTTGTTTGATTTCCATGGGAATTAGAGATAATTTTAGTCATCATTTCTTTTTCACAATTGTTTTAAATATAATGATGAAGTTATTGTAAAAGTTTGGTAATATTTGTTATTCTAGATTTGGTTTAAGATTATTTGTAATCTAGAATTTGTTTTGAAAGAACATGCTAAAGAAGTTAAGATAAAGGTTGGGTAAAAAATTTTAGAAGAGTAATATTTAATTCATATTTTTTAAATATATTTTATATCTATTGTTAAAAAAAAAAAAAAATTAATAACACCACCAAACAAAATTTTATTTTAAATTAACATGTATAAACATTATAAGAAACATAAATATGATTTTTATAGTTTTCAATTGAAGTGTGGGTAATTGTTAGTTTTAATTATACATGTGAAACAAAATAAACCTGAGATCTCTTCATGATTTTTCATCTTCAAAGGTTGACCTTCCTACTTTCTAAAATACAAAACATATGGCATACATGTTTAGGAATGTTTTCTTAATACAAATTTTCCAAATTAACAAACCTATCGACCTCTTTTTGCACCTTTTGGGGAAATTGCTAGTAAGTATCAATTGTAACACTTAGTTGATGGAAGTGGAGTCAATCTTATAAAGGTCCACACTAAATAAAATTGCACTAACATGTTTTCAAAACAAGTGTTGTTAAAGAAGTCACAATGAGTGTTTGCCTTTTATTTACTTACAAAAGAGGCGATGACAAGGCTTGGACAAAGTATTAGGTAAATTGTTGGCAAGGTAGATATTGTTAAACTAGCCTAGATTCATCTAACTCAGGATCTATAATGTATCGAAAGGGATCAAATCCCTCAAGGGGCAAACCTTTCTTCAAATTCTACACTCTAAAAATAAAGTTGGAACGTCGAGGGATTTTTAAATGTTTATTTAGACAATTATTTAATTTTTTTATGAGCCCACATTGTTTAAATGTTTTGTATAGTTATTTAATTTTTTTCATTTTTAGATTTTAAAAAATATATAAATTTTAGTCGACATGAGAAAAATTTCAACTTTGATGACTGATCAGGAGATCATGTCCAAGTTTTTAAAAAATGCTCAAAAATGAATGTGCTCGGAAATTTTTGCAACCTGAACAATCAGAAAGGTCTTGTTGCTGCGATTCTGGTGCCACAAACGGTTCACAAAACTGAGGTCATATGTAGAGTTATTGAGGTTTTAAAATGCCTATTAAACTCCAAAAATGAGTTGACCAAGTTTGACTTTGTTAAATTTGGAAAATTTAAAAAAAAATATTCCTTGGAATATTCTAGGAGGGCGTATCATATTTCGGCAAGTGGAAGATTTTTATACGATGGCGGTTTTACTTTATGAATTTTTGGCCTATCACGGCCTGCCATGTGGCAGGCCCGGAGGCCGCCATGTGGCCCCAGGCCGAATGAGTTTTTGTGGCAAAATTATTTTTGACTCTGCAGGAATCAAAATTGGGCCTCATGCCCAAGAGCGCACAAGCCCGACCGGCCCATCTGCGTGGTGGATCTTAACCACTATAGATCTCGTTTAATATTTGAAGTTTGTTTTAAGTTCGATTGGTGGGAGGAAGGGCTACCCGTTAAGGGCTAGCCCCATGTGAATCCACGACCATATGCCCCAGCGCTGGCGACCAGGAGCCGAATCCCGGTGGTTACAGTTAGTCGCGGGTTCTCCGTTCATGTCACTCCACCCCAATCAACATTTAATGTAACAGTTATTGTTTCCACCAAGTTTGGAGTGCATTCTTCCTATTCCATAGATTCCCCCATTTTAGCGTTGTTAACTGGAGTTCCTCCAATTTTGGAGGAGGTTTCCAAGGGATATTGAGCAAAAAATTGTTTTTTCCATAACTCCCTCATTATTGAACCAAATTGGGTGCAAAAATAGTCAATTTAGACTATCTCAGACCTTATAGACTCAATGGAGTATGTTTCAGAGCTATTAGAGAGTTTCTAATCAAGGTTTTGCTTCAATGAAGCTCAAAGGGCCATTAGGGCCACCAAGAGGCAGAATCAGTTTGAGGCATAGTCAGGGGATCTAGAGGCCTTATCCAGAGATCCAATAGTCAAAATTGGATATTTTAGATGTTATGAATCTGATGATATGGTTTGTAGAGCCTGTAGAGAACTTTAGAAAGCCTAAAATCTTTAGTAAAGTTCCAGGGGCCATCAGTGCTAGCTTTTGCCAGCAGCAGTGCAGGGCCTAGCCAGAGCAGCTAGAGACCATATGAAGTGAAAAAGTAGTCATTCTTGACTGTAAACAGAATTATGAATATAATTTCATAGGTTTCAGAAAGTGTTGAAGACTTCTACAGGTCAAAAACCCAACAGAGAAGTTTTCATGACCCTAGTGCCACGGGGTGCCGACAGGTGTTGGAGGAAAAACCGGAGCAGCCGAAGGCCATTTTTTATGAATGAATAGTCTACCTTGACTATTTCAGACATTTTGGAACCAATGAAATTGGTTTCAAAACATTTTGATAACTTATATAGCTTGAGAAGCTGATGTTAAGTTTTGGGCAGCCTTGGGAAAACCATGGAGGATAGCCTAGTTTGGGGATGCAGTGCTCGATTTGAGCAATTTATCAGTTGATATTTGGTGTTTGATGTGTGTTGGATACAGCAGGAGTGGTTTTAGTGATAGAAACAAAATTCTGAAGGATTTTGTGCCATTTAGAAGCTCAGAGTAGCTCAGAGTAGCTCAGAGCATCGACAGAAGGAATCGTGTCAAAGGGAGCCTAAAGTTGTTTGCAGAGTTTGGAAAACCATGAGAGGGATATAGATGGTATTCTCAGCCCTTTGGATCAGTTTAGTATCCATTGGAGTTAAGTGTGGAACTTGTAAAAGAAACCTTACCATAATCCCAAAGAGCCGAGTCAAGATGACATAGCTCAAAGGAGACGTAGCCCACGAGATTTGGGTGAACTCCTAGATTAATTTTTCTGTTCTATTTAAATGTTTTATTGCTGCATTATGTTTTTGTTATACATGTTAAATTTCGGCAAGAACAAATGAACTTAAGACACATAAATAATTAAAAATTCATACTCCACTTTCAAGCTTAAATTCCGCATAATGTCAAGTACAAGCTAGATCATTTAATTGGTAAACTGAGTGGGAGGTTCTTGAAATACATAACAAGTTATCCAGACCATTTTCAGATCAGGTTGGTATTAGAGCACTTGGTTTCTTGATTGACAGAGTAAGCATTTTCTTGTATAACTTGAAAAGGTGTTTAAACAGTGTAAAAAATTGATTGTTTTACTGTTTGCAAATTGACTGTTGTTTGAGTTTGCTAGAGGTGAAGGGATAGCTATTGTTAGCTAAGTCTTGGAGAGGAAAAAAATGAAGAAAGGGCTGAAGGCATCCTCCTTACCCCGAAGGACCTCAAGGTCACCCTTGTAACACAAACCCTCTTGACGATTGTTTGTTAAGAAGCTCTTGGAGTTTGTTTGTTGTTGGCTGCTTGAATAAGAGTTTGTATTTACAGCCATTTGGTTTAAAAAATCTTTGTCATTTGTTTTGAAAGATTTGTGAACTTTTTTAAGTTACTTTAGTTCATTGAAATCATAATGAAAAATTCTACAAGTGAGGTTTCCTCCTTCACAAGATTCTTTGATGAAGATATGAAGCGAGACTTTATTATATTGAAGGACATGGTGTAGATTCTGTTTGAAGATAGAAGAGAAAGCACTGAACTTCATGAGAAATTGTTTGCCATGAAGCAAGAGAAGGAATAAATTCTTCAAATATTGCATGATATGAAGATGCAACTCCATCAAGCCCAAGAGGCTTTGACCAAGAACATGTGTGAGGAAGAGGTAATCCACTCTAATTTGTCATCAGTTTCCTCTTTAGAAAGATGTGTTGGTTCTTTCGAAAATCATACGAGAGGTATAGGGTCCAAATTAATGATTAAAATGGGCTATGAATGCAAGGTTTTAGGCAAGCATGCACAAGGCATGGTTGATCCTATTTTGGTTGAGGAACGACCCAAGAATCTTGGTCTTGGTTATGTACAATTTAATGGCGAAGACTACAAAACCATGAAAGCATGTGAGACAACTTCAAAGAGAACTTTTGTTCCAAGTTCTAAGATGCAAATATGTCAAATTTGTTTCCAAGATGATTGCCATTTCTTTAAGCCTTTGTTGCAGCAAGAAGATGGTAGACATGCAGCTTATGGCAAGCATGCGAGTTCAAATAGTTTTCAGGACAAGAATGATGATGTTAGTCTACAAATGAAAGTTGGAGCTTCTACTAGTTCATCTCCTCATGAAGGAAAAAAGGATGAACATGCAAAGCAGCACAAGAGGTATAAATCTTCTCATGATCAATTTGATTGTGTTTCTGCAAGACATGATAATTTTGCATGCTTAAATGGAAGAAATATTTGTTGTACATATTGTGGTCAATTTAACCATGATGTTTCTAGATGCTAGGTGAGGAAGAAAGCATACAAGAAGCAGATGAGGCTAGGCAACTTTCAAAGAAGGTGCGTAAGATTTTCACATATTGCCAGAAGAGGGGACATGTTGTTTCCCATTGTTGGACTTTGCATCCAACTAGTCGTCCCAAGCACATGCAGCAAGAGGATAGAAAGACTGGCGAAGGTGGAACCAAGGATTCCATTATTGATGTGAAAATGGAAGTTTCACATAAATAATAGTTGCAGTAGCAAAAGTCACCGTGGAAGTGGCTTGGTAAGAAGTGGATGGACTTCTTAACACAATAAGACATACTCCTTTGTACATATGCAAATTTTGGTTGTATGCATGTATTTTATGTTGTAATATCTCGTTTGTTTGAGCCACCTCTGATCATTGATCAAGGCAACGATGTTCAGTTTCCTTCTGCAAATTTCTTGCCAGAAATTTCTGAGTGAGTGCAAGAAAGACAATTCTAGACAGGAGGACAAGCGCATCCAGGAAGGGAAGTGTCAATTGCTTTCTAGTTGTGGTTCAAAGTCACTAGACATGCAAGGCAAGTGTTTGGAGGCTGAAGAGAAAAGGTTTATGTACTCTCATCTACTATATATATCAATATATCGGTCTTTTGGGGTCCAAAATATTCCCAATGGAGGGGTGTGATCAGGAGATCATGTCCAAGTTTTAAAAAAATGCTCAAAAATGAAAGTGCTTAGAAATTTTTGCAACCTAAACGAAGAGAAAGGTCTCATCGCTGCGATTCTAGCACTGCAAATGGTTCGCAAAACTGAGGTCGTATGCAGAATTTATTGAGGTTTGAAAATGCCCAGTGAACTCCAAAAATGGGTTGACCAAGTTTGACTTTGTTAAATTTGGAAAAAAAAAAATTAAAAAATAAATAATATTCCCTAGAATATTCTAGGAGGGTGTATCATATTTCGACACGTGGTAGATTTTCATACGATGGCAGTTTTACTTTATGAATTTTTGGCCTATCATGAGCTGCCATGTGGCAGGCCCGGAGGCCCCAGGCTAAATGAGTTTTTGTGGAAAAATTATTTTTGACTTTGCAAGAATCGAAATCAGGTCTCCTGCCCAAGAGCGCACAAGCCCGACCGGCCTGTCTACGTGGTGGATCTTAACCACTATAGATCTCATTTAATATTTGAATTTTGTTTTAAGTTTGATTGGCGGGAGGAAGGGCTAGCCCCATGTGAACGACCATATGCCCCAACGCTGGTGACAAGGAGCCGAATCCCGGTGGTTACGGTTAGTGGCGGGTTCTCCGTTCATGTGACCCCATCCCACTCAACATTTAATGTAACATTTATTGTTTCCACCAAGTTTGGAGCGCATTCTGCCTATTCCGGAGATTCCCCCATTTTAGCGTTGTTAACTGGAGTTCCTCCAGTTTTGGAGGAGGTTTTCAAGGGATATTGGACAAAAATTTGGTTTTACCATAACTCCCTCATTATTGAACCAAATTGGGCACAAAAATAGTCAATTTCGACTATATAAGACCTTCTAGACTTAATGGAGTATTTTTTAGAGCCATTAGAGTGCTTCTAAGCAAGTTTTTGCTTCAATGAAGTTCAAGGGGCCACCAGGAGGCAGAATCAGTTTGAGGCCTAGCCAGGGGAGCTAGAGGCCTTATCCAGAGATCCAATAGTCAAAATTGGATATTTCATATGTTCTGAATCTGATGGTATGGTTTTCAGAGCCTGGAGAGAACTTTGGAAATCCGAAAAGCTTCAGTAAAGTTCCAGGGGCCATCAGTGCCAGCTTTTGCCAACAACAGTGCAGGGCCTAGCCAGAGCAGCTAGAAACCATATGTAGTGAACCAATTGTCATTCTTGACTGTAAACAGAATTTTGAATCTAATTTCATAGGTTTCAGAAAGTGTTGAGGACTTCTAGAGGTCGAAAAACCAGTAGAGAATTTTCAGTGACCCTAGTGCCACGGGGTGCTGACAGGTGTTGGAGGCGAAATCGGAGCAGCTGGAGGCCATTTTTGATGAATGAATAGTCTATTTTGACTATTTCAGACATTTTTGAACTAATGAAATTTATTTCAGAACATTTTGATAACCTCTAGAACTCGAGAAGCTGATGTGAAATTTTGGGCAACCTTGGGCAAACCATGGAGGATAGCCTAGTTTGGGGATGCAGTGCTCAATTTGAGAAATTTATCAGTTGATATTTGGTGTCTGATGCGTGTTGGACACAGCAGGAGTGGTTTCAGTGAAAAACAGAATTCTGAAGGAGTTTGTGCCATTTAGAAGCTCAGAGTAGCTCAGAGCACCGACAAAAGGAATTGTGTCAAAGGGAGCCTAAAGCTGTTTGCAGAGTTTGGAAAACCATGAGAGGGATATAGATGGTATTCTCAGCCCTTTAGATCAGTTTAGTATCCATTGGAGTTAAGTGCGGAACTTGTAAAAGAAACCTTACCATAATCCCAAAGAGCCGATTCAAGATGACAAAGCTCAAAGGAGATGTAGCCCACGAGATTCAGGTGAACTCTCAGATTAATTTTGTTGTTGTGTTTAAATGTTTTATTGATGCATTATGTTGATTTTATACATGTTAAATTTCAGCAAGAACAAATGAACTTAAGACACATAAACAATTAAAAATTCATACACCACTTTCAAGCATAAATTCCGCATAATGTCAAGTACAAGCTAGATTATTTAATTGTTAAATTGAGTAGGAGGTTCTTGAAATACATAACAAGTTATCCAGACCATTTTCAGATCAATAACGAGCGGACACCCTTACACATCATACTAGGCTATAGAATGCGCCTCTCGACACAAATATGACAACAATTAAAAAAAAAACAAATAATTTTTTTTATGATTAGTCTAATGGTGTTGGTTTTCAAACAAACAATAATTCGATTTTAAAACACCCAATAATTCATATAATAAATGTAATGGTGTCCAAATAGAAATATTGGAGCAACCGAACAGTTTTCAAACAAACAATAATTCATATTTAAACAAACAATAATACATATAACAAATGTAATGGTGTCCAAATAGAAATATTGGAGCAACCCAAAAAAAAAAAAAAAAAAAAAATATATATATATATATATATATATATATATATATATATATATATATATATAATTCATATTAAAACAAAAAATAATTCATATAACAAATGTAATGGTGTCCAAATAAAAATATTGGAGCAAAAAAACAAAAAAACAAAAAACAAAAATTTGAAGTGGTTGTAAGCTTAAAAATTGAAGTGTTTGTAAGCTTAATTATAACTATTTATCTTTGTAATGTCCCCAATTTCTATGCTTTTATTAGACAGTTGAACAATCCTAAAGGGTAAAGTGGACCCAAAGGAAAACATTTATTGTGGACATATTTTATTATTTTAATTTAATAAAATGAAAATGGAATTAATTGTGCAAAGACTAGAGTATAATTAGAGATCGGGAATCTAAATCCATGAGGATGGATAAAGTTCGCAAGACAGTCTCAGTTCTCCAAAAATCCTTGGAGAAAATAAATTAAATATTTAATTTTAGATTGGAAATAAAAATCCAAAAAAGATACCCCGGTAGAAGGGAAATCACTGAGAAGAGGTAAATAAAACTAGAAAGAGGAAAAAGCTAGTTTTAAAGTACTTTTGTGGAATAAACAAAAAAAAAGCCTAGGCAAAAAGGAAAACAGCATCCTGATTAACTGGACGCAATTATGGAAACAAGTTGATGGGAAAGTAGGCTTAAATAAAAAAATTATGAGTAGACAAGAGGTTGTCTACTGCTGGAAGGTTTGATCTTTGCTCGGGGAGAGCTGTGGAGAAAGAGCTCATAGGTTGGGTGGAAAATAGTCTACTATAATTGGTATGCACAATTTAATTCATTTTGACTTGTATGTGTGTTATTATAGTGAAGTTAATTAATTGTGAAGAATTAGCTAGATATGTTCATGATTATATTATGTGCATGAAAATAATGTGAAAAAATCTAAGTTGTTATGAATTGTTAGATTTGTGCATTTAACAGAATAATCTATAATAAATATAGCATAAATCTGTATTGTTCCACAGATAATTATCTGAAGAGTACCAACTCTCAGAATGTTTAAACCCTAATGTACGTATAATATAAGTACCTTAGCATTATTTTACTAACCATGAAATTTTGTGAATAAACTAGTACAAAATGAAAAACAAGTATGTGTAATAGTTAATGTGAATTTAGAACAGTCAAATAAATCTTCTACTGTGGTAGAAATTGAATATCTAGATACTCTAACTAAGACATAATACTTTGTCATAATTTCAAGGAGGAATTCAGAAAATTATTAATATAATTGAAACAAAGATTCGAGAAAATGTATCACATAAGAAAATGAAACATAACTTCAATACTGAAGGAAGGAGTATATTAAAATATACTGAGTTATATAAATTCAAAGGATTAATATCCATATACATATAATGTCCAATTAAAACTATGTCTAAATAATTATACAAAATTGGGGAAGTTTGTCCCATAAATTACAAGTATATGATCTCTCTGAAAATCATGCAGAGGTATAATAACAGAAATTCCCAAGTGGGTTACTGGACCAACCTGAAAAGGAAAAATCCAAAGTTATGACTGGATATGTAAATTGCTAGCAGAAGTGGTCAAGCGAAATAGGTCTTTAGAAGTTACCTGGATAGAACAGAAAACAAGAAATTAATTTTGGAGCATGAATTGCAAACAATAAAACAAAGTGAAAGTATACATACCACAAAGGGTAAGGGATGATTACCTTACTAACAACTAGGGAGAATTCACGCTGCAAGAAAAAGAGAAAGTGAAGTCAATAAATGGAAGAAAATGTGGAATCAAATAATAAAAAAGAATTTAATTAAATTCAATTGCAATAAGATTTTTACCTTAAACCCTTGACGTTTAACGAGTGAAAATGGAGATACGCAAATTGCAGAACTCTTGTACAAATTAGGGAACCAACTTATTAGTCCCTATCTATACAAATAATTGAAAGTCAACCAAGTGAAATACCTACAGACGAAGAGGTCTAAACAAGGAGAATTATTGTACGAATCAATTGGATTTATAAAATCCATAATATTTCTAACTAAATGGCACAATAGAAATATATGATATTTCAGGAAGGGAAATTGAGATTCTCAACTCAGAATAAGACCAAAATTATTATCCTTGAAATTTAAACGCGTTTTCAAAATAATATTTTAAACGTTGAACCAAAATTAGTGAAGGGAAAATAATTATTTCATAACACTGGAGGTGTCGATGAAAGGCCCGAAGCTACTGGAGCTAGCCCAGAAATTAAACGAAATGTATAACAAACCCGCGTAGTACTGAGGAGGAGAAATAATGTTAGGAAGGCATGAAGATTACCAGTAGGCTATTGTAATTGCCGCAAGGGGAAACAGTGAGAAATTCCACGTATGGACATGAGAAGACTTCCCACGCATAATTTCTTTCACCTGCAATTCACAAAAAAACACATTAGATAGTTATATTGAAGAACTGAAATCGAACTACGATAAAAATTGAATTTAAATGAATACCAAGAGAGACCCAGAATTGAAATCAAATTGTGAAACGAAACGAAAATTTCTCAACCAACGCTCGAAGCAGTCAAGGAAGAATCGTATTTGAGAAATACACTTCCAAAAGAGTCCTTGACTGTGTATGCTTGAGAATATTCTACCAAGCATGTTAGCACAACGGTGTAATACCTTGAGCGAAGAAGTATTGGGGGAGAACGTAGAGATTCAGGGATGAATCCATCCTTGTAAAATAACAACACAAATCAAATTTGACATGGAGATAAGGGAGAACCAAATTAATCAATGTAGACTAAAATGAAAACAAATTTAACAAAAAACTGAGAGCTGTAAGTTTAATTCAATAGCGTATACAATTAACAAGCATGAGGAGAATTCGTAATTACCTAAGAAAATTGATGAGAGTTCTGTGCTTATTCTCGACGTTGTAGACTGAGTTCTCACCTCAGGATGAAACAAGAACGTTTGCGGAGCCGAGAGCAAAATGCGTAGCAGAGACAATGGTTAAAAGAGAGACAAATGTGTAACAGATCAAAGTGGATAGAAAGAGAGACACAGCAAACGAAATGAAATAAAAACCCTAAACCTAAATACGTTGAGATCGCCATCGTCCACGTGGAGGAAATCCTACGCTTGAGAATTTCACGCATAACCATAGAGTTAAATCCAAAATGAACGAGCCATGTGACTATTGTCCTAACAAAGGACTATGAATTAAATGACACAAGATCTCGAGGAAAATATGATTCAGAGAGTTGGTATAAAGCCATACGGAACCGGGGTCACATTAAAACATTCGTAATTTCCAAATCGTTGCATATATAGTTACCTTGCTATAGTAATGACGTGGAGAATGCATAAGAGTATATGTTAGTGCAATAAGAGATATAATTCTATATGTATTCATAATGACAGCGTGTAAAGTCAAACTTCAAAGCGGACCTTTAAATGTAAGTGGAAATTGGATTATTATGGATAGAGTTTAGAACGAGGCCAAATCGAAATGTAAGTTCGATTATAAGGTTTGTATGTAACTATAACTCTATGTCAAAAAGGAGGAAGTGTCAACCTATAGAAAAGTAAAATAATGCTTTCATAAAGGTAAAGGTAATTCATAAATTTTGAATAATGTTACCTTAGTACTTCTATGGTTGGGGATAGACTTAGGAGTAAGTAAAGTGGGAAAATAATTAAATAGTAAGAGTTAAGGGTGGGACTTAACTATTAAGTCACAAATTTCCATTGAAATAAAATGGGTTAATTAATTGACATGGACACTCGTTGGAATTATGTAATTGGATTATAGTCATAAGGAGTAGATGTCAAAGGTAATAAAAATCATGACATTAGTATGGTTATAGAAAATGCATCAATTTCTAAATCATGATCGAAGGATACAAGAAGAAAAATATAAGCGAAAATAATTATTGAATGAGAATTTGACAATTAATTAGATTAAAATACATCAACTAAAATGTCTTTCAGGTAGTATTTCTCATAGTTTGTCGAATCATAGTAAGTCTATTGTATGTGAATGGTATGAATTCTATAACCAAAAAAAAATGTTGGAAGCGGAGTTGTTACAAATGGTATCAGAGCCCATGTTAAAACACTAGGCCTAAATGTGTGCTCGCACCAAAAAATAAAAAAAATCCAAAAATTTTGTTGTTGTAAATTGTTTTTTTAAACAAATATACAATAATGTTTACTTCTGTGTACAGTGAATTAGTGTTGAATTGTACAACTGAAACCATGAGTGAAGGGGATGAGTTGTACGTAGATCTAGGTGGTGCAGAAAATCCACCAGATCCTAATACTCCATTGTTGGCCATGATACATCAGATGCAAAGAGAAATGATGCAACTGAAAACCCACAATGAAAAATTATCGTTGGCCAGCGAAAAGCAATAAAGGTTAATCAGAGAATTGACCTCCAGGACCAGTCACGAAGGTGAAGATTCTGGTAGAAAGATAAAGGAAACTGAAAACCACTCAGAAGAATCTGAGAATGATGAAGCCTCTAAACAACGGTCTAGAATGAAAAAGGAATTGCAAGGAGAATTCCGAAAAATCAAACCTCCCTCTTATGATGGTGAGAATGAGGAAGATGCAGAAGTTTGGTTTCTAAACATGGTAAAATAATTCCAAGTTTATGAGCATGAAAGTAATTCAAAAGCCAGGTTAGATTTTTACTAATTACAAGGTAAGGTTACCTTGTGGTGGGAGGAAACCAAAATGGTGCATGTGATAGATGAGAAAACTGCCACTTTAGAGGATTTCCAAATTAAATTTAAAAATAGATGTCTGAATGAACGATACTATGATAATAAAGCCAAAGAGTTTCATGAACTTAGGTTGGGACAACTTACCATTGATGAGTTTGTTACCAAATTTACCAACCTACTTCACTATGTACCTTATATAAGAGAAGAGAAGGCAAAGGTGCAAATATTTTTAAATTGTCTACCTATTATCTACAAAGAGAGGATAGAATTTGATAATCCCAATACAATGGATGAAGTTGTGCGCAAGGCAAAACTGTGTTATCAACAGTTCAAAGGTAGAAATGAATAAGCGAAAAAATTGCAGAACAAATAAAAGGGTGACTCTAGTGGAAAAAGAGTAAAACCTACTTAAAGAACTTTGGGAAAAATCACCAAAGGAAGAAGTTCAACAAAACTGGAGAAAATCAACCAGTCCAGTCACAAACAGAGTCTAAACAAATACATGGAAATAGTAAAAGAGATGGAACTGTAGAAATGAGGGAGCCACTAAAGTGTTGGGGTTGTGGAGAACCTCATCTGTTACGAGACTGTCATCACCGAACCATTTAGAACATACAAGTGCTAAGAGAGACAACTATTGTATATGACGTGGTAAGAAACATTCCCAGAATCAGTGTTGCACTAGAAGATCGTCAAGCTAAGTTGAACACCAATCAACCATGGTCGAAATAGAAAGTATGATTGTTGAACAACCTGTTTCGGTTTTGATAGATTCAGGTGCAAATTTAAGTTATACAAGTCCTCATATTGTGGAAAAGTGCAAATTGAAGTCAGAAAAATTTCAGCAAGTATGGTTAGTTTAGTGAACTACAGGAACAAAAAGAAAAATGACCCATAAGTTACAAAGACTGCTGTAAATTTAAATGGGTATGAAACTGAACTGAATTTGAATATTTTGGCTGTAGGGTCTTATGATGTGTTGGTAGGAATGGACTAGTTAGAAAAACAGAGAGCCATACTAAATTGTTTAGATAAAGCAATACATTGTATAGATGGTGAGGGAAAACCATTGATAGTGAAAGGAAAATCCAAACCTATATCGGTGAGACAAATTTCAGCACTTCAGTTGAAAATGACAGCAATAAAACGCTATCAAGTGTATGTTGTACATGTGGAAGAATTGGGACATCAAACTGAAAAATAACTTTTGGAAAACCTACCAGTCATCAGAGAATTTAAGAATGTATTTCCAGATGAAATTCCTCATTTACCCCCTAAAAGAGAAATTGATTTTTCAATTGAGTTAAGACCAGGAGCTACACTAGTCTCTAGAGCCCCATACATAATGAGTACCCCAGAGTTGTTAGAGTTAAAACTGTAGCAAAAAGAGTTGTTGGACAAAGACTATATAAGACCAAGTGTATCCCCATGGGAAGCATCGGTACTTTTTGTCAAAAATAAATATGGTACATTCAGAGTGTATATAGACTACCAAAAACTGAACAAACTGATAATCAAGAATAGATATACTCTACCCAAGATAGATGATTTATTTGATCAAGTGATAGGAGCTACAGTGTTTTCAAAATTTGATTTAAGGACAGGTTATCATCAACTGAGAATTAAAGATGAAGACAAATAAAATTGCTTTCAAAATTAGATACGAACACTATGAGTTTATAGTTCTACCTTTTGGGTTGACTAATGCACCTGCTATCTTTATGTGCTTAATGAACAGTGTTTTAAGTAAATATCTGGACAAATTTGTTATAGTATTTACTGATGACATTCTGATATATTCTAAGAATGAAGCTGAACATAAAGAACATCTCATAATTGTCTTACAAATACTGATAAAACATAAGTTGTATGCTAAACTTAGAAAATGTGAATTTTATAAGGATAAAATTCAATACTTGGGCCATAGAATTTCAGAGGAAAAAAAAAAAAAGGAAGAAGAAGATTAGTAGTGGACCCAGAAAAGATACAAGCTATCATGGATTGGCATGTGCCTACTGATGTTTCCTCCATAAGATCTTTCATGGAAATTGCAGGATACTATAGAAGATTTGTAGAAATATTTCCAGCCTTATCATATCCTATCACATATCTACAGAAGAAAGGAGTGAAGTTTCAGTGGACAGAAAAATGTCAACATAATTTTGAACAGTTAAAACTTAAACTCCTAATTGCTCCATTTCTAAATATCGTTGATCCAAATCAACAATTTGTAATATGTACGGAAGCTTGTGAAGAGGGATTAGGAAGAGTGTTACTGCAAACAAAATCAGTCATAGCATATGAGTCAAGAAAATTAAAGAAACATAAACAGAATTACAGTGTGTATGACTTAGAGTTAGCTATTGTAATACATGCTTTGAAGATGTGAAAACATTATCTGTTAGGAAAAAAGTTTGTATTAATCACAGATCACATCAGTTTGAAGTATTTTTTCACACAACCTGATTTAAATGTTAGGCAAGCTAGATGGTTGTCCTTCCTTAATGAATTTGACATGGAGATCAAACATATCAAAGGGAAGGAAAATAAGATTGCAAATTCTTTAAGTAGAAATGCTTGTCAAAATTTGAAGTGTTGGGAGTAGTGCAAACTTTGATATTGAAGGATTGATCGACAAGACCCAAACTATGAAAAAATCCAAGAAAAATTGCAGAAAAAATAACATAGTGGAATATACTCAAAACCAAAAGGGATTGATTTGTTACAAAAACAGATTATACATCCCTAATGTGAACTCATTAAAAAGTTAAATTCTAGATGAGTATCATAAAAGACCCTATGCAGGACATCCAGGGTATCAGAAATTGATTTCAGCTTTGAGAAATAATATTTTCTGGCGAGGTATAAAAAAAGATGTAGCTAATTATTTAGCTAGATGTTTGGAATGTCAGCAAGTAAAGGTAGAGCATCAACATCCAGCAGGATTGTTGAATCATTTACCCATCCCAGAATGGAAGTGGGATACAATTTTCATAGACTTTATAACTGGATTTCCAAGAACTAAATACCAACATGATTCTATCATGGTAGTTGTTGACACATTGACAAAAACTACATATTTCTTACCAGTACAATCTACTTTTGGTACAGCTCAAGTAGTTAATGTATTTATGAAAGAGATTGTAAAGTTGCATGGTATTCCTAAAATAATCATATCAGATAGAGATGCAAAGTTTACTTCATCTTTTTGGAAGATTGTGTTTGGGAGAATAGGTACAAAATTGAACTTTAGTACCGCATGCCACCTCCAAACCGATGGACAAACTGAAAGAACAAACGAGATTTTAGAAGACTTGTTGAGAATGTATATGATGGACAGACCAACAAAGTATGAAGACTTTCTACATTTGGCAGAATTTGCCTACAATAATAGTTACCAAGCCTCAATCAAGATTAATCTTTTTGAAGCATTATATGGCAGAAATTGCTATACACCTTTAAGTTGGAGTCAACCAGAGGATAAGTTGATACTTAAACCTGATACATTACAAGAAATGGAAATCACTGTAAAGAAAATTCAACAAAATATCAAGACAACACAAGACAGGCAGAAAAGTTATGCAGATAAAAAGAGAATTCATAGAGAATTCAATGTGAGCGATCATATCTACTTGAGGATTAAGCCCAAAGAGAGTACTTTGTACACAGGTAGTTGTGCAAAATTAGCACCACACTATTGTGGATCTTTTGAAGGACTGGACAGAGTGGGGCCAATAGCATACAAGTTGGCTTTATCTAGTCACATTAAGGTTCGTGATGTTTTTCATGTTTCATTATTTAAAAAGTATGTCCATGATCCTACTCATGTTATTGATTGAAATGTGATACAAGTGGAACCAAAAGAGGAATTTCTTCCAGAGCCACTTCGCATCCTAGCACGGGAAGAAATTGAGCTCTGAAACAGAACAGTGGACAAGACGAAAGTGCAGTGGAGGCACTTTGCACCCGAAGAAGCTACTTGAGAGCGAGAGAAAGATATGAAGGAAAAATATTCATCGCTATTTGAAAAGTGAATTTTATATTGCCTTTGCAACACTGAGGATGGTGTTTTGTTTTAGAGGGAGAATAGTAATGTCCCCAGTTTCTCTGCTTTTATTAGACCATTGAACAGTCATAAAGGGTAAAGTGGACCCAAAAGAAAACATTTATTGTGGACATATTTTATTATTTTAATTTAATAAAATGAAAATGGAATTAATTGTGCAAAGAATAGAGTATAATTAGAGATCGGAAATCTAAATCTATGAAGATGGATAAGGTTCCCAAGACTTTCTCAATTCTCCCAAAAAAACTTTGGAGAAAATAAATTAAATATTGAATTTTAGATTGGAGATAAAAATCTAAAAAAATACCCCAGTAAAAAGGAAAGTTACTGGGAAAAAGTGGAATAAATCTAAAAAGAGAAAAAAGCTAATTTTAAAGTACTTTTGTGGAAGAAACAAAAAGAAAGCCTGGGAGAAAAGGAAAACAACATCTTGATTAACTGGACGCAATTATGGAAACAAGGTGATGGGAAATCAGGGTTAAATAAGAAAATTTTGGGAAGACAAGAGGTTGTCTACTGCTGGAAAGTTTGATATCTACTCGGGTGGGAGCTGTGGAGAAAGAGCTCATAGGTTGAGTGGAAAATAGTCTACCATAATTGGTATGCACAATTTAATTCATTTTGAATTGTATGTGTGTTATTAGAGTAAAGTTAATTAGCGGTAAAGAATTAGCTAAATCTATTCAGGATTATATTCTGTGTAAGAAAATAATGTGAAAAATTCTAAGTTGTTATGAACTATTAGATCTGTGCATTTAACAAGATAGTCTATAATAAATATAACATAAATCTGTATTGTTGCCCATATAATTATTTGAAAAGTACCAACTATCGGAATGTCTAAACCCTGATGTAGGTTTAAATATGAGGTAGGTGAACTATCAAAATTAGTTACGCAGAATATAAATACCTTAGCATTATTTTACTAACCATGAAATTCTGTAAATAAACTAGTACATAATGAAAAACAAATATGTCCGATAGTTAATGTGAATTTAGAATAGTCAAATAAATCTTCTACTGTGGTAGAAATTGAATATCTGAATACTCTAACTAAGACATAATACTCTGTCATAATTTCAAAGAAGAATTCATAAAATTATTAATAGAATTGAAATACAGATTCTAGAAAATGCATCACATAAGAAAGGGAAAAATAACTTCAGTACTAAAGGGAGGAATATATTAAAATATACTAAGTTATATAAATTCAAAAGATTTATATCCATATACATATAATATCCAATTAAAACTATGTCCAAATAATTATACAAAATTGGGGAACTCTATCCCATAAATTACAAGTATATGATCTCTCTGAAAATTAAGCAAAGGTATAATAACATAAATTCTCAAGTGGGTTACTGGACCAACCTGAGAAAGAAAAATCCAAAGTTATGACTGGACATGTGAATTGCTAGCAGAAGTGGTTAAGCGAAATAGGTTTTTAGAGATTACCTGCACATAACAGAAAGCAAGAAATTAATTATGGAGTATGAATTGCAAACAATAAAACAAAGTGAAAGCTTACATACCACAAAGGGTAAGGGATAATTACCTTACTAACAGCTAGGGAGAAGTCAAGCTGCAAGAAAAAGAGAAAGTGAAGTCAGTAAATGGAAGAAAATGCATATTCAAATAATAAAAAAGAATTTAATTTAATTCAATTGCAATAAGTTTTTTACTTTAAACCCTCTATGTTTAACAAGTGAAAATGGAGATACGCAAATTGCAGAGCTCCTGTACAAATTAGGGAACCAACTTATTAGTCCCTATCTGTACAAATAATTGAAATTCAACCAAGCAAAATACCTACAGATGAAGAGGTCTAAACAAGGAGAATTATTGTACGAATCAATTGGATTTATAAAATCCAAAAAAATTCTAACTAATAGTAGAAATATATGAGATTTCAAGAAGGGAAATTGAGATTCTCAACTCAAAATAAGACCAAAATTATTATCCCTGAAATTTAAACACGTTTTCAAAATAATATTTTAAACCCTGAACCAAAATTAGTGAAGGGAAAATAATTATTTCATAACACTGGATGTGTCGATGAAAGGCCCGAAGCTACTAGAGCTAATCCAGAAATTAAACAAAACATATAACAAACCCGCATAGTACTGAAGAGGAGAAATAATGTTATGAAGGCATGAAGATTACCTGTAGGGTATTGTAATTTCCGCGAGGGGAAACCATAAGAAATCCCACGTATGGACGTGAGAAGACTTCCCATGCAAAATTTCCTTCACCTGCAATTCACAAAAACCACATTAGACAGCTATATTGAAGAATTGAAATTGAACTATGATAAAAATCGAAATTAAATGAATACCAAGAGAAACCCAAAACTGAAATCAAATTGTGAAAACGAAACAAAAATTTCTCAACAAACGCTCAAAGCAATGAAGGAAGAATCGTATTTGAGAAATACGCTACCAAAGGAGTCTCTCACTGTATATGCTTGAGAAGATTCTACCAAGCACGTTAGCACAGCGGTGTAATACCTTGAGCGAAGAAGTATTGGGGGAGAACGCAGAGATTCAGGGATGAATCCACCACTGTAAAATAACAACATAGATCAAATTTGACACAAAGATAAGGGAGAACCAAATTAATCAATGTAGACAAAAACAAAAACAAATTTAACAAAAAACCGAGAGCTGTAAGTTTAATTCAATAGCATATACAATTAACAAGCATGAGGAGAATTCATAATTACCTGAGAAAATTGATGAGAGTTATGTGCTTATTCTCGGCGCTATAGACTGAGTTCTCACCACAGGATGAAACGAAAGCGTTTGCGAAGACGAGAGAAAAATGTGTAGCAGAGACAATGGTCAAAAGAGAGACAAATACGTAACAGAGCTAAGTGGGCAGAAAGAAGCACACAGCAAACGAAATGAAATAAAAACCCTAAACCTAAATACGATGAGATCGTCGTCCACGTGGAAATCTTACGCTGGAGAATTTCAAGCATAAAAATCCACAATGAACGAGCCATGTGGCTATTGTCTTAACGAATGACTGTGAATTAAATGACACAAGATCCCAAGGAAAATATGATCCAGAGAATTGGTGTAAAGCCATACGAAGCTGAGGTCACATTAAAACATTCGTAATTGCCAAATCGTTGCATATCTAGTGACCTGGCTATAGTAATGATGTGGAGAATGCATAAGAGTAATTAACATATGTTAGTGCAATATGAAATTTATATATAATTCTATGTTCATAATGACAGTGTGTAAAGTCAAACTTCAAAGTAGACCTTTAAATGTAAGTGGCAATTGGATTATTATGGATGGAGTTTATGACGAGGCCAAATCGAAATGTAAGTTCGATTATAAGGTTCGTATGTAAGTATAACTATATGTCAAAAAGGAGTAAGTATCACCTTATACAAAAGTAAAGTAATGCCTTCATAAAGGTAAAGGTAATTCATAAATTTTCAATAATGTTACCTTAATACTTCTATGGTTGGGGATAGACTGAGTAAGTAAAGTGGGAAAATAATTAAATAGTAAGAGTTAGGGTGGGACTTAACTATTAAGTTACAAATTTCCATTGAAATAAAATGGGTTAATTAATTGACATGGACACTCATTGGAATTATGTAATTGGATTATAACCCTAAGGAGTAGATGTCAAGGATAATAAAAATCATAACATTAGTATGATAATAGAAAATGCATCAATCTCTAAATCATGATCCAAAGATACAAGAAGTAAAATATAAGCGACAATAATTATTGAACGAGAATTTGACAATTAATTAAGTTAAAGTACAAGAACTAAAATCTCTATAAGATAGTATTCATTAGAGTGTGATGAATCATAGGAAAGCCTATTGTATGTGAATGGTATGAATTCCATAAATAGATTAAAATATATATATATATATATATATATATATATATATATATAACAATAATAATAATAATAATAATTTGTTGAAAGCGGAGTTGTTACAATTTTGGTCAAGAAAATACTTACCTTGCTCCAAAACTCCTAATAAATTTTTGTTTTAACACATAAATTTATATTATTTTTTATTATTATTTATCTAATGTCAATATTTCAAAACGTTAAATACCAATCTATTTCTTAATAATATTGACAAAAACCATTGAAGTGGTTGTAAGCTTAAGTATTATTTTTTATTACTATTTCTCTAATGTCAATATTTCAAAACTTTAAATACCAACACAATTCAATATATTTCTTTGTGAGATTCGTAATAAGATTGACAACATAAGATAAATGAAGAGTTCAATACTACATCCAAAACTCTGGTGATTGCTTAATTACTAGTGAGATAGTGAATTACTTTTAAAAGAACTGTTGTAATGCAACCACTGGTTTATGTCACTACGAAGCTCATCTCAAAAATGAAGTTAGAAGAGGAAAACGCTCACATCGGAGCAAACATGCAGTGGAATTCTCTAAATCCTTCATTCAGGCAGTGTGCAGGGGATATGTAGGAACGGCTGGCTCTCCTCAAGGAAGAAAAAGATACGTATTCAATGCCAACTCCATCTAGAAAAGTTTGTTTTTTCTCTGGAAATATCAGCAGAAGCAGTGCAGATTAGTGTTTTAACCCCCGAGGATTAGGACACTTTGTCTACGCTCAAATACAGCATTGATATGCAAATTCCTTTGGTTCCGGCCCTAACAACCCACCTAAAAAGGTTGTCACCAAAGATCTTCATAACAGTATTTAATCCACCTTGCATGATAAGCACAAAATCTAAAAATCCAAACCACTTCTAAGAGGGCACCAGCGAGATCTAGGTAGGCAAATACTTTGGTAAGATTCAGTGTTTAAAAACACCATGAAGGGAAACAAACATAGAAAATGAAGCTCAAAAGTAGATCAAAGATTTTTGTAAGACAACAACAAGATTCCCAACAAAGCACTACCAACCAAAATTGCTATGGATGTTAAAATATAACAACAAATGTAAATAAAGTAATTTTGAGCAAATTTACTTATTACATGTTAGTTGGTTGTATAACGAAATGAAGTTAGAATAACGAAATAGCCCAAGTTAAATTGGATGGCCAAAGAGACTTGAATGTAGTGGAGAATCATTTGTTGATTAATAGAGTTTCCAATCCCTTGCCCCATGGAAGTTTCCTTAACACCTTATCAAGGTTTTACCATGTATATTTGTGCATTTACTTGTGTGTTTATTTTAGTTTTCCAATTCAGTTATATGTATATTTGTTTTTTCGTTCCCTGTCAAGGTTTTACCATGTATATTTGTGCATTTACCTGTGTGTTTATTTCAGTTTTCCAATTCAATGATATTATATTTGTTTCTCCATTATAATGTGTTCACCAAATCAATAAGTAGTGTCAGAGCTTTGAAGTGAGTAGTGACGTTGTGTGAGAGAGATGTCACACCGATGAAAATTGTTCATCGCCTACAGAGAAAATCAAGATGCCAGCAAAAGAACCAAGCCGTAGTGAGAAGATCAAGATGCCAGCAAGCAATATATTTCCAACATACTGACTATGTTGTCATGAAGATTGTTGGGAGAAGAACAATAAGTATTGGTGGGAGAGGACAAGCACATTGTTGCTCCCAGAGGAAAAGACCCACTGCACTTGGTCCTCTCTGTCACTGTTGGAAGCGCAGAAGAGACCCACCACCAGAAAAGAGGCCCATCGTTGCCATCAGAGAAAAAGACCAGCCGCACTCGGTTCAATCCGTTGCTGCTGAAAAAGCAGTGAGCATTGCCGCCGAGGAGAAGCACTCTGCCTGCAGGACCTATCTGCGATCGTTGAAGAAGGAGAGGCGTGGTTCTATTGATGTGAGCCATTGCTGCCATCGCTGTTGGAAAGATTGTCGGTTTTGCAAGTAGAGATTCAAGTCTGCTGTTATAGAAAAAACGCCGGGTAATTTTTTTATCGCAGGAATTTGAATTTATTTCCTGGGCATCGTATTCAGGGCTTCTGAGAAGAATACTATAACTGAACGAGTTTTTTTTTTAAGGGAATACTGAAAAACAAAAATCATGGCTAAGGTTTTTTAAAATTGAAGGATTTGAGAAATTGAAGGATTTTATTTTCTCTGAAATTTTTTGTTAGATAAAGGGCTCAGATTTCTGGAAAACCAAAAAAAAAAAAAAAAAAAAAATTTGGTTTTAGATGAAAAGGGAGAGAAATATTTTATTTTTTTCTTTCATAGTTGAAAAGGGAAATTAGAAACCCTAGTAGAAGAGGGGAAATAATTTTTTTAAACCCTAGTTGGAAGTTTAAGTAAGAAGGGAAAACTAGAAATAGCCAAAATGACAAATGCAAAGTTCGAGGTGGATAAATTCACCGAGAAGAACAATTTCACATTGTGGACACTGAAGGTTAAGGATTTGCTGGAGCAACAAGGGTTGCACAAAAGCATTAGACGGGGTAAAGAAAAAAACCTGCAAGCATGACAGATTCGCACTGGGAGGACTTGGATGCCCGAGCCCTCAGTGCCATTAATTTATGTTTCGCAGATGAAGTTCTCTTTAATATTGTTGGAGAGAGTACAGCTGAAGGGTTGTGGGAAAAACTAAATCATTGACAAATAGAATTTATTTAAAAAAACAATTGTACAATCTTTGGATGAAAGATGGTACAAAAATTGCAGAACCTTTAAATGTTTTTAATACGCTTATTTTCGAGTTGTCAGATATGGAAGTTAAAATGTAGGAAGAAGACAACGCAATAACCTTGTTGTGTTCTCTGCCCGAGTCATGGGACCACTTCGTAACTTCAAATAGTTTGAACACCGCCGATTCTTTGAAATTTGAATCTGTTGTGGGTGCTTTCTTATCTGAAGAAATACGAAGGAAATCTAGTATTGAGACATCTGCACCAGAAGCCATGGTAGCCAGAGGTCGGTCAAAGGAAAGATGGGAGAAGCAAAGGGTTCTTCCAGATCAAAGTTAAAGGGCAGAAGAAGTGTAAAGCCAAGTGTTGGTACTGCAACAAACCTGGACACCTCAAGAAAGATTGTTGGAAATGGAAGGAGTCGGAAAACCATAACAAAGAAACAAATCAGGTTGATTCAGGTATGGTTGATGAAGTTTTAACTGCTGAAGCTCTCCCTGTTTGTAATGTCTCTCAAGACGTTGAAAATTGGCTATTAGGCTCTAGTGCTTCTCATCATATGAGTCTGCACTGAAGTTTTGAAGTTGGTTTACTTCATATGAAACTGTAAATAGTAGTTCTGTATTCATGGGAAATAATGCATCTTGTCAGACTGTTGGGATTGGTAATGTAAAAATTAAAATGTATGATGATACAGTTAAAACATTATCTGATGTTAGGCATGTACCTGAACTAAAGAAAAACTTGATTTCGTTGGGAGTTTTGGATTCGAATGGGTATAAATTTACATATCAGAATGGGGTGTTGAAAGTCTCAAAAGGAGCCTTGGTTGTTATGAAAGCTGAAAAAGTCGGAAATCTGTACATACTCAAAGGAAGCACTCAAGTTTGTGAAGCAGCGATCGTATCATAAAAAGCAGAAGAATTTTCTCATCTATGGCATCAACGGTTAGGTCACATGAGCGAGAAAGGTCTTCAGGTACTGATGAACCGCAAGTTGCTTCCTGATTTAAAATCCTTGAAGTTGGATTTTTGTAAATATTGTGTGTTTGGAAAACAATGTAAACAAAAGTTCAAGACTGGAAATCATAATAGTAAACAGATTTTAGACTACATTTACTCTGATCTGTGGGGACCATCTCCTACCGTGTCTTATGGAGGTGCATTATATTTCTTAACATATATTGATGATTTCTCCTAGAAAGTTTGGGTCTATATGTTGAAAAAAAAAGCTAATGTTTTTAATGTTTTTAAACAATTTAAAACAATGGTGGAAAAGAGAACAGGCAAATCAATTAAATGTTTAAGAATTGACAATGGCAGTGACTTTACTTCTTTAGAATTTGAACAATTTTGTAAGGATGAAGGAATTGTTAGACATAAAACTGTTCTTTATACTCCTTAGGGAAATGGCATTGTTGAATGGATGAATCAAACTCTTATGGAAAGAGCCAAAAGCATGATCAGCGATGCGAACCTGCAAAAAGAGTTGTGGGCAGAAGCAGTATCTACTGCTTGTTATTTAATTAACAGATCACCTTCGGTTGCAATAAACTGTAAAATTCCTGAAGAAGTTTGGTCGGGTCAGTCTTGTGATTATTCGCATTTGAAGATCTTTTGTTGTGATGCCTATGCTCTTATTCCTAGAAATCAGCGTTCAAAGTCATATCCAAAATCGAAATGTTGTGTCTTTGTTGGGTATGATTATGCAGTGAAAAGATATAGGTTGTGGGATCCTTCTTCACAGAAGATAGTCATTAGTAGAGATGTAGCATTTGATAAATCTTCTCTTCTAAAATCAGAGGTTGGAAGAGTTAAACAGGAACAAGCATCGCCAAATCAGCGAATTCAATTGGAGACTAAACCTTTTCCAAAAAGTCGAAAGAAAAGAGACTTCTGATGAAAAAGGTGAAGAAGCAAAGGAAACAGGAGAAATTCCAGAACCAATTCAACAACCAGTTACTCTAAGAAGGTCTACAAGAGAAAGAAAAACACTTAAAAAGTATGAAGATTTTACTTCATCTTTTGCATTGATTACTAAAGATGGGGAACTTCCCTGTTATCATGAAGCAGGATTGATTTTCTATGAAAGAAGAAATGGATTCCTTAGCCAAGAACAATATTTGGGATCTTGAAGAACTTCCTGAAAAGAGAAGTGTTGTTGGGTGCAAATGGGTCTTAAAGATTGAAAAAAAAAGTTGATAGTAGTATCGAGAGGTATAAGACGACACTGGTTGCAAAAAGATATTCTCAAGTTGAAGATATTGATTTTCATGAGATTTTTTCACCAGTGATTAAACTTGTTTCTATTCATATTGTGTTAGCACTAACTGTATTACTTGACCTTGAGTTAAAACAGTTAGATGTTAAAACAACCTTTCTTCATGGTGATTTGGATGAAGAGATATATGAATCAGCGAGAGGATTTTGTACAAAGTCACCGCAGAAGATTACTTTGCAAGCGCAAGAAATCATTGTATGGCATGAGGCAGTCGCCCAAGCAATGGTACAAGAAGTTTGATTCCTTCATGGTGAGCCAGAATTTTATCAGAAGTGAGTATGATCATTGTGTATACTTCAAAATTTTCAATGGCATATTCACTACCTTGGTGTTGTATGTTGATGATATGCTTATTGCAAGCAAAAACATGGAAAAAATCAACAGGTTAAAGGCTCAGCTCTCTAAGACATTTGATATGAAGGATCTTGGAGCGGAAAAACATATCTTGGGCATGGAGATGCACAAAGACAAGAAGAATGGTAAGCTTTGGTTATCACAACAGATGTATGTGGAGAAAGTACTTGAAAAGTTCGGTATGAACAATGTGAACCCTGTTAATGTTCCATTAGCTTCCTATTTTAAGTTTTCTTTGGATTTAAGTCCTAGAACTAATGAAGTTGAAGTTGTCAGTAGCTTCACGGCAAATCCAAGAGAATAACATTGGCGAGCTGTAATGTTCCTTTTTAAGGAAATTAAATAAACACAGCAAATGGTACGGCAATGGAATGCCACCTTCAAGAAAATATTCGACAACACATAAAATAACAGAAATGGCCTACGCAACAGATAGACATTAGCAGAGAAATCGCTGAGCCATTTTATTATATCGGGAAGTTATAAAGAAATACAATACATGCGCAGGTGTTAGCGCCCGAAACTTGCCCACGGCAAATCAAAAGGTATTCAAGAAATAACAGGGGTGCGGCGGTGCACCGTTCTGCGTTCAAGCAGCGGGAGTGCTGTTGCGTGCTGCTAATATGCTGCGGCTGAAAGAAAGGCCCGCTACGAGACTCCCAATTCTGCCTCACGTACTCGTTGGGCACGGACTGTCCCCGCTCCTTCACCAGACCCGGAACCTCCAAATGATAGCATTGTAGAGATCACACGAGTTGTACCGCGGTCTTTCCACACAGATAGCGCTGTCACTCCTGATACTGCTCTGCAATAAGTCCAACCCGATCCTCCTGCAAGATAATGATAGAACTGCCTCACCCGAGCAGGCACTCGAAGTCCCCCGGGGCTGAGGTTGAGATCTCCGCTCGGAGACACTCGGCGCACTGAACAGTGCTGCAGACCTGCTAAACAGTGGGCGTGCTCAAGTCTTAGCGACCAGATTCAATTTCATAAAATTCAACAATAATCCAAAAACGAGGAAGTTGTCTCCCTTATGTATGCGGCCTTCCTTTCGAACACTGGACTCCCTCCTTTCCTGCGCAGCCGAGTTCCTCCTTTCCCGCGCAGCCCTTCTCTGGCCCCACGCTGCCAACTCAGCGCGCGTACTTGCCTTTGCGCGCACGGGTGAGTCCATAACCCGCTTACTGATATTTACATTTGACTATGAGCAGCAAAATTGGCCCGAACTAATATTCCAATTAGCTTATTGCTAATTAGGAATATTACAGTCTCCCCCGACAAAATGTTGCTTGACCCCAAACAACTGTAGTGATGGGTGCTGCAAGATCTTTTCTCGCTCTCCCAAGTGGCATCCTCTTCTGACAAAATTTGCTTGTCGGCAATGCCTGAGCAAAGCCTCCTCTCTAGCTGATGCTCCTTACTGACACTGCAAAATGTGCCTGGGTCCGAGATGTGCCAATGAAACCTCTTTGACCTCCGCATCGCCCTGATATGAAGGGACCTCTCAATGCCAGGATCCCAAACTGACCTCTCACAGTACCAGCCAACCAATAATCCTCCCAGATCCCATCGCCACCATGGCCAATAATCGCCCAAGTCCCATGGCTCGCACTGTGCACTATCTCTGGCTATGACTGATGCTCTAAGAGGTGAAGACCACCAACAAGCATCAATGCCCCCGGCCTCTCGCAGTGCGGTACCTGTAACTGCATATGCTGCCCCTCCAACTGCATACCAACTCATCATCTCTATCCAATCCAAGTCCTGACTCAATCCCATGCTAATCCTGCTCTCCTGAAATCGGGAAGGAGTCCTGAGGTAACGACAACCGGTGCCCTCCTGCAAGCTAGGATCTGTAACATCTACTATGTCTAAGGGCCCCTGCTCCGCTGTGCTCCCTACGAAGAATACCGTACCATCAAGAGGGTACCAACTCCTGATCTCCCGCCTGTCCATCCTGGAAGAAGGGTCCGATGTAGCAACAACAACTACATATGGAACATGCCTGGAATGTCGCCGCCAGCGTGTGATCAACTCTCGTTGCTCTGCCCTATCTGCCAAAGAAAGTTGCCTAAGGAAGGAAACCCCTCTCTCTGTAATGGGCCAAAGTGGGTAGGATACGCTGCAAGCTCCATCGATGTACTCCTGGAGAGGGCTACTCACTAAAAACACTGCAACTCTGCTGATTGCGAGTACATCTATCTGCACCTCATCCCTGTGTCGATCCACAGATAGATGCTCCACCATATCCAACAGCTCTTCCCACTCTTGATCAGGAATGTCAAACTCCCGTTGTCTACTCGTCCCCTGCAGAGCAATCCCATCAACCTGCAACACCTCCAGAAGATATGGATCCGCAACTACCGTCACCCTACTCGATGGCAGTGCGTCTAACTGTTGCTCCTCAATGGCTGACCCCGCGGTTAGCCGCATATCCTTCACAGACTCTATGTGAGCCTCCATCTGGCTCTCCCACGAAGGACTATCATGCATGATGTGCATAGCATCCTCCTCTACTGACTCGGGCTCCAGCAAATACAACTCTGGCTGGATCGTCAAAAGTGTCTCTTCATCCAGAGTATCTCCCGCAGAGTCTCGTGACTTCTCACCCTGGACACCGGAATGCAGCTCCGGTCTACTGTCACCATCTCTGCATGACTTCTCTTGCTCCCCATGAGCATCCTCAATTGATCCTATGGACTCATATGAAAAAGAGTCATCACCCTGGCATACAGAAGGAATGCCCTCCTGTTCTCCCTCCGCCATATCTCCCCTGGGTCTGCCATCCACCTCAAGCTCCGGTAATGAAGGTGGGTTGTAAATCTGAACTTGGCAAGCATCATAGCTTACCCCATGCTGTCCTTCTCTCCACTCATGACAAGTGTAGAGTATATGCTGGTCCTGGGCTGCAAAATTATTGCCCTCCCATGGCAAAGTGAAGAACAATCCTCCAGAGAATGTTCCTCCAACAATGAAGAACAAGCTGGCCCAAAACAATCCATCCATGAAGAATAGGACATGGTCTTCATGGATCATCAGAATGAGAGGTTTGCTGAAGGTTTTACATGATGATACATGATGCAAACAATCTCTCACGAGGATACAACGCAGTTTCATCCACCGCAACTTCAGAAAATTGCATGGCAAGCAATGTACAAGATCCATCACATCTACTAATGGATAGTAAATGGCTGAATATGACAATAACATGAGACCAAACACTTGCCCATGACTGTACAATGGATGACTGTTAATCTCATGGCCCACCTCAAAAGAGAAATCATATGTAGTGGTGGTGGCCATGCCTTCTCCCATGCTCCCATTAGAACATGTAGTGCAGAACATGTGAGAATTTTTCCCACTCACAGACACATCCAGCTCATGTGTCTCCCTCATAATCAAGCCTCCTAAACGAATCTGATCTATATCAGCAAATAAAGACATGATCAGCAGCAAAATGAAGGAAATGTTGAAGGTTACCAGTGATGAAGAGGGGTACCAACAGCTTCCCCAACAAGTACAGCGCAGTTTTACAAGTTGCTACTTGATGAAAGTACAAGGCAAAATGTTTCTTGTTACATAGTTAATCATGCATGTCTTTATATGATACATGCTATAGTGTATAAAATGAACATGCAAGTGATGATAAAACATTTTCCAAATGCCACAAAAGAGATGGCTTCCTCCATCATGTAGAATGGCCCAATGAAACTCATGGAGTAACATGACAAGCTCGCCCCCTTGTGAAGCAATGTACTGCATAAGAATAGTAAGAGTGTGCAAATCAATGAATGTATAAACAAATCCCTCACCATATGCTGGAAGTAAGATGGTACATGGATCTATGAATGAATTCTCCATAGTGTGTTGGCATGCTATGAAGAAGACTGAACCATGCGCTGCAAAAAGATGATCCTCCTGATGCTTGGGAACCCAAGTCAAGAAGAACAAGCCATAGATGTCTCTATCATCATTACCTCCTCTTGGTTCATCAAGTGCAACAAATGTGAAGTGATCCTGGGACCTATGGGTTATAGATCCACTATATCTTTGCCAGGCACTCTTCACCCATAAAGTTCTGCTCCACGGTGACAGCGCTGTGAGCTCATGCAAATAAGCTCTTGTCAATACAAAGCTCTGTTCTCTGACATGCTCCTTGTCAAAGACTCCTCTAACAATGCTGCAACAAATGTGGAACACCTCCCAAGTTGGAAGTGCTTCCAAACTATCATCAAAGACCAAGGAGATAGTGCCATCCCCTCTTCCTGCAATATCATACAAAGTATGAGAGCAAATCTGCCCTTGCTCTCCTAGAAACAAACCAAGCAACAAGACATTGTGTTGCCTCCCCATACCTCCATCATACCAGTCATGTGATGAAGACATAATGAATGATATGAATATCATATCAACACCATGCATCCATACTCTATGCTGCTCAATGATGCAAGTATCCAACCATCTTTCCTCCATCCTCCGACTCTTAGGAAGAGTGTTTGCCAAGAGATGGCCAAACTCTTTCAAGAGTAACCAGCGCAACCAAGCCTCTTGCTGCCTGGTATCATAGATCTGCAAGTAGCCTCCTAGCTCCTTGCTCATCAACCACATCCACTCAATCACTTGTGGATGCCTCCTTCTTCTCCTCATCCTGGTACTCCTCCAATGAGGGTTACCATCCTCCAAAATCAAATTTCTGAATTTGCACTTCATAGGGTTTTGAAATGTAAACTTCTCAAAGATCAATGAGACCCTATCAAGAATCAAATAGGTGGTAGGCAAAAACCTCCCATCATGATGTGTATGGCTCAAGGGATGTCCAACACAAGCATGAGAGATGTTATCCATCCGAAGATGTCCTCCATCTTCTATCTGCTCTTGCGAGAAGGGAACCAAATCATTGCGTTCCATAGAGTGTTGAAGTGCATCTATAGTGAGATCTCTCCTTGAGACCTCCCCTTCATCCATGTTGCAAAGCGCAGTGCAACCAGGCTGCTCTATAGTAGCAATGAGATTTGACCCTTGGTCTACAAGAGTCCCGTCCTCAAAAGTGTTGGCTACCCCAACTGTCGATGCATGTGGCTGCTCATCCATGAGTGGGACAGTGTTTTCACAAGCCTCCTCAAGAGGTGATGTGATATCTTCTTCTTGATGAGAATTGGAAGTGCATGGTACTTCCTCTCCTTTTTCTTCACCCTTCTTGTCCTCCTCAACGGTGGATGCCTTTCCTCTGGATTTGAAAAGAGATGAGAATAAACTCTCCTTTTTCACCGCTCCGATCTTCTTGGGCTTAGACTCACAGGGACTAGTGGATCCCTCATGCATGGGAAGAGGTGATCTCCCAATGGTACGCTGCGAATCTGAACTCTGCATGGTAGAAAAACCACTGTTCCTATCACTGTACCTTCCTCCTTCATCCTTCCTGAGCTGACAGTGATCTTTGAAGGGCAAAGCTGCTTTGAAGTCTTCCCCCATGGACTGCCATTTACGGAAATAGTCTCCAAAGGGTATATGATCATGTTGCCTCTCTTTCTCACTCAGCACTGGCAGTAAGAATGTAGGCATTGTGATAATGTCCACAGGCTGAGCCAGAACCATGCTCTGATACCACTGTAATGTTCCTTTTTAAGGAAATTAAATAAACACAGCAAATGGTACGGCAATGGAATGCCACCTTCAAGAAAATATTCGACAGCACATAAAATAACAGAAATGGCCTACGCAACAGATAGACATTAGCAGAGAAATCGTTGAGCCATTTTATTATATCGGAAGTTATAAAGAAATACAATACATGCGCAAGTGTTAGCGCCCGAAACTTGCCCACGGCAAATCAAAAGGTATTCAAGAAATAACAGGGGTGCGGCGGTGCACCGTTCTGCGTTCAAGCGGCGGGAGTGTTGTTGCGTGCTGCTAATATGCTGCGGCTGAAAGAAAGGTCCGCTACGAGACTCCCAATTCTGCCTCACGTACTCGTTGGGCACGGACTGTCCCCGCTCCTTCACCAGACCCGGAACCTCCAAATGATAGCACTGTAGAGATCACACGAGTTGGACCGCGGTCTTTCCACACAGATAGCGCTGTCATTCCTGATACTGCTCTGCAATAAGTCCAACCCAATCCTCCTGCAAGATAATGATAGAACTGCCTCACCCGAGCAGGGACTCGAAGTCCCCCGGGGCTGAGGTTGAGATCTCCGCTCGGAGACACTCGGCGCACTGAACAGTGCTTGGAGTGTAAAAACTCTGGTAAAACTTGATAAATATATATTATTAATGATGAGAAGATGAGATGATTACAATGAGGGATCGCCTAGGCTTTAAATAGCCTCAAGGTGTCCCTTGGCGAAGAGGCATGATCTTTGATCATGCCATTTCAGTTAATAAACCCTAATATAACTATATCTAACTAATAATTAATAAAATATTCATAACATTTCCCCTCTCTTAAAGATGCTTTGTCCTCAAAGCATATGTAATTGATGGACAACGTTGACGAATGTCTTGTTTCCGCGAGCGGCGAGCTCTTGCTTCCCATATTTTAAAAAGGTCATGGAGCATATTCTCGAGTTCAGTGTGTTGTTGATCTGGATAGTGAAAATATCTGATATCGACATGGTCGGATCCTGCCTTGATTTCTGGAGACTCTTCATGGCTCCCTTCTGAAGATAACATTTCTAACTGCTGAAATTGTACTGTAGATACGACTTGATTTCCTGGGGCTTGGAATCCATACAACTTGTATTTCTGCCCTTTCCACTTAAAACTTATAAACTGCTTCTGATGGTTAGCAGAATAAGTACCTAGAGTTCGTAGCCATTGAATTCCTAAGACCACATCTACTCCTCGTAATGGAACGGTGTAGAACTGAGATTCTAAATGAAAGTCTTTAATCTGCAATTTGACTTTATGGCATTTTCCTACTTGTTCAATCTTCTTACCGTCGGCCACCATTACCTTCATATTATGCATGGGAAAAGCAAAGAGGTTGAGTCTTTTGGCCATGGTGGAATCTAGAAAATTGTGCGTGCTGCCTGTGTCTATTAGAACCATTACATTGTTGTTCTTAATATGTCCTCTTAACCTTAGGGTTTGAGGTTGTAATATCCCTGTCATAGCCGATAAGGACACTTGCGGAATAGTTTCGCCCTCCACTTCTGGAGAGAACTCTAAATTGTCTTCTAATCCTTCTATACACGAATCAGTACTGTTAGTGTCGTTAGTTGCTTCACAACTGTATAGATTTTTTGTTTTTCCATTAGCACATCTGTGCTTAGGGTCCCAGTTTTCACCGCAACGTTTGCACTTGCCCTCTCGTATTCTTTGTTTTTCCAGACTAGATTTTTCGTCTTCACGAGGATGGACAGGGACATATGTTGTGTCAACTACATTTTCAGATTGAGGAAATCGTCGTCTCGAATATACTTTTTCTGGTTTTGATAATCTTTCAAATTTCTTTTCAGCAGCTTTTGCTTTTTGCCTTGCGACTTCTACGGACGTAATTTCATGAAGTTCTAGTTCTTCCTGTATGTGGACTTTAAGTCCTGAGATGTAAGACTGGATTAGACGAGATTCCGACAATCCGAGTACTCGTGTTGCCAAAGTCTCCCATTCTCGTGTGTACTCATCCACATCTCCTTTTTGACGTAATTTGATAAACGTTGAAAAGAACTTTTCTTCTTTTATGCCTTGAAACCTTTTGAAGAACGCATCCTTAAATTTCCTCCAACTGATAGCGAGCGTCGTCTTTTTCCACCACATATACCAATTATATGCTTCTCCTTTCATTTTCATGGAAGCATGTTTAATTTTTTCATCATCACTAGTAATGTCATAAATCTCAAAATATTCTTCCGCTTTATTAAGCCATGCGACGCTATTCTTTTCATTACCATCAAATTTGGGTAGGTCGATCTTGGCTTTGCGCTGATATGATAATGGTGGAACAAGGGGATATTGATTAGCGAATGCATTCCAAAGTTGCTTATTTTGAAAATCTGCATTACTGTCTTCTTGATGATGTGGGGAATCAGTTTTTTCCTGATGCTCTCCGGAGTTCCCTGAATCTGCGGAATTGTTTTGTTGATTTTGTTCCCTGTTAGGAGATGTTGGGGATTGTGTTTGAGTTAACTTATCTATCTTATCATTTAGCTTACTGAAGAGTTCTGTCATATTGTTCATTGCTTCGCCATGCTCTGTCATCTTGTTCATTGCTTCGTTCAGTTTTTCTGTGGCCTCGTGATGATTTAGCCACATTTGTCTTTCTATTCGATTTGTTGTATCATGAACCCTTTTGATGTCGTTGGAATGCCCTGCAACTGTACCTTCCAGATCGACTAATCGCCTTCCGAATTCTTCAGAATTATTATTAATTTGTTTCTCAAGATCTCCCAATTTCTTCTGGAATTCCGCCATCGACATTGACGACGACATTGAGCATGTATGAGGTGGGGAATACCTTTCTGCCAGTTTCTCCTCTTTTTTTTCTTTAAAATTAATTAATTAATATTTAATTAATTAATTATTATTTTTTTTGAATTAATTAATATTTTATTTTTTATTTTTTTTTAAACTATATAATATATATATATATATATATATATATATATATATAATTTTTAATTAAAAATTATATAATATATACAATTTAATTATATAATTGTTATATATATAATTGTTAAATGATAATTATATATATAAATGAGTTATATAATTACAATATATATATATATATATATATATATATATAAAAATATCGTTCCGATTTATAACACACCGTTTAGATTTATACAAACCGCTTTACCAACCGTCCGCTTTAAAAAAACACGAGCCCTTTCAGTGTAATAAAAAAACGAGCCACACCACTGTTCACAATTTAAAAAACGTAATTTTTGGAGGTCGATTTAAAACGTTGCATTGTATATATTTTTAAAACGATGTGTCGTATCGTTTACGCTGTATTGAATCACTGTTTAATGCCGTATCGTTTAAAATTAGACGATTACAGTGAATACTAAGCACCGGTAAGTGGAAATCGGGGTTTTTTAAAAATGTGTCGTTGGATTTTAAATGACACACTGTTTCCGAATTAAACGTTGCCAAGTCGATGTATATTTGCTGCCGTTTATTGCTGATGTATATTTGATGTCACCAACCGTCCGTGAAACCTGTTAATAATCTCACATAGATCGATATTGGTAATTGGCGGAAGTGTAACAGCGCCGGCAGCTCCCAATGGACAGCACCCGTTTGCGAATTTTGACGCCTTTCTATTTGATTAATTGCTGTGGCACCGGTTTGCGGCAGCCCCGACGTGGACCAGCACCTATGGACGAGACGTGGACAGCGCCCGACTGTCACACTCGTTTCTTTTGTTTACAAACTCTATTAATAAAAAAAACTCGTCACCTCGTTTTTTTTTTTTTTTAAACTGGATTGCTTAAAAAAACCTGCGAACTTGTTCGATAGCTTTATTTGTATATGTGTAGTGTATATGTGTGTATTTTGCGTTGACTGTTTTTCTTTCTTTGCTCTCTTTCTTATACTGAATGAGTGACCCCCTTTTCTTTTGCAGTCACTTAATACAAAGTAATGTAGTAGCTTCAAAAGTTAAAAACAGGCCAACGAAACGGGGAATTACTACCCACAAGCACTACTACCAACGAAACGCTGCAATTTTTTTTTAAAACTAATACAGCACTGATAAAAATCTGCAATCTGGAATTGCAGTTCTGGAATTCTGTAATTCCTGGGTGATCACACAGATCCGAAGAGCGATGGCTCCAATACCAATGGAGTGTAAAAACTCTGGTAAAACTTGATAAATATATATTATTAATGATGAGAAGATGAGATGATTACAATGAGGGATCGCCTAGGCTTTAAATAGCCTCAAGGTGTCCCTTGGCGAAGAGGCATGATCTTTGATCATGCCATTTCAGTTAATAAACCCTAATATAACTATATCTAACTAATAATTAATAAAATATTCATAACAGTGCTGCAGACCTGCTAAACAGCCGGCGTGCTCAAGTCTTAGCGACCAGATTCAATTTCATAAAATTCAACAATAATCCAAAAACGAGGAAGTTGTCTCCCTTATGTATGCGGTCTTCCTTTCGAACACTGGACTCCCTCCTTTCCTGCGCAGCCGAGTTCCTCCTTTCCCGCGCAGCCCTTCTCTGCCCCCACGCTGCCAACTCAACCCGCGTACTTGCCTTTGCGCGCACGGGTGAGTCCATAACCCGCTTACTGATATTTACATTTGACTATGAGCAGCAAAATTGGCCCGAACTAATATTCCAATTAGCTTATTGCTAATTAGGAATATTACACGAGCACTGAAATGGGTGCTTCGGTATTTGAGAGGCACAAGTGACCATTGCATCAACTTTAATGGTCGTGAAAGTTCAATCTACGGATGTGGATGTTGATTACGCAGGTGATTTGGACAAAATGCGCTCTACTACAAGTTATGTTTTTACTCTTGCAGGGGGAGCAATCAACGAGATGTCAAAGCTTCAAAAGACAGTTGCTTTGTCCACCACTGAAGCAGAGTATATAGCTGTTTCAAATGCTTGTAAAGAGGCAATTTGGTTAAAAGGTCTGCTTGATGAGATTGGAAGGACGCATGAAAAAGTGAATGTGTTTTGTGACAGTTAGAGCGCTATTCATTTGGCTACAAATCCAACCTATCACAGCAAGACCAAGCACATCGATGCAAAGTATCACTTTGTGAGACATGTAATCGAAGGCGGCAAGGTAGTTCTCATGAAAATCCATACAAAAGAAAATCATGTTATTCACGAAAGCCAGTTACAGTAGAGAAGCTGAGATGGTGTCTCGCTTTTCTTGGCTTGCAGAAAAAATGACGAATGGACATAGGCAAGGGATTAGGAAAATTGTTGTCAAAGTAGAGTTTGTTAAAATATGACAACAAATGTAAATAAAGTAATTCTAAGCAAATTTACTTATTACCTGTTAGTTGTTTGTATAACGAAATGAAGTTAAAATAACGAAATAGCCCAAGTTAAATTGAATGGCCTGAGAGACTTGAATATAGTGTAGAATCATTTGTTGATTAATAGAGTTTCCAATCCCTTTCCCCGTGGAGGTTTCCTTGACACCTTGTCAAGGTTTTACCATGTATATTTGTGCATTTACCTATGTGTTTATTTCATTTTTCCAATTCAGTTATATGTATATTTGTCTCTCCATTCCCTGTCAAGGTTTTACTATGTATATTTGTGCATTTACTTGTGTGTTTATTTCAGTTTTCCAATTCAGTTATATGTATATTTGTTTCTCCATTAATGTGTTCACCAAATCAATAATGAAACGACAGACATAAATACCTAATGAAGCTCAAAGGTAACCAGATTTATGTAAATGACAGCACCCGAACGAAGCCAAGGCCCAAAAACAATCAAATATTACGGTAAGATCCAAACTGAAAAAAAAAAAAAAACACCAACAGAGAAAACAACATATAGCTAATGAAACTCAACAAAATTGAAGATTTCTATAAGATAGCGGAAGGGTTCCCGACAAAGAACTACGAAACAAAAATGCCATGGAGAGACAAACATACATACCCTACTAGGATCGAAGGCACAATGCCATGGAGAGGCAAGCATAAATTACCCAACTAAGCTAAAAGCTCCAAGGCACACAGATTAGTGTAAATGCCAACAACCCACAGATCACTGTAAATGACAACACCCCAACAAAGCAATACCAATCAAAACGGCAGGCCCTAAACTCTTGGCTGCCTTTACTTATGTTAAAAGACGACCTTAGGAATCGATGACAAACGACAATTATTTCCTGTAACACGAGGGTATTACGCACCAAAGACGAGGAAGAAGCGACATAATGTTCAACCAATAACTAAAAATTATTGATATCATGACGGAAAAAGCGAAGAAGATATAAAATCCTGAAACAGGCAGAAGCCATTACCAAGAGCTCTACATCTGGATAAGATATCATGTATAAGAATTCTCTAACCACATGCAAAAATTGGACAAACTCCTAAGCAGCAAAAAACGGTAAACTAGTGGCTTTGCATCTGAATCTCTCAACCTGAAGGAAGACATTTTTAAATCATTGGCCAATAAGCCTTGTCAGGGGAGAAGAGAACAATTTAAATACTCCATTCAGATTTGAGCTCAAGGGGTTTAAAAATCCAGATCTAGCTAATTTTATCAAAGATTGGTGGGGAGGTGATAAAAACCCACCATGATTTTAGATGCTTGGCTTCAGTAACAAACATAAACCAAAAAAAAGTTCTCCCTACACTAGTGTCTCTTGATGACCTTCACCTTCAGGCAACAGCCTACACCTTTGGGGACTGTGACGAGTTGCTGACCCAAAACACAAATCACCCAACCAACAGACTAAACAGATCTAAATGGATACAAAATCCCGAATACATCTAACCACCAGACTACCCACCAGTTTAAACAGGAAGGCCCAGCCTTTCTATCAAAAGTTTCTTTCCCTTGCACTTAGATGATAAGAGAGCAGAGATTCCTCATTCGATATCTTGCTCCACGCACCAAAGATCATACAGCTGCATCCACTTGCCCCTTTTCATGGGGCAGGTGATATCATCCACCAGAGAATTGGCCCTTTTATAGTGATTTACACAATGAACCCACATCTAAGAAACTCCCTCAACCTCAGTCATCAGGATGCAGTCATTTTCCTTCCCTCATGCAGCGACAAGATCCTCAGTGTCTGGTCCTATTACTGTATCAGGGCATTTACACTTTCTTTTATATTTTGGCTTGACAACTATTTAATAGTTCCTAGCTAGATATTTAGCTTCTTCATTCTACACCAAAGATCACACAGTTGCATCCCCCCATCCTTGGGCACTCTACAAGGTGATATCATCCACCGGAGCATTGACCCTTTTACAGAACGAGCCCAGACCTAAGTACCTCCCTCAAACTCAGTCATCAGAATGCAGTCATTTTCCTTCTCTGAAATCCAGAACACCTAGACTCTCATTGTCTGGTCCTCTTATACGGCATCTACATTCTCTTTTATCTTGGAAGACTATCATTGTCTGGTCCTCTTATACGGCATCTACATTCTCTTTTATCTTGGAAGACTATGTTTAGTTCCTAGCTAAATATTTAGCTTTGTATTTCCTCCTCTCCACTTCATTATCACTATTAATCTAAGGCTCACTTTTGCAGTCTCACATTATATACACGTGGATTGTACATGTTAGTTCCATTGACCTACTTCTGTGGTCACTTGTTTGACATTAACCTAATCATCCTCTTGATTTTTTATGGGGCCTGCCAGATTTAAAGAGCCTGTAACAAGATCTCCAGAAAAATCTCAGAAAACAGAATCACTGAAGGAGACCAGAACCACTGTGTACAAGTACGGATTTCGTTAAGTCCCCATTCTTGGATAGGAAACAAACAGATCTGAATAGTAAAGAATTCATCCTATATAATACCCCAAATATAATCTTGAAAGGCGTCACAGTAAGAGACAACTGGCTGCAATTTCAAAGAAGCATTTCATCAAGTAGTTTTCTCAAAGAACGAAGGTAAAGCACGAGAGCCAAAATGGCTTCCCAGTAGACCTCTCAGAAGATGCGGGATATACAATGTCAGATTATTGTGGGCAAAGAATCCAGGAAATCAAGCAGTTTATAGTTTTAAGATCAACGTTCACCTCACCTTAGAAAGGATTCAAGTATCTTTGTTCACATCACTCTGCAATTTTTCAAATAAAATTATAACCGAAACCTCTACTGCCACTGGGCTGAGGCTCTCTTTGATTATGGTTCCATCCCTTTGGCTCAAAAAGGTTTACTCCCTAATGCTTTCATGTTGATTGCAGATCTGCTGCCTCAAATTTGGATCTTACTATGATGTGATAATCAAAACCACAGATAATCAAAACCATAGATAAATTTCCCAAAACCAGAAAAAAAAAATAATTAAATAAATAATACCGACCAATAGATACAGATTATAGCCATATTCACCATTTCAAAACAAAAATCAACCAAAATTTACTTTGGTTGAACTACTGGAATACTTCAATTCGATTCAGTCAACATCCTGTGTACCGAAACCAATCAAATTTCTGCAATTCAATTAGGCAATCCATTCGACAGAAATGTATCTGCAATTGGGATCAATAAAACACCCTCAAAATTTAGGAAAAGCCAAATATTATACATTTTTTTTTTCGCTGGCCCATCACCAATCAGCAACAGATGTGGAATCAGCATTAGGCCATCAGGGACAAAATGTTTCTGGGCCAGGGAGAAAGAACACCAATCATAGAAGAGAATCCCAAGACTAGATCCAATAGAGTAGGATTTTTGTCAATGTAGCAGTTCTCTTTTGCCCTTCATGGGCCCTTTGCTCATATAACATTGGAATCAGGTCAGCACTCATAATTACCGTATAGAAATCTATATAAACACATCAGCCGTGGTAATACCAACTTTGCCCTATCAAAAAGAATATTGAGTTTAGGAGCATACAGAAATGTAGACACGATTCTTAAGCATATTGAACAAGTTTAAAACTGCCTAAAACAGTTTGCATAGAATCCATGATCAGGGCATTTTCACTTCAAAATTGATACATATCAATGGCCAGATTGATTATGAAATCATGATTATCCGATCATAATCGCGCTTAAGGAAATCTTTAATCTTTTGGATTCCATGTGCCTGTACCAGTTACAAACCATTTCTTAACAGGTCATCAGCTGATTTTTGTAAGAACTGACAGTCCAATAAAAGAAAGTCATCTAATCCCACTGGGCTTTTGGAACCAAGAAATTCTAAAATGTTAGAAAGGAAAATGCTATCCGATGGAGATACTTTTACCATATAGTGCAAAAAGTAAAATATATAAAAGTTCATATAAATCCATGCTACAAGGCTGAGTATATAGTTCTTAGCACTTCAAAATAAGGCACACAAAACCAAAATAGATAGCTACATGCACATTTAAACACTGTACATGCTTAAAAGTATATAGCAATAAATATCAAAAACACTAGCATACAGAAGGACAAAATGAATATATCATCATCACAGCATATAAAAAATTGTAGAGAATGCACAAGGCCAACGAATGTGTATAAAATATTGTTTACTCAACAATTTATCCAGTTGCAAAATTGACATGTTTTCCGAGCATTGTGCTAAAATTGGCTTAGAGAATTCCTTAAGTACAAACTCTGATATGTTACTATACCTATAAATCAAATTACAACAAACTGCAAATGACAATCTAATAAAAAATTCAACATGGAAAAAATATTCCGAGGAATCATTCTTAAGTAAGCCTCTGTGCTGCTTCCTTGGCCATAAGTTTTTCCTTGGCCTTTGTTTTTGCCTGGGATTTGGTTCCCATAATGCCACCTCCCCATTGTCGCCGATACTCATCAAACTTGTCATTGAAGTTAGCCTGCAAGAAGAGTTAATTTATTAATAAACTGTATAATTTTGATTTTATGTAGCATTGTTTGATGAATAAAACATAGTGACTCATAAAAACTTATGCACACCTTTACTGCCTCAACAATCTTGCTAAATTCCATCTTGTCCTCGTTCTTCACAGAAGTCAAGCACAAGGCTGTTGCTGTTTTTTGGTGCACTATCTGCAACAAAAAATTGCATAGTGCATAAGTTCTGCATATTACTTTCCCAGGAAAATGAATCACATATTACATACAATTTGAGCTTTCTGTGAACTATGTCATGCTCAAAAACAATTAATAAAGATTTTAAATATGCATACCGCTCCAAGACGTGCTTTCCCCTTGACAATTGCATAAGGGATGTTCATTTTTCTACAAAGTGCAGGAAGCCACACTACCAACTCAATTGGATCAACATCATGCGCAATGACTACCAATTGAGCTTTACTCTGCTAGCACACAAATATTCCTTATCATGACTGAGAAGAAGAAATAATTTGTTGGAGAAATACATAACGGCACCCCAAAAAGCAAGAGCTCTGTTAAAATGCATATTGGAGAAACATGAATAATTACAATTTCAATACCTGCTCAATAAGGTAAGTTACATGATTAATTCCATATTTCACAACAATAGGCTTCTTCACTTCAACAGTCTTCCCTTCTGCCTCAGCCTGAGCTTTTTTCAGAAGCCTTTCCTTCTTTGCAGCTTTATCTTCCGGCCTATATTTTAGAAGCATCTTGAAAAGGTTGGAAGCTACATTAAAACAGAAAAGAGTATAAGCCAAAGGACTCAACCAACACACGATGTCAAAAAAATAACCTCATACAGCAGACAATAAAGGATACAACTACTCTAACTATATACATCGATGGTTTAGAGATTACTTCATAACTAGAAGGAATTTATTAAAATAAAAAAACAAAAATACTTGATACGTAACTAAAATACCAAAAATACTTAAAAGCACAAAAATTCTACTTCAAGCAAAAATATAATGTTGTTTCACACTAATCTATATTGGAGGACAACGTTACAAAGCATGCACAGCTTTTATTTCTCATATTTGTCAGACACTGGTCAAAACAATATTACATGGTAATCATCAATAAAATCAAATTCATATGTTACCCAATTAAGTCAACAGAATATAGAATTGACTGAGATATTATACATTTAGTTACCTGAAATAAATAAATATAAATAAGTAGGAACAAGGAAACAGTGGCATCACACACATATATGTGTGTCATCAATAAAATCAAATTCATATGTTACCCAATTAAGTCAACAGAATATAGAATTGACTGAGATATTATACATTTAGTTACCTGAAATAAATAAATATAAATAAGTAGGAACAAGGAAACAGTGGCATCACACACATATATATGTGTGTAGGTTTAGAAGCATTAAAAATAGAAATACAATAAACTACTTCTGTCAAACTTTCAAAGAACTATATGTAATATTATTCTTTGAAGTGTTTATGTTCTCCCAAAAAAGATATAGCCATTTTTATCCCACGTTAGACTGTAATTTTATTGAATTAAAGGATTATCCATATTACATGTATAGAGCATATGTTCATATAGCACATGCACGTGCCTATCAAATTAATATATCATATGTACATAGCATATGATCATATAATATATTCATGAAGTGATAGGCATAGCTTTTCTGAGTTTGTAACATGGTTTCGGTTTTATGGCCTACCCCAATTCTGCTTGGACATGACACTACAATTCTGCTGAGTGTTTTTGACAACCTTATCTGGGAGAAAATACACAGAATATCAGTTAACTTAAAATATGTAAAGGGATTCCCACATGTAAAGTCTATGTTACTCATCTTGACAATGCCTGCTTAGTCTACAAAATCTATTCAAGAAACCGCTTAAGGTATCTAAATTGCTATAAAAATGCAAAATAAGTCCAGAACCAGAACTATGATGTTCAGAAAGCCTCACATGCTGCCATGTAATCTAGAGCTGTTGGATAAGGATGCAATTATTGTCATTCTGGTGCTCCTTCAATTCCTTCTTGAAATTCTTAGCCATCTCTTGCAGCTAGCTCCACAGAAAGTCGGTCTTTTGTTCTTGCAATTGAACCCTCAACATGAAGCTCACAAGTTTCCTCTACTAGATATAAGATTCTCAGACAATGAATACGACTAAGTTCTACACACGTTTCAGCAGCTGAAAGGGAAAGGGGCAATGAACCTTGGCACAGATGTAGGAGAGCAGTCCTTTAAAGAAGCTAACAGAAAGATCAGGAATAGAGCAGGAAGAGAGGATAGACTCGTAGAAATCTAGGCACTAAAAAACTCCTTCATATACCATTGGGAAATACAGTATAGGAGAGGGCTAGCTACACTGCACTCTTTCACCTCTTCCATTCGAATGAGCCCCAAATCAAAAAGGGTTGTTTACCCCATACACCTAGGTTATATATTTGCAGAGTAACAGAACGTACAGAACATCAAAAGCAAAGTGGCAATGGTTGGTGAAGCATGGGCTTTTATAGATTGATAAACCAATTGGCACACCAACAGGACTAGAACCATGTCAGTCACCACCTGTCCAACCAAGGATTAAATGGTTGTTTTACATAGGATATGGTCCATTATGGTGAATAATAAATTACTACTATAAGGATATAAGCTTTTCCTGTGTTATTATTAGTGCGAAAGCATCTTGAAAACTTACTCCCGAGTCAAACTCCGTTCGACCCTGCCAATAGGCCACGTTAACATAGACATAAGTCGGATTTTCTGAATACAAATCAAACTCACCAACAAGTCAGCCTTGCATTCCCCACCAAGGAATGATACGAATGCGAAGATTAACTTATATAAGATGTGATCCATTATGGCAATGAGATCCATTAAATAAGAGACCTATAATGTGATCCATTGTGACAATTAGATCCCTTAAATAAGAGATCTAATGTGCGTTCTGAAGGTGGTTTAAGAAATGTTATTATAAGTCGCAAACTATCCCTCGAGCATGGTTAAGGGAATTGTGAAACCTGTCTTTTTAGTATTATTAGCTAACCTCTTTAGTATTATTAGCTAACCTCTGCTCAGACCTCCCGCTCGGACGCGTGTATAGAGCCCCAAGATTGATTCTCCGCTGATAAGTCAGACTCGCCAACACCAAGTCCGACCTCAAAGTGCATGAGGTAGGACCCTAACCGGTGAGGGGCTTGCAGACTGTTCATTTTCTAACTCCTGAGTTGAAGAAAAACTAACTGCTGTCTAATAAAAATGCCATAAGTTTAACAAAAACCCTCACTGCTGAGTTCAACTTAAAATCTTGCACTCCAGCTTATAGATGTTCACGAGCAGAATTTATCAGCGTTGCTCTGACGTCAAGGGATTAGATGGGACAGTCAAGGAATAAAACTCAGCGTTGCTTATAGAATTGAGCAACGAATACAGGACCCCTGATGATGAGCACTGAAAGACAAGAGCAAGACCTGAGACAATGATGAATCGAACAGATTACGAGTTGGTGGAATGCAAAGCCATTTTGGTTTCTTCTATTTCTTTTCCTTTAATTTACACAAATACTCAAAAATAAAATACAAATGGAGGCCGGCATCATGAACCTACGAAGCAAGCGCACCAGAAATGTTACCTTTATGGAAGCAAATAGTAGTAAGTTTCTAATCGTTTGTTCACCGTCACATTAAAAGAACCTCGAAAGAAAAACAAAGGATGCATACTTGGGGCATATTAAACAATATTGGACTAACCGAGATTCTTGTCAAGGGTCTTTGTGAACTGGTTTAAGGCCGGAGGAACCTTCAAACGCTGCTTCAATACCCTCCGCTGCCTCTGGATGCGAACGACCTTCGGCCATTTCACGAATCTGTGTAAATCCTTCTTTGGAGGCAGAGCTCCCCCAATCCCAAACTGCTTGGGCCGCTTTTCAAACAATGGATTGACAACCTTCGGAACCTGCCACGCACAACCACATCAATACAAACCCTAAAAAACGAGAACCTACTCCACCCGAATTAATGCAAAACCTGAAATGATTACGTGATAAGTACTTTTATCCTTCTCTCAAAAATAATAAGGGATCACAATAACCCAAAAACACAGAAGTCTTGAATCTACTAACCTTCTTCTTCGCAGCAGCCGGAGCCTTAACCCCTCTCTTCGGAGCCTGCAATCAATAGCCGAGCTCAGCAAACATCACAAAGCCCTTGTGGTTATCCAACATTAGCTACAGGAGGTGAACGAATGCATGCTTACCATTGCTGGAATCGATCTACTCCTCCCTGCCTCACGCTGCTAACTGACCTGGTACCTCCTTCAACGCGCACGTCAATAACAAAGTATTAAGTTGTTTGCTCCTTTTACAGAGCTCTTCTCCTCAACCCTAAACCCTAATTCTAAAACTCATAAAATTAATAGTAAAATTAATAATTAAAGTAAAATTAATGTAAAAAGTGAATAGTTTTTGAGTTTGACAATATATGGTTGTATTAAGGTTGTAACTTATAATTTAAATGGCATTTTTCACTAAATTTTTCATTTTAGATATCATTTTTTATATTTAACTATATAAGTTATTCATTTATACCCTATACTATTTCTTTCATTTATACCATATATCATTTTCATGAGAGGCAGTGTTAAATTTTTCATGTTAATTTTAACCAAAATCGAGTTTTAAAGTATATTTGGTTTATAGATTAGATTATATATATATCTATACATATAATTAATATAAATCCATCTTCAAAAGTGAAAAGAGATCAAATCTTCAAATCTTCAAATGTATTAGGTTTAAGAATCTATTTCATATATATATATATATATGGAAAAAAACATTAGTTTTTATAAATGAATCAGTACAAGTTTCATTATCATATATTTTAGCATAATGGTATCGGCATTTTAGAAATTTACAAAAACTAGCATCGTCCACAAATATCAAAATATCACAGTATGTCTGCAGAGCATGGCAGATATCTATCCACAGTCAGAATTCCATAAAGTAAAGGAAACAAACGACAAAATAAATCTAGAGGACGATAAACAATACATATAAGTGTTGTATGTTTGAGATTAGGACAATTTATCAAGTTGTGTACTTCCTGCAAAAAATATGGGCCCAAACTATTGCCATGGGAGTGGAAGAGTTGCCACAGCCATGAGCTCATCATGTGTAAACCTGCTAACGTCCATCGCACCCATCATCGTTGAGAGTCCCCTTTTAGACATTGTATCAGCAATAGAGTTTTGTTCCCTAGGGATGTGGACAAAAGAAATATGTTGGAAGGATTGCTTAAGTACCCTCAAATGGTCGAACCAACCCACTAGATGAGAAAGAGATATGGAATTTTTTCCATTCACATACTCTACGAGGAATTTTGAATCACCAAAAATCTGAAAATTTTGAATATGCAATTGTTTAGCATACCACATAAGCCCCCATAAAGCTAATGTTTTTGCCCTTGTGTTGGATCCAGTACCGCCATACCAATGTATTTTGTAGGGTCTCTCATATGAATATCTCAATCACCCTCCACATCCACAAACTTCAGATTGTGTTGCCTCGTTAAAGTAACTCGCAAGAAAATATATATGGTGTGGAAGGCATCGGACACTTATATCATGTGTCGTAGGATTAATGGCCACTTGCAACCCCATATGATTCTCAATGTTAGATACAATGCGGTTAGTATTAAGTGGATAATCATAAAAAATAATGGCATTCTAGGCGATCCATGATTCCCAAAAAATAATAAATGAAATGGCTCGTAATCGAATTTTTTTAGAACTTTTCCATATTAAACATTGTTCAATAGAAGTGTGAGAATGCAATGAGAGTTATTTAGAGGACCATAGCCATACCTGTGTAGCAATCGGACATATCAGTAAGATTTGTAGATCTGATTCCAGATCCGCCTTGCAGAAGATTCACCAACCAAGTCCATGAAAGCCCCATTTTTCCAAATTGTCCCAAGTCAACGTTTTGTTATGCCATACTAGCCAAGTATATAGAATCGTCTTATAATGGATCTGTAATTTCTAGAATTTGTTAAAGATACAACTGTGATTTAAGGCCATTTTCTTATTCAACATGTATAGGTAATTATCTGCCACCTTAATGGATCCCTTGTGTAGTTTTCCATCCCATATGATTTGGTCTCCCATCCCCGTCCTACATACGCCATAGTTGTTGATTTCATATATATTGATATCCCATATATCAGCAAAACTCCCATTTAAATTGATTTATGCCTTTGATCTCCAAATATGAAAGTTGTCCCACCATGTTTTGATGACTTGTGCCATGTAGAAGAGACCCCTATAGTATAGTATATTTATGATGTCTGCCTCCAATATATTTACCTAGGCCATTCCAACAACTTTATCTCTTCCAATGGTGATATTTTTGCCTGAGTCGATCGCCCAACAAATATGATCGAGGAAACTTGATCTAATTTTGTTGAAGTCATTCCAAATTTGTGATCCAGTTGTTTTTCCAATGAGACCTTCTATGATATAAATCTCCACTTGTTTGTTTGCTAAGTATTTTGCCCTGATAGTATCACTCCCTGAACTCTCACAAAAAAAGAGCTCGCCACAATGACTTCATCAACAGTGCCCTACCATACAAATTTATTTCCACGATGTCCCATCCCCCAAATTGTTTCGATATGGAAATCTTCTCCCAGCTGATGAGGTGGATTCGTGTCGTCCTGAGGCGGAACAAATAAAAATTTCCATGATGTTGCAGATTTTGTTTATTATAGTTGCAAGAAGACAATATAGGTGTGCCCAGTATATTGTTATCTGTTATAATACATATTGTGGAGTGTGACCATGCCACCCAAAGATAGACAATGATGCGTCCAACAATATACTTTATTTCATATTTTGTCAACAATCCATGACCAATCTAAATTCCTGTATTTGTTTGGTTTGATCTTATATCCCAAGTATGTAATGCCATCACACATGGGTCTTGAACTCACCCCGAATATGTTTACAATGTAATCAATCTCATCACGACTCCCACCATCATAATATAAGATGAATTTCTCAACAATAATAAAAAATCATTATGCCTCACTGAATCTGCAAAAGGTTTGATGAAGTGTATACCATTGTTGTCGTGATAATACCCCAAAGGCAAGGATGTCGTCGACAAAGAAACTACGATAAATATGAACTCCACAACCCATCTTCAGACTAGAGAAATTGCCCTCTGCTTAAGCCGCTCGAATGTGGTGGCTCAATCCATCCAAGACAAGGATAAAAATAAGAGGCGAGAGAGAAAATCCCTGGCAAAGACCTTTTCCAGCACCAAAGAATTTATATGGGTATCCATTTATGATGACAACATATTAGACCAAACACACATAGGCCATGATCCATTGTGTGTTATGTATATCTAGACCAATCCTAGAAAGGACAATGCGAAAGACCAGTCGAGGCAATCATATGCTTTCCGGAGATCAATCTTCATCACAGTTACGTTCAACTTCTTAGTGTGGATGGAGTGTAAGCATTCCTGGGCAGTTGCAACCACATCGTGGATCAATCTATTATGAAGGAATTCAAATTGTTCCTTGGAGATGTGTGAAGGGAGTATCAGCTTGAGACACCCAGCAATGATCTTCGATATAAGTTTATATGTGATTTTACATAAAGAGATAGGTCGGAAGTCCATAAAGGAGTCTGGTTCAAAAGTCTTAGGAATGAGGGCGATGAATGTCAAGTTTATGGCCTTAGAGATGTAGCCATGTTTCCTAGATGTCTCGACCATCATTAATAAATCTTCGCTCACTAGTTCATAAAAATGAAGGAAGAACTCCATTGTCCATTTGTCCAGCCCCAGACATTTGTCTTTTGCAAAAGATTTGAGAACCTTGTGTACTTCATCTAAGTCAATAGACATGTGTAAGATCTTATTATGTGCTCAATCAAACATAATGGGGTAGCCATCAGAACCCCAAATATGATCCTCAATCTGGACACCTTCTTTGGCCTTGTAGAAATTTTCAAAGAAAATATGTGCATGTTGTTGTATATTAGTGGTATTGTACACCTTATTATTGCTAGTGTCCCGAATATTCCAAATGGTATTTATATTCCTACAGCGATTTACATACCTATGAAAACAATTTATTCCGATCCCCCTCTTTGAGCCACAAAGCCTTGCTCTTCAGTCGCCAGGTGACTTCCTGAATGTGTAAAATCCAACATTTTTTCTCCTCCAACTTCTTCAATTTTTCAGTGAGTGTTGTGCAGGAAAATTGCCTCTGCAGACATAGGCGATCCCTCTAGCCCTAGGGTGGGTCCAGCAACAAGGGAACATGTTGGTTTCTAAATTCCTAGTTCATAAACGAAATGCGGATTGGAATAGTTGTCCTACCTGAATCCAATGCTCTTGACATAGAATGTTGCAGTGACCTCTCAATATTTGTTCTTCAAGCCTTGCACTCCGTTGGCAGCGATATTCACACACCTGCTCAAAGATCAAGCATACGAGCATACATGTTCATTTACAATTATCCAACTAGTCAAGGAGAGTCATAAACTTTGAATACTAACGTAAACAAAGATGGAACTAGAAATCAGTCATGTCATATTGATATATAAAAGGCAGTTTACAACCTGCGCCTTGACATTGTAGACCTCCTTTGATGGGTTCAGTCGGGCACATCTCCAAGCATTCATTCGTCAATTCAACTCAAAGAGGTGAAAGGCTCAAACTCTCTCTCACAACTATGGACTATTCTCTACTATCGGCTCTTGATCTATTCTAGCTAGCATAATCAATGGGATGAAGAGGAATTTATAGGAGTGGAAGAAGAGCTTTGGGATCCACTTATGGTGGAATAAAGGTCTATCCCTTTGGGAAGTTGCATTTTTGTAGGAGCTAGAAGGCCAAAGGGAGAAACTCGACCACATCCAATCGAACAAACATCCATGACTCCGCCCACGAAGCTGCTAGATCTTAGAAGCTTCATTTCCATATTAAAAAACCTTCCAAAAGTAGCTTGGCGTGGGGGATCTTCAGAGACAAAGCGACCATGGCACGAGGCCTAGTGCAAATCTGGCCATCGGTGCAAGGACGTAACTACAGAACAACGCCGACCCAAAAGTACATGTTTTTAAGGGTCTACTTCAGGAATGGTCCACAAAATAGGGAATGCAGGGACGGTGACAAAATGTTGTGTAACAGATGCCCCCTAAAGCATGAATTTCAAGAGAGAGGGAGGGGTAAAATGCTTTATGAGAACATGCCCAAACCAAAACGTCGTCGTCAGAGGGCCTGCAAGATCAAGTACGACTGAAATCTTTGATACATGAGTACAAGGTATGGGCGCAACCATCCATAAGAGAGAACATGTAATAAGATGCACGGTATGGACATAGCCATCCAGTGAGAAGGATCATAAAATATACTCAAGTATGGTCGCAGCCATCCAATCATAAGAGTCATGTACATAGTCATGACAAACCAAATCATCTCGTAGCCTGTATTTCATCAAAAAAGACCCAGGGTCTTGCGCTCTGTCCCGAACTGAACAAGTACGAATTCGGGCATGTGAATGAATAATCTGAAATCGAACATGCAAGAAATTCGCCTGATTACCAGTCGATGATGGAAGCTATTAACAGGCGCGAGAGAAACCACCAATAATGACAATGGTTCTCAAGGTATTGCTAGTACAATCCACGGAATGTGAACAATGAACTGGATACGAACATCCGCGAAATCACCCAATCGAAGGCCAATGATGAGAACCTGTCATCGAATGCGAAGAACTTGCCATTGAGGCATGCAAGCTCTAAGGTACCATAAGGGAGTCTCTATATCAACTTCCTGGATAATGAGTTGAAGTCTATAGGAAGTGATCGGTCGAAGGAGGGCCATAATGTTTCCCACATCATCGACACGAGAAAGAGGAAGAAGATGATAGTGAATCAAGATTGGACAGAGGATCAGGGGTTGAAAACTGCAGAAGGGACTTCTCTTGAACATATCGATGACACAACTCCAGAATTTGGCAATTTTTTACATCAAGGGATCTGAGGTCATGGTGACGAGGCAAAGAGCAGATAAGAGGTCAAAATGGATAGCCCAAACCCATGGAGGAAAAACGACGAATGTGGGATGTACCCAACCCGACACGAACTGCAAACAAGTGTCATATACAAGAGCGACATACTCCTGACACAACTGACAACTAGTTCCATTTTCCCCCACCATTTCTTGTGAGTACCCCAATTATTTTTGGAAACAAGCTTGAAGGGGATAACATATGTTTGTCATGTAAGTTTGTCCTTCAGACAAATCCATCCTAGTACATTTTACGAGCCCTGGGAAGGAGGAACTCGGTAACGTCATGGCAACAGCTTCCAATGTCATTTAGATTTAACGAGTCTCACAAAGGGAAAAATTGGTGTCCTTTTGTGTTTAGAGAGTTTGAAAAGAGACAGAAAATAAAACTCCAAAAGGTCCCTTTTCGTAGGTCGTCTCTCAGATCCGAAAAGGTAGAAAACAATATCTGAGAGAACCTCTTAGCCATGTTTGACTAAGGTATTCCTTTTCGTAAATAATTTGTCCCAACTCGAAAAAGGGGTAAACATATATTGGGCAGATGACGTTTCACAGCCTTTAGCGAGTTCAAAACAACAAGAGATCGAAAATCTTTTCATATTTTGAGATTCAAAAAAAATAAAATAAATATATATATATATATATATATATATATATATATAATAACTCTAGGGGGTGACTTTTTCGTGTTTTTACCGAGTCCAAAAAAAGTAATAAAATACAACTTTTTCGTGTTTTTACCGAGTCCAAAAAAAGTAATAAAATACAACTTGCTTCCTCATTGTTGCCAGTTTTAGGACCTATTGTTGCACAAGAAACAAACGTAAAACCCATTTTCAAGAAAAATAATAATTGAAAATGTGTCTAAAAATCTAATTAGGGTTAGAAAAGGTTATAAAATAACTCAATAGTAAAAAACAATTTACTTTTACCTTTTCACCTTCTTGTGAGCATTTTCACCATTTTTCACTGTGAATTTGGGGAGTTTACTACGGGCAATCCAGGAAGCCATTGACGAATCCACTTCTTCCAAGTCAGAGCCATGAACTTCCCCTATAATTTCATCCATTTTTTATATGGTTTCATGCTTTGATACATTTTGTGGAAGGGTTTTAAAAACTCTTGCCACGACAATCGATGTCGGTTCCCGGCATGGAGTCGCATCGATCTACACGATTTTTATACGGGGAAAGTGTCGCTCCCAAAAAAAATCAGAGTTTTCTCCAAAAATGTCTGTCAAAATTGGTTCAATTTTTAACATATGGCTAATGGAATCTCTGCATTTGGTTTTGTATGAAGAATCAGTAGTTGAAATGGAAATAGAGTGGAAAGAGCGGGAACACGGGGCAGAAGATGCACAGGCCCTAGAGAATGATGCATGCTTAGATGCTCTGAGGAACTGTGAGCTCCTTAAGTTTTTTCATGACCCCATGTCTAAGAGCTCAGTTAGAGCTATTGCAATACTTGAACAGTGTATGGGACATCAACCAAGAAAAATTCATCATCCATGACCAAGAATTGGAGATAGAAGTCTCTGACATCTACTTCATAACAAGATTCTCACGAAGGGGAGATCGAGCACTAATGACAGGTACTCGGATCCTTTGGGAGCATGGGCATGTTGATAGATAGGGCTTGTCCTAGAGCAAGGAAAGCACACAAGAGTTGTCAACTAGACATCCAAACAGTGCCCAACTTACCTTTGAGGGTGGTGTTGCATACCATTACTCGGGCTGCCGGATCTCAGGCTCCCCATGAAGCCACAAAGACACAAATCCAATTAACCATAGATTTCATGTCTCCGACAATCTTCAATTAGGTGGAAGCGATGACAATCAACATGAAACGTCAGCTGACCAAATGTAAAAATGGTAATCTGAAGTAGTTTGGGTACGGGTCCATCTTGATATCGTTCATCCTGGAACGGTTACCGATATTCCAGTGTCAGGAGGTGATTGTACCTATGCCACCAACACGAGAGCCGCAGATGGTCCGTTGGACTGAGTTGATGACTCGATCAAGGGGTGGGCAACATATGTTGTGGAGACAATATTTCTTTAACTGGTTGAGCCAACAACTCATCGTGGTGGAGGATTGGCATTATACCGGCATCGATTTCAGGGGTGATCTGAATCTCCCACTTCTAGAAGGGGACAATTGGGGCGAGGACAGAGGTAAAAACTCATTTTTTGGATTTTTATGAGTATTATGATTATTTTTTTTGTTTATATATGTGTGTGTGTGTGTTCTGATGTTTTCTCATGTGTTACAGATGTTGTACCAGAGAGACCCGCGGGAATGTCTCCAATATCTTGGAGGGTCCCAAGAGAGTTCGAAGTGGCCCCTCATGGTGAGGGAGGTGATGACAAGGAATAAATTTCACGTAACCTGGAGGGACTCACGAGCGAGATTCCAGAGTACGTGAGATTCGAGGACATTCCTCGTGCTTACCAATAGGACACTGTGGGGGTTTCCAATCGCATCCATCGATTGCTGAGATGTGTAGTATGGGCAGTGACGTGCTATCATGATCACGTCTCAGGATGTAACTGAAACACATATATATTTTTTGAACTATGATGTACAAACCGTCACCCAAGCAAATCGATATATATATATATATATATATATATATATATATATATATATATATATATATATATATATATATGCTTATTTTCCTATCTAAATCTTACTATGTGATGATGATTGCTTTTACAAATTCCGCAAATGTCTATCTAATACAATATTAGCTACTACATCAATTAACGTATTCCTTCTTCTGGGAATATGTTGATATGTAATATAATCAAAATTCCTTTCTAACGAACGAACACATAAATACATCCTTAAAATCTGAGGGTTTCTGACAAAATAAAGACCATTGAGTTGGAGAACAACAAGCTGAGAGTCTAGGTTTACAATTAATTCACAGATGTCGAGGGCAAGAACTTTGATAACTGCACTGTATTCAGCGATATTGTTATTTGTATTTCCTAGACAAATGCCTTGAAGGTCTAATAACTCACCGTTAGGATCATAAATTTCCCAAGCCACAGAGGATAGGTTCCGGGTATTGTAGGAGGCACCGTCAGCGAAACCGACATAAGGAGTGACAAACATCTACACAGTAAGCAAAGACATAATAAGCAGGAAAAACTGCTCTCAAATCACACCAAGCCAAAAATGTGGTAAAATAAGAATGGTTTCATTTTTACACAAGCTTGGAAACATGGAAAACTATGCTTGGAATTGGTTTCATTTTTACACAAGCTTGAAACAAAGATAAACTATGCTTGAAAAGGTTTGCATGCCCCCAACATGGTGACTCAATTCGAGGTACATGCCCCCAAGCTTCAACGCATTCGCTTGAGAGAATTTTCAGTTACTAACATAAGGATGGGGTGAAGGTTCAATTACAAGATCAAGGGAAAGAATCGATTGGGATCTTATGAGATTTGATCAAAGAATCGAATTGAAAAGGGAACGTGTTTCATTTTTTAAAGAGGTTGACACATTAAAAGAACTATCCTCATGACACCTTGTTTCATTTTTTTAAGTATATTGACACAAGAAAAGGAAATATGCTCCGACGACCTGATCAAGACATAGAAAGAGTCATGGCTTCTAAGAGGTTCTTATCTGATGGGAGAACAACATCTCGGAAATCACGATCAAATGCCCCCATTAGACGGTACGTGGCGGTACTATCACTGGATGAGGGCAATGAACAAGTGGTCACATAATTAACTTGTGGCAGGGAAGATATCACCAGCAAGTAAGGACCAGGAAGGGATGACGGTAACCTAGATGTCACATCAGGACCATAGAATGAAATTTGATCGATGGTCACAATCTGACATTCGTGTGGAAAACAAATCATAGGAAAGAGGGATGAGACAAGTGCTCCCATGGCATAAGCATAGTAGAGCCCCAGGAGTAAGTTACAATACAAGGGGCCTTGGACAACCATCACGTCTATATATACAATCTTTCCTCCCAAAGTAATAGGTAACTTCAGAAGGATCCCTAATCGTTGACTAGTTCCTCTGTTAAAAGCCAACAGATTTTGAGTAACGGACATAAGTTGCGGAGAACCGAAAGATTTCTAGGTAGTTGAGGACAAGATACTAACCAACGCATCTTCATCTATAATCGTTCTCGGTATGACCATATCGTAGGCCTGTACAGTGATCTCAAAGGGCATGTAAGAAGGAAGACGGTATCCCGTGAATCGACTCCAATCAAAGGATGCGACCAAACTACATGGAGGGGGTTCCATAAGAATAAGAGGATTATCCCCTTGCGTTATGGGAGCGGAAAGACCATCCTCTTGCACTCCGGGAATGAGAGAAGGAAGATCACTTTCTGCGACTGTGGTGACGGGAGTTAGAGGATTACCCTCCTGAATCATGGAAACGAGAGAATTGCCCGCCAATCTCAGGGAATCAGAGGAAACAAAAATAACCCAATTGGGATGAGACCCACTCTCAACAGAAAAGACCTTCTGAATTGTAGATGGAATCAGGTCGACCATTCTCACAACCAATGATTGGTTATAAATGGACTCAAGGGACTGACTTTCAGAGAGAGTGGAATTGACCGGAGATGAATCCCTATTAATGACTTGATCAAATGTTGGAGGACCCTAAGAAAACTTCTGATAACCAACCATAAGACAGGATTCATAAGCCGAAAGGGTATCCAATACTTTAGAAGCCTCGCCCATATAAGGATGGAGATGAATGGGATGGTTCCCTTCTCACGACCTACAGGGAGTTTTGATCTTACCCTGTTTCTTACGAGTCTTATTATCTTTAGCCGAAGGCTCATCATTAGCGTGATGCCCTGAGGTTGATGATGAAGGATGAATCGGGCCAACGAACCACACTTCTAACACCTTGGGAATACCAGGGCAATCATGAAGAAGGTGGTCACCCTCACATAGCTTACAAGGGAATTTAATTTTACGGGATGAAATAGGAGGTTTTTCGATATTAGTTGCATGGGTAGCAATAGTTGTTGTTTTCCCCCCTAACTTATTTTCCTTCTTTTTCTTCGAATTCTTCTTCTTCTTAGCCACATGGTTACTACAATCTAGACTTTCACCAGGCGAAGAGGGAGAATGAGGTGAAGAAATAGGCGAAGAAGGTGAGGGGTCAACCTTAAGATCAACATGGGGTTGACATGGTTCAGGCGGAGGATAACTCGGTTGAGAGACAGTTGGTATATTCAACACTACAAGGGTTGAAAATAACTAGGTAGACCAATGGTTAATCCCGGGAGGGACAACGTTGCCATATATGAGGCACCAACATTTCCAAAAGAGGGAAACAAACTAGGATTCCCATCTGAGGGGACCCCTAGGTTGATGGACTTTGGAAACGTCGCTATTGGAATCAACCCTAAAGAATCACTAAGGAATATAACTTTAACCAGGAATATTTCGTGGGCAGTAAATTTTACAACATTGAAATAAGACTCTTCCTTTTCATGTTGTAAGAGTCGAGAAAAGGACACAAGGTGACTCTAGTCACTTTCGGTTTGAAAGAGCTCGAAAGGACAATTTCTCGATGATCTTTTCAAATTTAAAGAGTCACGGAAAGATCAAAATGACTACTCAGGAACTCTAGGCAAAAGGGTGTACCAAGCCCCCGTGAACTGCAATATACATCTTGGAAAATGAATATACCAAGGACTTAACGTACGTGCAAGTAGTCTCCCCGAATATTGTGTTCCGTGTATCACAATTACAGGGCGACAGACTCGGCTTCCTACAGATAAAGGATTGCAACCTAAAAGGGTCTCCCTTTATATGTGCGACGGTACGGGGAGAACAAGTCCATACTAGCGCTGTCTAATGCAAGATTTCGAGCGACAAATACTAGGTTTATTGACGTCGGAACACGTCACTAGCCTAGACCTCTAAGTGTGAGCATTAAGTTTCAATGCTTCCTTAGGTTGATTGAGTAAATTTTATGGTTTGTCTTGAAATCAAGTTTCAATTTCAAGGCCCTACCGAATGTTACCTCAAATATCTAATTTGAAACTATATGAGAGAAAGAATATCATTTCATTTCGATGAAAATATAGCTAAGTGAAGGATAGAGGTTTGCAACAAAGCATTAGTCAATCAAGTGCAAGAATGACACTTTCCCCTATGCTACTAACATAGCCAAATCAAAAAACGAAATTTGTTGCAAACTTCTATCCTTCACTTAGCTATATTTTCGATGAAAATATAGCTAAGTGAAGGATAGAGGTTTGCAACAAAGCATTAGTCAATCAAATGCAAGAATGACACTTTCCCCTATGCTACTAACATAGCCAAATCAAAAAACGAAATTTTTTTCTTTTGTCTTTCACTTTCCAATGAAAAAGAGAAACTAATAATGCAAAAGAGTACTTTTCATTTCTGAATGAGAAGGAAGAATGCAAATATTTTGCTCTTTGTATAACGATAAGCAACAATGCAATGCTACAATAAAAAAACAAATACTAGTTTCGAGTAGCTTTAAATGAGATCGTCAAAATATGAAGAGGTCAAATCCAAGAAAACGTAAACATGCACTCAAAACTAGACATGCATTTCCTCACACAAATAAAGGGCTTTTAAGTCGACTCAAGGAGCAATGTGATCTATGCTCGGGGTGATGGAGGAGCAATCAAATAGACACAGAATGAAAACTTGACAACCCTACCTCACGTACAATCAATTGAAAAGGCCAAGCAACCACATAAAAGGTTGAAAATGAACGACTAAACTGACTCATAAAAATATCAAAGACTTGACGAACACGAGACCACATGAATAGTTCGAAACACCTATAAACCCTATGATGGATAAGCCATTGTTCAAATGAGAGATAACACAAACTGGAAAGAATGAGACAATTGAGTCAGGAAACAAGAGCTAGATGTATCAATCCAAGCAGAAAAAACCAATCTAAAGGACAAGGCACACTGGAAACTCAGTGGAAAAGGCCCATAATTCAATCCTATAGGAATCGACGCAGTTGTTCAGTAGCATTCGGCCCCGAGCAAGAAAAATGGCGCCTGTGTTAAAGACAACTCGCGCTAATGGGTGCAACTGTTAGATAATTAGCAGTGTCGAGCTAGGAAACTAAGGAAAAAAAGGGAGCTTGGTGAGAGAAATCGGGCTTATCACTCTAGAAAAAGGCTAAATTGCTAAAAGCAATCAAACAAGCAAAAACAACAAAGAAACAACAATTTGGCCAAAGTTGGGCTAACAATAAAAAATTCAAAACAAATAATAAGAGACAACAGGAATTGACATCCCCAGTATGGTCACCAACTTGTTCTACAGGAAAATCCCCTATGCGGGCAAAGGCGATCTCACTAGACCTAGGGTGGGCCTAGCAACAAGGGAACAAGCTGGTTTCTAAATTCCTAGTTCATAAACGAAATATGGATTGGAATAGATGTCCTACCTCAATCCAACGCTCTTGACATAGTACATTGTAGTGACCTCTCGATCTTTTTTCTTCAAGCCATGCGCTTCATTGGTAGTGATATTCACACACCTACGCAAAGATTAAGCAAACACTAAAAGCATATGAGCATACATGTTCACTTACAACTATCCAACTAGTCAAGGAGAGTCATAAACTTTGAATATTAACATAGACAAAGATGGAACTAGACATCAGTCATGTCATATAAATATATAAAAGGGAGGTTATAACCTACACCTTGACGTTGTAGAACTCCTTTGACGGGTTCAGTCAGGCACGTCTCCAAGCATTCATTCGTCGATTCAGCTCAAAGAGACGAAAGGCTCAAACTCTCTCTCACAACTATGGACTATTCTCTACTATCAGCTCTTGGTCTATTCCAGCTAGCAGAATCAATGGGATGAAGGGGAATTTATAGGAGTGGAGGAAGAGTTTTGAGATCCACTTATGGTGGAAGAAAGGTATATCCCTTTGGGAAGTTGCATTTTTGTAGGAACTAGAAGGCCAAAGGGAGAAACTCGACCACATCCAGTCGAACAAACATCCATAACTCCACTCACGAAGCTATTAGATCTTAAAAGTTTAATTTCCATATTAAAAAACCTCTAAAAGTAGCTCGGTGCGGGAGCTCTTCAAAGACAGAGTGACCATGGTGCGAGGCCTAGTGCAAATCTGACCATTGGCGCGAGGACATAACTACACAACATCGTCGACCCAAAAGTACATGTTTTAAGGGTCTACTTCAGGAATGGTCCACAGAGATTTTGTTCCTGACACGTTAAGGGATGCAATGACATTCATTATGATGTGTAGCAATACACAAGGGTCACTATAATGATACTTCAGTATTCGGAATAGGGAATGCAGGGACGATGACAAAATGTTATGTAATAGTGAGAGATTTGGATGCTTGTCCACGATCCATTAATTTCCCCAGACATTCAGTTTCCTCCATAATGTGTTGTCGTTCAATATACAGGGCATTCTTCTTATGCATCTCCCATATTCGTACCTTTGTTTTCAGAGTTTGGAGCTTAGAATGGACAATGTCCATGGGAGATGTATTCAACTCCAAATGCGTTGAGCCCCATGTATCATGAACCAAAGTATTAAAATCAACATCCTTGATCCAAATTCAATTGAATTTAATTGGTATGACCATTCTAAAGGCTCTCTTCTCCATTGTAGGGTAATAGGTATATGATCGGAGAGGAATATCTTCAAGACTCTAGATTGAATAAAACCCATTCGAGCAGAGAGGTTTTCATGTACCATAAACTTGTCCAAACGTTTAGTAATATGTTGTTCCCTCGGTCTATCATTATGCGAGGTGGGGGATATAGGGGAGGGATTAATATCCATAAGGTTTTTTTCATAAAATAATATTTGAAGTATGTCTGCCATTGGGTCCAATTTACTGTGAACACCCCACACCTCACACGATAATAGGGTGGCGGTGAAGTCGCCCGCAACAATAAGTGATCCCAATTTCATAATGTCGCTAGCTTCGAGTCAATCCCAAAATGTAGCGCGAGTCAATCTCAATAATTGGTAAATCATAAGTGAAGATGGACATAAAGTTATTTATAGATAGGGTAAAGGGAATTTTCATAGTATATAGTTAATATGTATTTCCTCATAAAATATTATGAACTTATTAAGGAATACATTGACAATATCCAGTCAAATTAAAAAGGTTAGTTAAACATTGTGATTTAAGTTGATTAATATATTGTTAATATATTGTTGTGGTAAGAGGCGCTTTCCAATGAGATATGGAAGAGATGTTGTAATGTATTGTCCTATATTATTAAACACTTTGACTCGGTTAAATTACCTAAAAAAAATTAGGTAAAATATTCAATTTATTATCTCAAAGTTTTGACAGCCCATGATTTTGTCTCTATATATATATATATAACCAGACTGGATCGATCTTAACTCTCGATCTACCAAGCGCCAAGAGGGATGAAACCTCTTAAGGTGAAAATTTCTTTTAAAGTGAAAAGATATTTGATCCTTGTGAGTGCTTGGTAGATCTCGAGTTATATACATTTATAGTTATATGTTTTTTGCCCGTATGGTTCATTGGTAAGGCAGTTTGATTCCATGTGGCACTTGAATAATCTAGATTTAATATGCACATAATTCATTGATAAGGTAGTATGTTCCTATGCACACACGTATAATTTGATCTCATGTGCCACTGAAATGGTCCAACCATACCTTTCATTATGAAACTTATACGATTGGAAAATAACGAATAAATAAGACCACAAAACACACACCATGGTTCATTAACCTTTCCACTTATCATTTATTGTGACATGTGGCCATTAGCAAGTTTCATATAAAATTTATAATCATATTAGTAAATGTGAAAATATAACATCGATTTTGTAACACCCCTTACATACCCCAGTTTTTTTGTAAATATTAAATGGTGATTGTATAATGCCAACGTGGAAATAATGGTTGCTTAAGACATTGTGTAGTTATAAAATAAATATAGATATTAAATTTTAATCGGTTGGCTTGAGGAGAGTGACACACGTATCTAGCCTATATCCATATTCAAGTGCGAAGAGGGATCAAATCTATTTTCCCTCTCGGAGCTTCGTAGATTTGAAGTGGAGATGGATCTAGGATTGTATTTATTTGCATTTAAAGTTATTTGCAAATACATTAAAGGGTTTTTTCATAGTACGTAGTTAATCCATATTTATTTGTAAAGTATTATGATATTATCAAGGAATAGATTAAAATAGTGACATACGATCAAATCAAACAAGTAGTTAAACATTACAATATATGTTGACTAATATACTATTGTGTTGAGAGATGCTCTCTAGCCCAGTATGGAAGAGTATTGGCTGGAGATACTCAACATAGGTCGGAAGTCCATAAAGGAGTCTGGTTCAAAAGTCTTAGGAATGAGGGCGATGACTGTCAAGTTTATGGCCTTAGAGATGTAGCCATGTTTCTTGGATGTCTCGGCCATCATTAATAAATATTTTCTCACTAGTTCATAACAATGAAGGAAGAACTCCATTGTCCATTCGTCTGGCCCCAGACATTTGTATTTTGCAAAAGATTTGAAAACCTTGTGTACTTCATCCAAGTCATATAATCAACCTAGATCCATCTTCAAAAATGGAAAGGGATCAAATTTTCAAATCTATTTTCCCTCTCAATAAGTGAAGATTTGTAATATTCCCAAATTTTCACATGATATTTGGAATATTAGAGTTCTTAATGAACCTACTTAATTAAGTAAATAAAAGGGTGGAGGGACCCTTAATCCTCAAGATGAACAAATATCCACTCTTTATGTGTGAATGTGGATTAATTAAGCCTAGATCTACATAATGAGGCAGTGGAGCCACTACTAATGTGAATGGAATTGGAGATCATGTCTCATTAATGAGATACATCAGGGAGGCTGATACAGTCAACTAAGATCTTGGAAGGAATGAAACAGAAGATCATAGAGAATTCATGACGAAGTGATGGAGGAAGTTGTTCAATTAATGCACACGTGATGGAGAGGGTATACATTGCACCTAGACATGATGGATGACTTGGAGAGACAACGCAGTCAAACATGGAGGATCCTGTGCACATGCACAACGCAGTTTAGACGAGGGCCAAGGCATGGGAAGGCTCCAAAACTATATAAAGGAGATGAAGGAAATAACGAAGGCAGGCTATTGATTGTAAATTTTGAGGTATGTTTAGATATGGAATTGTCATGTGACATTACATTGCTCTCTTGGGCTATTTAGCAAAGATTGCAAGTGTTGTTTAGCATAGGGTGTTCCTGGTCGAGAATCCCTCCTCTTTCATTGAGTGATCTCTTGGAAGAGGTTTGTACTTCATTCCACATCAAGCATTAGTGCCACTTATCATTTCCATCATCTGCATAACATATACCTTCATGAATTAATAATTTCTGAAGATCAATTTGGTAGGTGGAGGTTGTCTTCAGTATTTCAGCTAGAGAACTAGTGTAGGTTTATTCCTATCACCTTGGGCTTGAAGATCAGCGTTCCCAGGGGTTCATTTTAGATCCGAATTAGGCCAAATGTTCTTGAACTCCCATGTTAGCACACCATCTAGAATTACGATGTCCATCATTATAACATCCAAAGAGGAAGGAAGTTGCTAGGCATTTCAAACTATAATCCCGTGAGGGATCATCCCTCACCTCGCCATCAAAAGTTTTCCATCACTGAGTCTATTTAAGCATATTTCGTATAGTATAAAGCATCTCCTCTTGTACAATGCTTATGGCACCAGATATTCATTTGCCGTGTGAATCAAGGAGGAAGAAGAGGAGACAAGATCTCAAGCTCCTAGCTCAGAGATCAAGGAGGGATCACTTCATAGTCTATATGTTTGTAGGAAATATTGCAAACCATATTTGGATCATATCTACCTTTCGATCTCAGAACCTAAACAGAGCAAAGGATCAAACTCTAGGAGGGTGATTTTCCAAAGTTGTAGATCTCGGGAAAATCCTTTATGGGTTATCTTGGGTTCCCATCACATTGGCCAGATTTTGAATCTTGGCATCATCAGAGCTCCTGAGCTCCCTAGATCTACATTTCCTTTTGAAGCAGTTCATTCATATCTTCAGCAAAAGGAAAAACGCAATATTACTTCCTGTAAGCTCACCAGTTATGCACTGCTAGTTGCAGCACCATTGTAGGGTGATTCTAGGCCATCTCTTGCGCTAGATCTACTCATTTTTTGTACATTGTGTAATTGATTCATCTCCATATAATAAAATGGCTTAACTTCTCTATAAATTATGATGTTGTCTTGAGACTTATTGTTTACTTAGTTGCAGTTCTTATATTGTGTTTAAGAACTACTGCATTCTCCCTTTTGGGATATTACAGTGGTATCAGAGCATGATCTTTGCCTCAACTTGTGGACACTTCATCTTTTTCTTCAAAAGAAGAAGCAGATAGATGAGCTCTATCATGAAGGAGGATTGTAGTTTTGCCACTCCACTCTTTAGATCCATGCAAGATCTCTCCAAAGAGGTTAATCAAATGAAGAGACAAAGGCAAAAAGAAGATCCAAAAAGAAGATTTGACGAGGAAGGTCCAAGCACTTCCTATCAGCAAAGAAGAAAACCGGAGAATCATAGATCTCCTCATAGATCCAATATGCCCACTTTCTTTGAAGAAGGTGAAGGGTGTAGAAATTAAGAAAGGAAAGAACCCGAGACTCATGAGACTCTCAGTCTATATCTTGAAGAGTACAAGGAATAGTCTAGAGCCTTCAAAGAGAGTTTAACTCTCCAATAATTCTTTGAACTCGAAGAAGAAATAAGATCCCATAGTAGCAATAGAAGGAAGAGGCATAATAGATTATACTTGCCTACAGTTGATGGATCTTCCTCAAGCAAGTTAAGGCTTGGAGGAAAGAGTTAGATGCATTTTTCAGGCTACATCCTGTGGCTGAAAAAGAGGTTGTCCAAATTGCAGCACTTCATCTTTTAGGTGAAGCCAATGATTGGTGGTTTAGTCACATGGAGCATGCAAAGGTGAGAAAATATTCAAAAAAAAAATTCACAAGTTGAGGAAGAAGTTTGAGGTGAAGAAGACAGAGATGTACCACAAAGGGACATTTCCAAAGGAGAATGTCAACCTGTCACTCTGGACAAGAGGTCACTACATTCACCACCAGCTACAGAAGTACTTGCATCTAGAGAAGAGACACTTGCAACCTTGCAAGATAGTCTCGAGCTCTTGACACATAGAGTCCCATGCATGATTCAGAAGATGCATGAGGAAGAGGAGGAAGTTTCCAGTGCTGGTACATTGGTAGAAGAAAAACCATATCTCTTACCAACGGTTGGAGACACCATTGTCCCGGTTGGAGGAACTCTTGTGTTCTATCCAGAGGTTCCCGCACATCAGTTGATCCAAGGTATGCATACACATTCATCACATATTGTTTCAGTAGATCTTATTGAAACTTATGGGGACATGCCATCAGGGTCAATGCATAACCAAGGGTTAGAACAAAGTGCTGATTTGAAGCAGCAAACTATCACAACACAAAGGAACCTTGATCTAATCAATATGGAGATAAGCTATCCCGCTTATCATGGGATGACCCATTCAGAACCTTTGAGTCAAGTGTAGATTTTCAGAAGAAGGGATGAGCATGATCCCAATGTACAATGACCGGTTATGAGATTAGTATTGTAGCTTGCTTTGAGACAACATATGTATTACGTCGGCAGATCTACAACGTTAGTAACAAGATAATGAAGTAGACCCATTATTTGGAGCATTCTGAAAGGTAAATGCCTTCACTCAAGAAGAAATGGAGGTTAAGATGATGTGAATGGTAGACATCTTGAGATGAGAAATATTTTCTCCTTTCTTGATGACACTTTCTCAATGAGCATCTCACAGCTCAAAAAGAGACTTCTACTTGCAGCAGATCCATAACATTATGTAGAAATTTGAATAATAGATTAATTATTCACCGAGATTATCCTGATTACACACTATTTAAGCTTCATGCATAATACATAACCTCTTCTACAATTGATCATCAATATGCAGAAACAGAAGCAGTCGCATGCGCACATAAACAATAATCAAGCACACATATCAACACAGTATGTAATGGGGAAAGCGATAGCTGAAAACCCCCAACTATCTGTATAATATAATGATAGAGAACATGTAACAATACATAGCACAAAGCTCTCACAGCTCTCAGCACTATCTCACATGCTACACACAAACTAGCACGGAAGATGAACAAGTCACAGGTTCAAATCTCCTCCACAAGTCTGCCTGCCTCTACTGCGCAATCCAAGATGAGAATGAATGAGATCCAAGTTCGAATCCCCTTGGCTTGTACTACGTAATCCTCATTGGCAATCTCAATCAATGTGTGTGCACATCTCATGCACAAGTATAGTCACAACTGATAGCCACACTCACGCTTTCACCCACCTCTAACACTGGTCTCCACTGAACTGTCCATGCATTGCAGTTAACTGATGTATTATTTAGTTGATTTATGAGTTAATAGTTAGTGAATTAATTAATAATTAATTCACACCATTCATCACTAGTGTATTTTTCAGTTAGACTAAATACAACTAGTTCAACTAAGTTAAACCGAACACAACTCCACCAACTGTCTCATCAACTCCACCAAACTCTGCCACATGAGTTCTAACTGAAGTCAACTATGCAATAGCTCAACTAACCCTTAGGAAAAGCGTATTTCCTTCTGTCAGCTGCATGTGCCACATCCAAGCATCAAACTGAAGTGCTCCAAGAGGATAAGATAATGTTTATAGTCTAAATATTATTAAGGGTTAATAATATTCGACTGTTCTATTTTTAGCCCGGCAGTCTAAAAATAGATTCCGCCTAATGTCTAAAAATAGAGGTCCATATATTTTTACCAACTTGACCAATCATCCATAAATAGCATCCTGCAACTCATAGACCATGATCCATATGTCTAAAAATAGACATAGTCTAAAAATAGACTTTGCGACAATAATTACTTGTGTGGCCCCCACCTAGTTTAGGTGATCACTTTCCAACTAGGATCAGGAAAGATGTTTCAAGATGCCTCCTTCACTATTTCTTGTTGCAATATTCAACACATTAGTGGTTTTGGAAGGCCATGGATGAGAAGAAGGTCTCATTAAGAGATCTCATTGGAGGTGCACTTCAACATTTCATGGAGTGAAAAGTTCTTAATCAGATTGAGGAGGTCGGTGTCTTACAATGGGAGGATACCAAGTTTTTGCAGAATGAGATCCATCATCCACATTGGGATGAATGGTTGATAGTATGGAGCAAGGGGTTTCCAAATCACTTGCAGATCTTTGATATAGGGCAGCAAGAAGCATGGCTGCGCTGGTTGCTCTTGGGTGAGTATGGATACCACTCAATGAGTCATAATTTTCTGATTCATGCCTTGCACATCACTGGAAGAATGCATAAGAAGAAGGCATGGTTACTTTGGTTGTTGATGAGAGAGTTTGGACATCACATGATATATCTTATGTCCATGTATTTACTCTTGTTTGGGATATGTCTCATGTCTTTACATGTATTTTTGTTTCGAGTGTATCTCATGTTCATGTATGTACTTGGGGTTGGGAGAAAGCATAACTCTCACGTGATGTGGCATAAGGGAGCTTGTCTGTATTATGTTGATGAGACATCTCAAGGAGGCAACAAGAATCCTTGTTGCTTTGGTTACTATTGGGAGAGTATGGGTTGAATTCTTCCCATACATTTCATGACATTTTTGGAGGATAGCAACAGGAGGCCTTATAGCATTGGCTTCTGTTGGGTGATTATGGTCATTGTACATGGTGTAATGATGATGTGATGGGGCATCAAGATGCCTTATTAAGGTAGCTTCTCTTGAGAGAATCTGGCCACTACATTTGGTACAATGATGATGTGGTATGGTAGCAAGAGGCATTGTTGAGATGGCTTCTTTCGAGAGAGTATGGCTCTCGTATTCTCATTGATGTTGACTTGGCATGGCAACAAGAAGCATTGTTGCGGTGGCTTCTTTTGAGAGAGTATGGCTCTCTTACTTGTTTTCATGATGATCTAGCATAGTAGCAGGAGGATTTGCTGCGTTGGTTGTTATTAGGAGAATATGGTTTGACATTTTTCATGTTTTCCCATATGTCTCTACTTCTTGTTTTTCACTATGATGATGTGATGTTTGATTCCTACATAGCCAACATGGCTAATGATGAGGACATTGATAGATGTAATCTACTCTATGTATCATGGGTTGGAGAGATAATTCATGAGTTGGGACTTTCCACTTTGGGAATGAACCACTTCATTTTATGTATCTCATGTATAGAGGAGAACTTTGGTCATCATATGGTTGCCACTTGGAGATTCATTGATGAGGAAGGGTATCTAACTTTTCAGTTGGAAGGCAATTCTAGACATTCTAGAGAGGCGAGCTTTGGAGTTGGACATACATGACACATTGGACACGTATGGGAAGGCCTTCTTAAGCACGAGGATGCCATTTGGAGGGAGGATGTTTGTTGTAGCATCCACTTGTTGCAGTTGCTTGAGGACAAGCAACATTTTTCCGGGGAGGACTGTAATATTCCCAAATTTGCACATGATATTTGGAATATTAGAGTTCTCAATAAACCTACTTAATTAAGTAAATAAAAGGGTGGAGGGACCCTTAATCCTCAAGATGAACAAATATCCACTCTTTATGTGTGAATGTGGATTAATTAAGCCTAGATCTACATAATGAGGCAGTGGAGCCACTACTAATGTGAATGGAATTGGAGATCATGTCTCATTAATGAGATACATCAGGGAGGCTGATACAGTCAACTAAGATCTTGGAAGGAATGAAACAGAAGATCATAGAGAATTCATGACGAAGTGATGGAGGAAGTTGTTCAATTAATGCACACGTGCTGGAGAGGGTATACATTGCACCTAGACATGATGGATGACTTGGAGAGACAACGCAGTCAAACATGGAGGATCCTGTGCACATGCACAACGCAGTTTAGACGAGGGCCAAGGCATGGGAAGGCTCCAAAACTATATAAAGGAGATGAAGGAAATAACGAAGGCAGGCTATTGATTGTAAATTTTGAGGTATGTTTAGATATGGAATTGTCATGTGACATTACATTGCTCTCTTGGGCTATTTAGCAAAGATTGCAAGTGTTGTTTAGCATAGGGTGTTCCTGGTCGAGAATCCCTCCTCTTTCATTGAGTGATCTCTTGGAAGAGGTTTGTACTTCATTCCACATCAAGCATTAGTGCCACTTATCATTTCCATCATCTGCATAACATATACCTTCATGAATTAATAATTTCTGAAGATCAATTTGGAAGGTGGAGGTTGTCTTCAGTATTTCAGCTAGAGAACTAGTGTAGGTTTATTCCTATCACCTTGGGCTTGAAGATCAGCGTTCCCAGGGGTTCATTTTAGATCTGGAATTAGGCCAAATGTTATTGAACTCCTAGCAGCAGTAATTCCATCTAGAATTACGATGTCCATCATTGCAGATCCAAAGGAGGAAGGAAGTTGCTAGCATTTCAGCTAGTAATCCTGTGAGGGATCATCCCCTCACCTTGCCATCAGTATTTCCATCAGCCTGGAGTCTATTGAAGCATATTTCAGTAGGCATAAAGCATCTCCCTCTTGTACAATGCAGTTTCTATGGCAGCTGCATATTCATTTGCTGCAACTTGAAGGAGGAAGAAGAGGAGACAAGATCTCAAGCTCCTAGCTTGTAGATCTGAAGGAGGGATCAGCCCTTAAGGCTCAGATATGTTTGTAGGAAATATTGCAGCCATATTTGGATCATATCTACCTTCAGATCTGTAAACCCAGCAGATAAAGGATCAAACCCTAGGAGGGTGATTTTCCAAAGTTGTAGATCTGGAAAATCCTTTATGGGTTATCTTGGGTTCCCATCACATTGGCCAGATTTTGAATCTTGGCATCATCAGAGCTCCTGAGCTCCCTAGATCTACATTTCCTTTTGAAGCAGTTCATTCATATCTTCAGCAAAAGGAAAAACGCAATATTACTTCCTGTAAGCTCACCAGTTATGCACTGCTAGTTGCAGCACCATTGTAGGGTGATTCTAGGCCATCTCTTGCGCTAGATCTACTCATTTTTTGTACATTGTGTAATTGATTCATCTCCATATAATAAAATGGCTTAACTTCTCTATAAATTATGATGTTGTCTTGAGACTTATTGTTTACTTAGTTGCAGTTCTTATATTGTGTTTAAGAACTACTGCATTCTCCCTTTTGGGATATTACAGTGGTATCAGAGCATGATCTTTGCCTCAACTTGTGGACACTTCATCTTTTTCTTCAAAAGAAGAAGCAGATAGATGAGCTCTATCATGAAGGAGGATTGTAGTTTTGCCACTCCACTCTTTAGATCCATGCAAGATCTCTCCAAAGAGGTTAATCAAATGAAGAGACAAAGGCAAAAAGAAGATCCAAAAAGAAGATTTGACGAGGAAGGTCCAAGCACTTCCTATCAGCAAAGAAGAAAACCGGAGAATCATAGATCTCCTCATAGATCCAATATGCCCACTTTCTTTGAAGAAGGTGAAGGGTGTAGAAATTAAGAAAGGAAAGAACCCGAGACTCATGAGACTCTCAGTCTATATCTTGAAGAGTACAAGGAATAGTCTAGAGCCTTCAAAGAGAGTTTAACTCTCCAATAATTCTTTGAACTCGAAGAAGAAATAAGATCCCATAGTAGCAATAGAAGGAAGAGGCATAATAGATTATACTTGCCTACATTTGATGGATCTTCCTCAAGCAAGTTAAGGCTTGGAGGAAAGAGTTAGATGCATTTTTCAGGCTACATCCTGTGGCTGAAAAAGAGGTTGTCCAAATTGCAGCACTTCATCTTTTAGGTGAAGCCAATGATTGGTGGTTTAGTCACATGGAGCATGCAAAGGTGAGCAAATATTCAAAAAAAAAATTCACAAGTTGAGGAAGAAGTTTGAGGTGAAGAAGACAGAGATGTACCACAAAGGGACATTTCCAAAGGAGAATGTCAACCTGTCACTCTGGACAAGAGGTCACTACATTCACCACCAGCTACAGAACTACTTGCATCTAGAGAAGAGACACTTGCAACCTTGCAAGATAGTCTCGAGCTCTTGACACATAGATTCCCATGCATGATTCAGAAGATGCATGAGGAAGAGGAGGAAGTTTCCAGTGCTGGTACATTGGTAGAAGAAAAACCATATCTCTTACCAACGGTTGGAGACACCATTGTCCCGGTTGGAGGAACTCTTGTGTTCTATCCAGAGGTTCCCGCACATCAGTTGATCCAAGGTATGCATACACATTCATCACATATTGTTTCAGTAGATCTTATTGAAACTTATGGGGACATGCCATCAGGGTCAATGCATAACCAAGGGTTAGAACAAAGTGCTGATTTGAAGCAGCAAACTATCACAACACAAAGGAACCTTGATCTAATCAAGGAGGAGATAGAAAGCTATCCCAGTTTATCATGGATGGACTACATTCAACCTTTTGAGTTGAAGTGTAGATTTTCAGAAGAAGGGATGAGCATGATCCTATGTACAATGACTGGTTATGAGATTAGTATTGTAGCTTGCTTTGAGACAACATATGTATTACGCTGCAGATCTACAACGCTGTCACTTAGTAACAGTGATAATGAAGTAGCCCCATTATTCTTGGAGCATTCTAAAGGTAGCTTCACTCATGAAGAAATGGAGGTTAAGATGATGAATGGTAGACATCTTGAGATGAGAAATATTTTCTCCTTTCTTGATGACACTTTCTCAATGAGCATCTCACAGCTCAAAAAGAGACTTCTACTTGCAGCAGATCCATAACATTATGTAGAAATTTGAATAATAGATTAATTATTCACCGAGATTATCCTGATTACACACTATTTAAGCTTCATGCATAATACATAACCTCTTCTACAATTGATCATCAATATGCAGAAACAGAAGCAGTCGCATGCGCACATAAACAATAATCAAGCACACATATCAACACAGTATGTAATGGGGAAAGCGATAGCTGAAAACCCCCAACTATCTGTATAATATAATGATAGAGAACATGTAACAATACATAGCACAAAGCTCTCACAGCTCTCAGCACTATCTCACATGCTACACACAAACTAGCACGAAAGATGAACAAGTCACAGGTTCAAATCTCCTCCACAAGTCTGCCTGCCTCTACTGCGCAATCCAAGATGAGAATGAATGAGATCCAAGTTCAAATCCCACTGGCTTATACTGCGCAATCCTCATTGGCAATCTCAATCAATGTGTGTGCAAATCTCATGCACAGCTATAGTCACAACTGATAGTAGACTCACCCTTTCACCCACCTCTAACACCGGTCTCCACTGAACTGTCCATGCATTGCAGTTAACTGATGTGTTCTTTAGTTCATTTATGAGTTAATAATTAGTGAATTAATTAATAATTAATTCACACCACTCATCACTAGTGTATTTGTCAGTTAGACTAAATACAACTAGTTCAACTAAGTTAAACCTAACACAACTCCACCAACTGTCTCATCAACTCCACCAAACTCTGCCAGATGAGTTCTAACTGAAGTCAACCATGCAATAGCTCAACTAACCCTTAGGAAAAGCGTATTTCCTTCTGTCAGTTGCATGTGCCACATCCAAGCATCAAACTGAAGTGCGCCAAGAGGATAAGATAATGTTTATAGTCTAAATATTATTAAGGGTTAATAATATTTGACTGTTCTATTTTTAGCCTGCCAGTCTAAAAATAGATTCCGCCCAATGTCTAAAAATAGAAATCCATCTATTTTTCCAACTTGACCAACCATCCACAAATAGCATCCCGCAACTCATAGAATATGATCGACATGTCTAAAAATAGACGTAGTCTAAAAATAGACTTTGCGACAAAAATCACTTGTGTGGCCCCCCACCTAGTTTTGGTGATCACTTTCCAACTAGGATCAGGAAAGATGTTTCGGGATGCCTTCTTCACTATTTCTTGTTGCAATCTTCAACACATTAGTGGTTTTGGAAGGCCATGGATGAGAAGAAGGTCTCATTAAGAGATCTCATTGGAGGTGCACTTCAACATTTCATGGAGTGAAAAGTTCTTAATCAGATTGAGGAGGTCGGTGTCTTACAATGGGAGGATACCAAGTTTTTGCAGAATGAGATCCATCATCCACATTGGGATGAATGGTTGATAGTATGGAGCAAGGGGTTTCCAAATCACTTGCAGATCTTTGATACAGGGCAGCAAGAAGCATGGCTGCGCTGGTTGCTCTTGGGTGAGTATGGATACCACTCAATGAGTCATAATTTTCTGATTCATGCCTTGCACATCACTGGAAGAATGCATAAGAAGAAGGCATGGTTACTTTGGTTGTTGATGAGAGAGTTTGGACATCACATGATATATCTTATGTCCATGTATTTACTCTTGTTTGGGATATGTCTCATGTCTTTACATGTATTTTTGTTTCGAGTGTATCTCATGTTCATGTATGTACTTGGGGTTGGGAGAAAGCATAACTCTCACGTGATGTGGCATAAGGGAGCTTGTCTGTATTATGTTGATGAGACATCTCAAGGAGGCAACAAGAATCCTTGTTGCTTTGGTTACTATTGGGAGAGTATGGGTTGAATTCTTCCCATACATTTCATGACATTTTTGGAGGATGGCAACAGGAGGCCTTATAGCATTGGCTTCTGTTGGGTGATTATGGTCATTGTACATGGTGTAATGATGATGTGATGGGGCATCAAGATGCCTTATTAAGGTAGCTTCTCTTGAGAGAATCTGGCCACTACATTTGGTACAATGATGATGTGGTATGGTAGCAAGAGGCATTGTTGAGATGGCTTCTTTCGAGAGAGTAAGGCTCTCGTATTCTCATTGATGTTGACTTGGCATGGCAACAAGAAGCATTGTTGCGGTGGCTTCTTTTGAGAGAGTATGGCTCTCTTACTTGTTTTCATGATGATCTTGCATAGTAGCAGGAGGATTTGCTGCGTTGGTTGTTATTAGGAGAATATGGTTTGACATTTTTCATGTTTTCCCATATGTCTCTACTTCTTGTTTTTCACTATGATGATGTGATGTTTGATTCCTACATGACCAACATGGTTGATGATGAGGACATTGATGGATGTAATCTACTCTATGTATCATGGGTTGGAGAGATAATTCATGAGTTGGGACTTTCCACTTTGGGAATGAACCACTTCATTTTATGTATCTCATGTATAGAGGAGAACTTTGGTCATCATATGGTTGCCACTTGGAGATTCATTGATGAGGAAGGGTATCTAACTTTTCAGTTGGAGGCAATTCTAGACATTCTAGAGAGGCAGCTTTGGAGTTGGACATACATGACACATTGACACAGATGGGAAGGCCTTCTACACGAGGATGCCATTTGGAGGGAGGATGTTTGTTGTAGCATCCACTTGTTGCAGTTGCTTGAGGACAAGCAACATTTTTCCGGGGAGGACTGTAATATTCCCAAATTTGCACATGATATTTGGAATATTAGAGTTCTCAATAAACCTACTTAATTAAGTAAATAAAAGGGTGGAGGGACCCATAATCCTCAAGATGAATAAATATCCACTTTTTATGTGTGAATATTGATTAATTAAGCCTAGATATACATAATGAGGTAGCGAAGCCACTACTAATATGAATGGAATTGGAGATCATGTCTCATCAATGAGATAGATTAGGGAGGTTGATACAGTCAATTAAGAACTTGGAAGGAATCAAACAAAAGATCATAGAGAATTCATGATGAAGTGATGGAGGAAGTTGTGCAATTAATGCACACATGATGGAGAGGGTGTACGTTGCACCTAGACATGATGGATGACTTGGAAAGGCAACACAGTCAAACATGTAGGATCATGTCCACATGCACAACGCAGTTTAGATGAGGGCCAAGGCATGGGAAGGCTCCAAAACTATATAAAGGAGATGAAGGCAACAATGAAGGCAGGCTATTGATTATACATTTTGAGGTCTGTTTAGATCTGGAATTGTCATGTGAAATTCCATTGCTCTCTTGGGTTGTTTAGCAAAGATTGCAAGTGTTGTTTAGCACAGGGTGTTCCTGGTCGAGAATCACTCCTCTTTCATTGAGTGATCTCTTGGAAGAGGGTTGTACTTCATTCCACATCAAGCATTGGTGCCACTTATCATTTCCATCATCTGCAGAACATATGCCTTTAGGAATTACACAATTTCTAAAGATCAGTTTGGAAGGTGGAGGTTGTCTTCAGTATTTCAGCTGGAGACCTGGTGTAGGTTTATTCCTATAACCTTAAGCTTGAAGATCAACATTCCTAGGGCTTCATTTCAGATCTGGCATTAGGCCAAATGTTATTGACCTCCTAGTAGTAGTAATTCCATCCAGAATTACATTGTCCATCATTGCAGATCCAAAGGAGGAAGAAAGTTGTTATCATTTCATCTAGTAATCCTATGAGGGATCATCCCCTCACCTTGCCATCAATATTTCCATCAGTCTGGAGTCTATTGTAGCATATTTAAACAGGAATAAAGCCTCTCCCTCTTGTACCACAAAGTTTCTGTGGCAGTTGCATATTCAGTTGCTGCAACTTGAAGGAGGAAGAAGAGGAGACAAGATCTCAAGCTCCTAGCTTGTAGATTTGAAGGAGGGATCAACCCTCAAGGCTAAGATCTGTTTGTAGAACATATTGCAGCCATCTTTGGATCAAATCTACCTTCAGATCTGTAAACCCAACATGTAAAGGATCAAACCCTAGGAGGGCAATTTTCCAAAGTTGTAGATTTGGAAAATCCTTTCTGGGTTATCTTGGGTTCCTATCACATTGGCCAGATCTTGAATCTTCGCATCATCAGAGCTCCTGAGCTCCCTATATCCGCATCTCATTTTGCAGCAGTTCATGCATATCTTTAGTAGAAGGGACAACGCAGTATTGCTTCCTATAAGCTCACCAGTTACGCAGTGCTAGTTGCAGCACCATTGTAGGGTGATTCTAGGCCATCTCTTGGGCTAGGTCTACTCATTTTTTTTACATTGTGTAAATGATTCATCTCCATATGATAAAATGGCTCAGTTTCTCTGTAAATTCTGATGTTGGATTGAGATTTATTTTTTACTTAGTTGTAGTTCTTATATTGTGTTTAAGTATTACTGCATTCTCCCTTTTGGGATATTACAGTGGTACTGGAGCATGATCTTTGGCTCAACTTGTGGACACTTCATCTTTTGCATCAAAAGAAGAAGCAGATAGATGAGATCTATCATGAAGGAGGATTATAGTTTTTCCACTCCTATCTTTAGATCCATGCAATATCTCTTCAAAGAGGTCAATAAAATGGAGAGAGAAAGGCAAAAAGAAGATCCAAGAAGAAGATTTGATGAGGAAGGTCCAAGAACTTCCTATCAGCAAAGAAGAAAATCGCAGAATCATAGATCTCCTCATAGATCCACTATGCCCACTTTCTTTGAAGAAGGTGAAGGGTGTAGAAATGAAGAAAGGAAAGAAACTGAGACTCATGAGACTCTCAATCTATATCTCAAAGAGTACAAGGAACAGTCTAGAGCCTTCAAAGAGAGTCTAACTCTCCAAGAATTCTTTGAACTCAAAGAAGAAATAAGATACTATAGCAGCAATAGAAGGAGGAGGCACAATAGATTATGTTTGTCTACATTTAATGGATGTTCCTCAAGCAATGTTAAGGCTTGGAGGATAGAGTTAGATGCATTTTTCAGGCTACATCCTATGGGTGAAAAAGAGGTTGTTCAAATTGCAACACTTCATCTTTTAGGTGAAGCCAATGATTGGTGGTTTAGTCACATGGAGCCTGCAAAGGTGAGTAAATATTCAAAAAAAATTCACAAGTCGAGGAAGAAGTTTGAGGTGAAGAAGACAGGGATGTACCACAAAGGGACATTTCCAAAAGAGAATGTCAACCTTGTCACTCTGGACAAGAGGTCACTACATTCACCACCAGCTACAGAAGTACTTGCATCTAGAGAAGAGACACTTGCAACCTTGCATGATAGTCTTGAGCTCTTGACACGTAAATTCCCATGCATGATTCAGAATATGCGTGGGGAAGAGGAGGAAGTTTCCAGCGCTGGTACATTGGTACAAGAACAACCATCTCTCTTACCAAAAATTGGAGACACCATTGTCCCGGTTGGAGGAACTCTTGTGTTCTATCAAGAGGTTCCCACACATCACTTGATCCAAGGTATGCATACACATTCATCACATATTGTTTCAGTAGATCTTATTGAAAGTTATGGGGACATGCCGTCAGGGCCAATGCATAACCAAGGGTTAGAAAAAAGTGTTGATTTGAAGAAGAAAACTATCATAGCACAGAGGACCCTTGATCTAATCAAGGAGGAGATAGAAAGCTATCCCTATTTGTCATGGATGGACTACATTCAACCTTTTGAGTTGAAGTGTAGAGTTTCAGAAGAAGGGGTGAGCATGATCCTATGTACAATGACTGGTTATAAGATCAGTATTGTACCTTGCTTTCAGACAACATGTGTATTACCCTACAGACCTATAGAGTTGTCACTTAGTAACAGTGATAATGAAGTAGCCCCATTATTCTTGGAGCATGCTAAAGGTAGCTTCACTCATGAAGCCATGGAGGTTAAGCTGATGAATCGTAGACATCTTGAGATGAGAAATCTTGTCTCCTATATTGATGACACTTTCTCAATGAGCATCTCACAGCTCAAAGAGAGACTTCTACCTGCAACAGATCCAAAACCTCAGTGGTTTTGGAAGGCCATGGATGAGAAGAAGGTCTCATTAAGAGATCTCATTGGAGGTGCACTTCAACATTTCATGGAGTGCAAAGTTCTTCATCAGTTTGAGGAGGTTGGTGTCTTACAATGGGAGGATACCAAGTTTTTGCAGAATGAGATCCATCATCCACATTGGGATGAATGGTTGATAGTATGAAGCAAGGGGTTGCCAAATCACTTGTAGATCTATGATTCAGGGCTGCAAGAAGCATGGCTGCGCTGGTTGCTCTTGGGTGAGTATTTATAACACTCAATGAGTCATAATTTTCTGATTCATGCCTTGCACATCACTGGAAGAATGCAGAAGAAGAAGGCATGGTTACTTTGGTTGTTGATGAGAGAGTTTGGACATCACATGATATATCTTATGTCCTTGTATTTACACTTGTTTGGGATGTGTCTCATGTATTTACATGTATTTCTGTTTGGGATGTATCTCATGTTCATGTATGTATTTTGGGATGGGAGAAAACATAACTCTCACATGATGTGGCATAAGGGAGCTTGTTTGTATTATGTCGATGAGACGTCTCACATGTCCATTACTGTATTGTTGCTCCATGACTTGCATCATGATAATGCAAGGAGGCAACACGAATCTTGTTGCTTTGGTTACTACTGGGAGAGTATGGGTTGAATTCTTCCCATACATTGCATGACATTTTCGGAGGATGGCAACAGGAGGCCTTACAACGTTGGCTTCTGTTGGGTGATTATGGTCATTGTACATGGTATAATGATGATGTGATGGGGAATCAAGATGCCTTATTAAGGTGGCTTCTCTTGAGAGACTATGTGATAACGTTCAATACCACAACCTTGTTTTACTTAACTTTTCGTCCAAGCTGTGTGTACAAATTCATTCAAACTTTCATATCCCAACCAATCCTCAATTTTGGTAATCTCACAACATTCCCTTATTCTACGCTGGAAAATTTAAATAAACAAGTTTGGGTTATTTTAATATCTCAATTCAGAGAATTGAGATATTAATTCAACATTTCTTCTATAGCTATAACTCAATAGTCCATCTTCACATAACTCCATGCAACTAACACTAGGCATATATGTGTTAAGTTACCCATCCGCTGGTTATTAAATCCAAGGTATTAACCGGCCCGATTCTATGATTTAAACATCCGCACAGTACGTGTAGCCCTCAACCATAGGTTTATGGCCTCACCTCGACTTTTAACAAAAGCCTGGGTGCAATCACACATATGATTAATCTTTGCCCATATAAACACCTTGCACATACCTTATTAAGCCCGCAAACCTTCGCTAAGCAGCAACAATCAATATGCGTGTACGCATGGGCCCAGCGCTAACATCCTTCCACATCCGATGGTAGAGAGCATGTCGTCTTGCTCCATACGATCCGACGGATATCGCTTGGCTTAGATGCCCGAACAATAACGCGAGATGGTGCACGATGAAAGCGGTTTTCCTAATTCGCTCAGGGACACTTGTCGCCGAGCGTATGGAATCGCTTCAATTTCTCGAACACCGCTTACCACTTCAAAGGCGGTGCGATCAACCGCCGATTTCACTCCAACCCGTCATTACTGTTCATTCTTCATGGTTCCATCTTCCTTGACACGCCAGGTTCCGTTCAACTCACTTCCGCATACAACACTAACTCGTGGCTCCAATACGGCTCAATGATACTATTCAACTGTTGTCATTATAACGAATCTCCATTGTAGTTAAATCTCATTCATAGCAATCAGACTACGTCGTCGGTCATCCACTTAACAAACCAAGTTTGTTACTTCACTAAGTTAGGGTTTACGCTCCAGAAAATTCCGCTATTCTTTGATAGATAGAGCATAGTTATACCTTGCTCTTTCAAAAGGGCCTTATTCACCCTTTCCTTATTTCTTATGTAGAGTGCACACACAGTCACTCATTCACAGAGAGTATGGTTCATTTGTCTTCCGAGGGAACAGGAAATTCACACAAAACTGATCCTACAAGGTTCCTCACTACATAATTGCCACACAATCACTCCTTGACTCACAGTCTATTGACACGACTCTTAACACGGTTTTTATCACTCAGATTTCCATACCCTTGCTTATTGGACTCGACTCAATTACACATAATCATTCATCAAGAACTCATGTGTTCACACAATATTTAACTCGAAAAATGCACAATAATACTGAATCAATTCTTCATATGATTCGACCAAGAAGGCATAAAGCCACACATGGAACTTATAAACAATTCTCCATATATATATATATATGTATATATATATACATACATGTGATCAATCTCAAAAGAAATCACTTACAATTTCATGGCAGGCCAGATATTTAGTTCAGTGGCCATAACCCTCCTACTCTGTTGCTGAAGAAGTTCTAGTCTCTAACTCTACCTCCCTTTATCTAACCTCTTCAGGATTACATTTATACCACAAGGATGACCTGAATTGATTCACGTCTCCAAACAGTTCAACAACTCTTAGCATTCCCAATTCCTAAAATTAGACTCAATAACTGAATTGATCCTAAACTGACTCTTTGTATTCCTATCTTAACCAATTCTCATGTTCTCAAAATGACTTGAGAACAATTACAATTCCCTACCAATTTTATTCAAAATATTAATATTTACAGGAAATTTAAAGAATGTGGGACCCCTATGTCTACTTATGTACAAAGTAACTTTTGAGCCTAATGCCCCTGCATCAGACTCCCAAGCTTCAAATTATTCATGATCTCCTGATCATGTGCTCTTAGTTTCTGCCTCTAGGATCCCAAACTTGGTTTTGCTGCTGTCCATCAGTTGCATCATCCTTCAACTGATCTTCTCCAGGCTTCTAGACTTTGTTCTGTAAGTCACTTCCAACTATACTTTCACAATCTGCTTTTGTCCTCCCTATACAAAGATCCTTTTGTTTCCTTGCTGTTGTCTGCTACTTCGGAGACACCCTTACCATCAGACTTCTGATGTATTCAATCTCCATGTCCAGCTTATCCTCTAGCTGGAAATTATCTTGCCCTCTGCTGCTAATTTCAATCTCTGTCGCTGTCAATATTGTTGCTCTTGCAGTCTCACATGCTATTAACATGTTTACTACTTCTGCAGGTGTCATCCTCCATGTTGTGTCTGCTACCACGATGGGTGTTGCTGATGCCAATGTTGCCTTCGCCCAAACATCCTGAATATCCTTTAGGATGTTTCCCTCTACAACATTCTCCTTTTGTTCATCATCTGCAAATTCATTCTCATGAAACAATTCACCATTTAATTTCCTACCAGCAGTGACATACTCATCCAGTATACTAGTAAATAGAATTTGATTCCGCAAGCTATTATCTGCTCCTTTCTTCTTCATAGCTTCAGGCATTTTCATTCCAGTGTCTGTAGTTTCTCTCTCTTGAATAATTTCTCCCAGCAAACAGTTCAGCCATCTCCCCCATACTGGTTTTGCATCTTCAACATGCTGGAGGTTAAACTCGGCATTTCCTTCATCTTTGTGGGAAATCTTCAGCAATTACCTCTCATCTCCTTGGTTGACTTCAACAACCAAATTAAGTTCTCTAGCCACTGTATCTTCATCTTCTGTCAGCATGGAATGCTGATTCTTCCTCACTTCAGCAGCTTTTAAAATCTACCCTCAGTCTGCTCTTGGCTCATCAGTCTAGCCAATTCTTCTCTGTCAATGACAGTGACAGAATCCTGCATATGAGACATGATTGTCTCGTCCTCCTTCAGCAACAATTTTTCTTCTCTCAAGACAATTTCAAAGGATGAATTTTCTTCCGCATCACTTGTACACATAAACAAACTGTCAGTGTTAAAACCATGAGACCCAATGGTCTCAATTGATGACCTAGTCACCAATTCTTCTCCTGGCATTTCTAAGTCTGGTCCAAGGCTCATAAATTCTTCATCATCTTTTTCTTCAACTGCCAGAGTCATCCCCACTGCTCCAATCATCATGCCCAGATGCTGATCCTTCACTATGTTTTCAACCAACACAATTTCCTTTCTATTCATCTCTCTGACAACTTCCAACTGTTGTTCTTCCTCTTTCTCTGCATGATTAACACATGAATCATCAGCAGTAAAGTTCCAATGCTTCAATGTCTCCTTTTCCTCTGACAACACATTAGTATGTTGTTCAGATTGTCCTTCCAACCTCTCTGTTAGCACCCCAGCATGCTGATCTGCATCCTTCATGAGACTGCCAGCTAGTCTCACTTTTCTTCCATCATCTGCTCCATGAACTCCATCCATGAAGGTCTTCCTGCCTTGCTTTCCCAGCAACCTATCTAGTGCATAGGTCCTCCGATTTTCCAATTCTCTTCTTCAGAAATCTAACCTCCTATACAATTCAACAACTTCAATAGGAGTAGATTTCGGGAACCTTACACAACCCTTTATGCCTCTGCTGGTTCTTGACCAATCTTCTGCTGGCCCTTCTTTCTCAGCTTCAACATTCTGCTGGATATCCTCATTTGACTCTTCTTTCTTCATCTCTTCCTGAGATCTCACTATCTCATCATTGATCTGAACAGGTTTCAGATTCAATGCCTCCTCCTCAACAAACCTTAAAGATTGCTCCTCTTCCCGTGGTGTTCCTGCAAACATACACAACTTTTTAGTTTTCAAATCACAAGACCTTTCAGCCTTGGCTGCTTCCTCAAGCACTTCTTCTTGAACAGGTTTGCACATGGAATCTTCAATTTCCATCTTTGCTTCAAGAACTTTGGGTTCTTCTTCCTCTGTGGAGTCTGTCATCACTTCACATTTGTCAGACTCAAGAACACAAGCCCCTTCATCATCTGGACTTGTCCAATAACTCAGGAATTCCTCAATGACTTCCTCTTCAGCAAGACAAGCTTCTTACTATTCTACAAGATCTCTTGCAGATCTCCACTCTTCATTTGTGCTCTATTCTGCTTCATAAGCAGAAATTCCTTCTTTCAACTCAGCTGCTTTGAGTTCTTCTCTCAATAGTGCAATCTTCTTTTGCCTCAACATCATCTGTAATGGTTGCCAATTTACTCTCTTTTTCATGAGCCAACTGACTCTCTGGCTTTCTTCTATCCTCAGTTTCAATCTGTTGAATTCTTCCCTGATCTCAGCAAATTCCTTCCAATACTCTTCATCTGTGAGTCTCTTCCTTATGCCATTTTCTTTGGCATCTTCATTCACTCTTCTGCTGTGGCCTCTCCCAGAACCTCTGCAATCTCTGCAGTCTCTACTATGGCTCTCAGTAGCCATTTTCTTCTCTAGGAGTTCTTCACTCGCAAGCTGCACTAAGCCTCTGCAACAACAAGCTCTCTTGCTACAACTCACCTCACCAATCCTTCCCTCTGGATCCGGCTTTTGGCAAGTACTGGTCCCCTCTCTGCAGGAACCTTCGAAGCACTCTCTTTTGCTCACTAGGATTCACTCTGCAACTTTCTCAAGAACACCTCTTTTCTTCTGTCATCCAATCTCTGTTGGGAATCTTCCAGGTTCTGCCACACTTTTCTTCTTTACTCAGAGTCCCTTTTTTGACTCTTCTACCACTGCTCTCAAAGCTGTGATCTACTTCTGCTGAGATGTCTTCAATTGTCTGCACTCTGATTTCTCCAAACAATCCTTCAACCAGAGTTAAACACTGCTCACCTTCTCTTGAGAACATTGCAATTGTCCTCTTTATCTAGCCTATAGATGAATATCAGGCTCACTACCTTCACTATCAAACTCTGTCTGTACTTTCAGCAACCACACTTTCTGCAAATCATGTTCACTGTGATTCTGTGTATCCTTGTTGCCTAATCTTCCTTCATCAAATCTGCAGTCTTAAAAACACTTGTCCTCCAATTTGACTCTGCAATTCTGCAATTACATTCACTGTATCTCTGTATGCTGTAATTTCATCAGTTCCCACAAGTCTGGTTTCTCTGTATTTACCAAACTTGGACTTTTACAAAAGAGTTATTTCTGAAGCTCTGATACCACTTGATAACTTTCAATACCACAGTCCTGTTTTACTTAACTTTTCATCCAAGCTGTGTGTACAAATTCATTCAAACTTTCATATCCCAACCAATCCACAATTCTGGTAATGTCGCAGCATTCCCTTATTCTACGCTGGCAAATTTAAATAAACAAGTCTGGGTTATTTTAATATCTCAATTCAGAGAATTGAGATATTAATTCAACATTTCTTCTATATCTATAACTCAATATTCCATCTTCACATAACTCCGTGCAACTAACACTAGGCGTATATGTGTTAAGTTACCCATCTGCTGGTTATTAAATCCAAGGTATTAACCGGCCCGATTCTATGATTTAAACATCTGCACAGTACGTGTAACCCTCAACCATAGGTTTATGGCCTCACCCCGACTTTTAACAAAATCCTGGGTGCAATCACACATACGATTAATCTTTTCCCATATAAACACCTTGCACATACCTTATTAAGCCCGCAAACCTTCGCTAAGCAACAACAATCAATATGCGTGTACGCATGGGCCTAACGCTAACGACCTTCCACATCCGATGGCGGAGAGCACGTCGTCTTTCTTCATACGATCCGACGGATATCGCTTGGCTTAGATGCCCGAAAAATAACGCGCGATGGTGCACGATGAAAGCGGTTTTCCTAATTTGCTCAAGGACACGTGTCGCCCAACGTATGGAATCGCTCTGATTTCTTGAATACCACTTACCACTTCAAAGGTGGTGCGATCAACTACCGATTTCACTCCAACCCGTCGTTACTGTTCATTCTTCATGGTTCCATCTTCCTCGACGACACACCAGGTTCCATTCAACTCACTTCCGCATACAACACTAACTCGTGGCTCCAATACGACTCAATGATACTATTCAAATGTTGTCATTGTAACAAATCTCCGTTGTAGTTAAATCTCATTCATAGTAATCGGACTACGCCGTCGATCATCCACTTAACAAAACAAGTTTGTTACTTCACTCAGTCAGGGTTTACGCTCCAGAAAATTCTGCTATTCTTTGATAGACAAAGCGTAGTTATACCTTGCTCTTTCAATAGGGCCTTATTCACCCTTTCCCTATTTCTTATGCAGAGCGCACACACAGTCACTCATTCACAGAGAGTATGGTTCATTTTTCTTCCGAGGGGAACAAGAAATTCGCACAGAACCGATCCTACAAGGTTCTTCACTACATAATTGCCACACAATCACTCCTTGACTCACAGTCTATTGTCATGGCTCTTAAAACGGTTTTTATCACTCAAATTTCCATACCCTTGCTTATTGGACTCGACTCAATTACACAGAATCATTCATCAAGAACTCATGTGTTCACACAAGATTTAACTCGACAAATGCACAATAATACTGAATCAATTCTTCCTATGATTCGACCAAGAAGGCATAAAGCCACACATGGAACTTATAAACAATTCTTCATATGATTCGACCAAGAAGGCATAAAGCCACACATGGAACTTATAAACAATTCTTCATATGATTCGTCCAGGAAGGCATAAAGCCACACATGGAACTTATAAACAATTCTCCATAAATAGCTATATATATATATATATATATATATATATATATATATATATATATATATACATATATATATATATATATATATATATATATATATATATATATATATACATACAGGTGATCAATCTCAAAAGAAATCACTTACAATTTCATGGCAGGCCAGATATTCAGTTCAGTGGCCATAACCCTCCTACTTTGTTGCTGAAGAATTTTTAGTCTCTAACTCTACCTCCCTCTATCTAACCTCTTCAGGATTACATTTATACCACAAGGATGACCTGAATTGATTCAGATCTCCAAACAGTTCAGCAACTCTTAGCATTCCCAATTCCTAAAATTAGACTCAATAACTGAACTGATCCTAAACTGACTCTTTGTATTCCTATCTTAACCAATTCTCATGTTCTCAAAATGACTTGAGAACAATTACAATTCCCTACCAATTTTATTCAAAATATTAATATTTACAAAAAATTTAAAGAACGTGGGACCCCCTATGTCTACTTATGTACAAAGTAACTTTTGAGCCTAATGCCCCTGCATCACTATGGCCAGTACATTTGGTACAATGATGATGTGGTATGGTAGCAAGAGGCATTGCTAAGATGGCTTCTTTTGAGAAAGTATGGCTCTCATGTTCTCATTGATGTTAATTTGGCATGGGAACAAGAAGCATTGTTGCGGTGGCTTCTTTTGAGAGAGTATGGCTCTCTAACTTGTTTTCATGATGATCTAGCATAACAGCAGGAGGCTTTGCTGCGTTGGTTGTTATTAGGAGAATATGGTTTGACATTTTTCATGTTTTCCCATATGTCTCTACTTCTTGTCTTTCACTATGATGATGTGATGTTTAATTCCTACATAACCAACATGGCTAATGATGAGGACATTGATAGATGTAATCTACTCTAGGTATCATGGGTTGGAGAGATAATTCATGAGTTGGGGCTTTCCACTTTGGGAATGAACCACTTCATCTTATGTATCTCATGTATAGAGGAGAAATTTGGTCATCATATGGTTGCGACTTGGAGATTCATTAATGAGGAAGGGTATCTAACTTTTTAGTTGGAGGCCATTCTAGACATTCTAGAGAGGCAACTTTGGAGCTGGACATACATGACACATTGACACAGATGGGAAGGCCTTCCACATGAGGATCCCATTTGGAGGGAGGATGTTTGCTGTAGCATCCACTTGTTGCAGTTGCTTGAGGACAAGCAACATTTTTCCGGGTAGGACTATAATATTCCCAATTTTTCACATGATATTTGGAATATTAGAGTTCTTAACAAACCTACTTAATTAAGTAGATAAAAGGGTGGAGGGACCCATAATCCTCAAGATGAATAAATATCCACTTTTTATGTGTGAATGTGGATAAATTAAGCCTAGATCTACATAATGAGGTAGTGGAGCCACTATTAATGTGAATGGAATTGGAGATCATGTCTCATTAATGAGATAGATCAAGGAGGTTGATACAGTCAACTAAGATCTTGGAAGGAATCAAATAGAAGATCATAGAGCATTCATGATGAAGTGATGGAGGAAGTTGTGCAATCAATGCACACATGATGGAGAGGGTGTACATGTTAGAAATATTGTCATTGATGGCAAAGAAAGCAAAGAACACCAGCAGGGAATATGTACAGCAGAAGGCAGAGGCAGAGGTCGAGCATCGCTGAAGCAGAAACAGGCAAAGGAGACAGGCGGAAGAACACTGCTAAAGCGTAACAGTCAAATACAGAGGCAGAGTGAAAATGTCGAGCAGTGGAGGTAGTGAAACAGTCGAGCAGTGGAGACAGAGGCAGCAAATATAGAGGCAGTGAAGCAGTCGAGCGGCAGAGGCGTTAGCACAACAGAGGCACATAAATTCCGGGAATCTATTCCTCGAATTTCGAGAATCGCTACCTTAGCCGGAGGATATATGTATATAATTCCGAGAACCATTACCCAGCCGGGCGGTACATATCACATAAACACAATTTCGGGAATCGTATAACCCAAGCAGCAAAATATACGTATAAATCTCATTCCGGGAATCGTTACCCATGTTGGAGTACATATGTAGCGCATTACATATATATGCAGCGCCTTATATATATAAGTTTCATGTTATTGAGCCCAAATTTAAAAGGATCAAAGGTCCAATGCATATGTATTAATTTACGTGGAGCGCTTTATGATAAAAAAATAACCAAAGTACAGTATGGTGGGACCCCTTACCCAATCGCATCGGAGATTATAAGGGCAGCGGAACGTATAAACCAAAACTTGCGATTGTGATTGAAGCCCGGACCTGGTGGGCTTATAAACCATGAGTAACAAGTATTTGAAATCCGGCATGATCGCATCAGAACAACCCAATCGCATCAGAGAAAATATGGCCCCGGATCACTTGCAACTAAAAGTTGCGATTGCGATTAATCGCAATCGGAGTTAATCCAGGGTATCGGAACATGCAACAAAGATTTGCGATTGCGATTGAAGCTTGGACCCGATGGGCTTATAAACTATGACTAACAAGTATTTGAGTTCCAATTGCATCGGCAAAGAACAGTGAACAATGATCAATCACATCGGAGCAAGGCAGCTTGCGATTGCGATCAATCGCAATCGGAAATCGCTGGAGGAGAAATATATCGCATCGGAAAGCATGGCAAGTGGGCCCGAAAGGGCATTTGTTAAGTATTAATATGATTCTTCATTGAAGTGGCAGTTTATATGATTAAAAATTTATATAAGTTCGCCGAGAATTGAAACTACGAGATATATATGTATATATACAGAAAGCGCTGTTATAAAACGCTGTAGCGATTATATTGAAATATGCCGCGTGTTCTGTTGACCCACAGGACTCGGCTCAAGGTGGAGGGCGATTCTTTATTTAAAACAATTGGGATGTATGTTTGTTCCGCTTGCGGAACTCGCCACATCAACAAGACACTGGCTATGTACAGAGCGTTGGAATTTGTCCAGAATTACAGTCAGCAGTTTCATATATATATAAAGCGCTGATATAAAAATAAAAATAAAAATGCAGCTCATAAATTCAGGAGTTACGCAGTAGCCATAAACAGAAAGGCATACAGAGGAGAGAAAGGGACCAACACAGTCAAAGAAAAGACAAATGCGCAGAGATCCAAAAGGCTGTATGAGTGAGCTGGAGCTCTCATTGTAATTAAATGTAATATTTTAATTGGTTTATATTGGTTGTGATGCATTGGCAAGTCTCCGGAAGAGAGAAAATATCCCACTTTAATATTAAGATAAGCACCTACAGTTATTTTTTTAATGAGCAGATAAAAGGAATGAGAAGACGGAAGCCAAAGAGTCATGACTGTTCACTCTAAATTCTTTGTGAAATACAAACAGTCATGTGAGGAACTCTATAAATAATATCATCTTGATATGCAAAAAGAGGTTAGAGAGAGTAAATATAGAGAAGGCAGAGTACAGAAGAGTGAGGCATAGAAGATTAAGAGAAGAAGAGCAGAAAGAGAAGCTACAGAACAGAGCTGATATCTAAGGTAAATCAGAAAAAATTCAGTTTGATAAATTGAGGAAGTTGGAGCTTCCCTATCAAGTTGCAGCTTGATAGCTGTCAGTTGTACTGACTGAGGTTGGAGCCTGCTGTAGGTTGGTGCCTGCAGAAAATCGAAGGGAGTTGGTGCTTCCTTGCAAGTTGTAGCTTGCTGAATTGAGGATAGAGCCTCTTGTAGGTTGGTGCCTGCAGAAAATAGTGGTGAGAGGGAGTTGGAGCTTGCCTTTGCATCACAACAATAATAAGTTGTGGTTTTCTCCCTTTATGGGTTTCCACTTACATCTGCTGTCTCTGTGTGTGTTTCTTATGTGTTGATGTGATTCTTTCAATATGCTTAATTGTTTTCTGCTCTCAACATAAGTGTGGTGTCACATTAATTTAATATTGGCTGCAACATTTTAAGACTGTTCACAAATTAAGCTGTAAATAAATTTGGTGAAAATTTTGAAAAACTTATTTATGTATTAAACTGATTCACACCCCCCCCCCCCCTCTCAGTTTCACTAAAGATTCAACAATTGGTATCAGAGCAGGTTCCTTTGTGCAAGTCTAACAACTGAAAGGAGATCCTAGGTTCCCAAGATGGCTAGTAAAGAAGGATGCTCAACCAATAAAGCCCCTTTCTTCACCGGTGAAAATTATGCTTTCTGGAAAATCAGAATGAAGACATACATAATGTCTCTAGGAATAGAAGTCTGGGCTGCTGTGGAATTAGGATATGCCCCGAAGGCAACTGACACAGAGAAAGAAACAAAACAAGATTTTGTGGCTAACGCAAAAGCCATGAATGCCATCCTGAATGGATTGTGTGAAGCAGAGTTTATTAAAGTAATGCACAAAGACTCTGCCAAAGAAATATGGGATACTCTTGAGAACATACATGAGGGAGACAAGAAAGTAAAGACTACCAAACTTCAAGTCTATAGAGCCCAGTTTGAGAACTTAAGAATGAATGATGATGAAGACATTGCCAGTTTCTTCCTAAAAGCTGCAGAAATTATTAACAATATGAAAGCTCTTGGAGAAAAAATGCCAGAAAGTATAATTGTACAAAAGATTCTAAGATCTCTTCCATCCAGATTTAATCCAAAGGTGTCTGCAATAGAAGAAACAGCTGATTGGGATACCTTGACCATGAACCAACTACTTGGAAATCTAACAGCCTATGAAATGAGGCTCCCACAAAAAAAGCCAAGTACGAGGGAAGCAACTTTTAAAACAGAAAAGAAGAAAGAAGAAGAGGGAGCCATATGCTCATGCTCGGATGAAGAAGAGGCAAAGTTTGTTAAGAAATTGGATAGAGGCTTAGGTAAATACAAAGGTAAACTCCGCTTCAAATGCTTTAACTGTGGAAGAGTGGGACACTATGCTGCTAAGTGTCCTCACAAGAAAGTGAGGAATCAGACTCAAGAATCAGAGAAAAATAAATCAAAGAACTGGCAGAAAGGAAAGAAGTTCAGCAGAAAATCCTGCTATGCTCAACAAGACAGCAGTACATCTAAAGATTCAGATGAACCCTCAAGTGAAGAAGGAACCTCTGAATTCTTATTGATGGCCATAGAAGAACTTGAAGGTCTCCTACTAGAAGATGAAGAAGAAGAAGGGGAAGTCGACCTTGAGGGGGAGCTAAGAAGTGCTCTGGAAGAGATTGACAGACTCAAACTGAAATGCAGAAAACAAAAGGACATTCTTCTCAAGTATGTAAGAGAAGAACAAAACTCAGAAGTCCTCATGCAGCTAAAGGTAAAACTTGAAGAAGCCAGGAAGATAGAAGACATGTTACTTCAGCAAATCAAGGATAAAACCTCGAGAACAAGAGAAACTGAAAGAAGAATTAGTATGTCTCAGGAAGAAAATAGAAAATGCTCAAAGGAAAGTGGTTATAAACTCTTCTCAAACAACAAGCTCTAGTAAGTTGAGTGAAATTCTGGTTGCTCAAAGATCCCCAATGATAAAAACAAGAATAGGATTTGAAGGAGAATCGAGTAAAGGCAAAGAAAATGAAAACAAAAATATAATTTTTGTAAAAGCAAAGAAGACTGATGAAGCAGCCTAGACAATTCCTACAAAAGAAGAAGCATGTAATAAGGATGACAGAGATCAGAAGAAATCTCTAGTAACAAAGAATGCTATAAATACCAAGATGACAGAAAAATAATCATATGCCCCTGAGTATGTCAAATTTGGAAGCCATCAAGGGAAATTCTTCCCTCCTATGAAGAATGCCACCTGTTATGTCTGCCACAAGCTGGGACACATTGCTGCATAATGTTATGCAAGGAGGAGTAATTCAAACCTGCAAAAAATGCAAACAGTGAAGAGATTGTCTCAAACAAACAAATGGAGAAAACAACCTTACATTAGGTATGCAAATAATTTCTATGGTTATTGTTTTTATTGTAAGGAATTTGGCCATAAAATTATTGAATGTAGAAAATATGGACAAAGATTGATGTTTAACACCTCAAGGAGGTTTATGAATCAAAGAAATTTTTTTCATACTCACAATTCTGCAAAAACTATGATCAAATGTTGTATATGCCATCAAGTTGGACATATACCTTCCAAATGTTCTTTGAAAGGATGTGATTCATCAACTCACAAAAGATACCAAACAAAAGGATGCCTCCAATGGATAAAGAAGGAGAATAAGTGTGACTTAGCTCTAACTGCTCAAGACCTAAAAAGTCAGTGGTACCTAGACAGTGGCTGCTCAAAACACATGACTAGAGACAAAAGCAAGTTTATAACTCTTGATGAAAAGAAATCTGGTAATGTTACTTTTGGCAATGATAAATCAGGCAAGATCAAGGGAAAAGGATCAGTCAGCATAGACAATGGCAGAGGAAAGGCTCAAGATGTATTATTTGTAGATGGGCTGAAAGCGAATTTACTAAGTGTTAGTCAGATGTGTGACAAAGGCTGCGAAGTTCTCTTTAGGGCACAAGATTGTGAAGTCAGATCAAGCACCAGAGGTAAGACTCTGCTCAAAGGAGTTCGAATAGAGAGTAATGTTTACATTGTGAAAGAGGAATATGAAGCATGTCATCTTAGCAAACTAGAAGATTCATGGTTATGGCATAAAAGATTGGGACATCTCAGCTCTGATCACATCATCAGACTAAGCAAGAAGAAAGTTGTCAAAGACATGCCAGAAATAAATAAGCCATCTAATACCATATGCAAATCTTGTCAATTGGGTAAACAAACTCGCACATCCTTTAAGGCCAAAGAGGAGTTATCAACAAGAAGACCACTTCATCTTGTGCACATGGATCTGTGTGGACCTGCAAGAACTAAAACACCAAGTGGAGAATCCTACTTCATGCTGATAATAGATGATTTCTCCAGAATGACATGGGTTGCATTTCTCAAGAATAAATCGGAAGCTCTGGACAAATTCAAAATATTCAAAGCATTAGCAGAAAATCAGACAGGATGCAAGATAAAATGCATCAGATCGGACAGAGGAGGTGAATTCACAGATTATGACTTTGCAGATCTATGTAATGAATATGGCATAAAACAACAATTTACTATTGCAGGGACACCTCAGCAGAATGGAGTAGCAGAGAGACAAAACAGATCTGTTCAACAAATAGCCAGAGCCATGATGCAGGAGAATAATATTCCACAAACCTTCTGGGCAGAAGCAGTACACACAGCAATGCATATTCTGAACAAAGCCCACTTAAGGCCAAGTAGTGACAAGACTCCCTATGAACTATGGCATGGGAAACCTGCTTCAATTAAACATTTTAGAATCTTTGGAAGCAAGTGTTACATAAATAATAATGATGAAAATCTTGGGAAATTTGATGCAAGAGCAGATGAAGGGATATTTCTAGGATATGCATCCAAAAGTAAAGGGTACAGGTGCTACAACAAGACTCTTTGGAAAATAGTTGAATGTATTGATGTGAGATTTGATGAAGAACTTCCAAACAATACAAGAAATACAGACTGCAGCAGTCCATTAGAAAACCATGAAGAAGAAGACTAGAATGATGATGAAACAAGCAAGACAATAGAAGATGCATAACTGAGCTCGAAAGCCCCCTCAAGATACACTCAGAAGAATCATCCTGAAGATCAGATCATAGGAGACAAGAAAGCAGGGGTCCAGACAAGAAGGCAACTAACAGAACAAATAGAAGAGGTATACATAGCCATGTTGTCACAAATAGAGCCAAAGAAATTTGAAGAAGCCAGAAAGGACAAGTCTTGGGTGAATGCTATGAATGAAGAATTGGACCAAATTGAGAAAAATAATACCTGGGAACTAGTGCCTAGACCCACTGAGAAAAATGTCATAGGCTCAAAATGGGTATTCAAAAACAAAATGAATGAAGAAGGACAAGTAATCAGGAATAAATCCAGACTTGTCTGTAAAGGATACTCACAAATTGAAGGACTGGATTACGATGGAACATTTGCCCTTTTAGCCAGAATGGAAGCTATCAGAATGTTTCTGACATTTGCTTGCTACCATAACTTCAAAGTATATCAAATGGATGTAAAATCTACATTCCTGAATGGAGACTTGGAAGAAGAAGTCTACATGGAACAACCAGAAGGCTTCTGATTGATAGACAAAGAATACTATGTGTGCAGACTGAAGAAGGCCCTACATGGACTGAAACAGGCTCCTCGTGCTTGGTACTTAAGACTGGATAAATACTTGCAAAAACAGGGTTTTAAGAGAGGCAGAGTAAACAACAATCTATATATAAAAGCCCATGAAAATGAACTCCTGATTGTTGTAGTATATGTTGATGACATTATGTTTGGAAGCAACAGAGAAGAACTAGAAAAAGGGTTTGCTGATGAAATGAAAACAGAGTTTGAAATGTCGATGATTGGAGAGCTCAGTTTCTACCTGGGACTGCAAATTCAGCAAAAGAACACAGGTACATTCATCTCTCAAGAAAAATACTTAAAAGAAATGCTGAAAAAATTCAAAATGGAGGACTACAAACCTGTGACAACCCCCATGATCACGGGATGCAAGTTGTGTGATGATGATGGGTCTGCAAATGTAGATTAAAAACTCTACAGATCCATGATAGGAAGCCTGCTGTATTTGACAGCATCAAGACCAGACATCATGCTAGCAGTAGGACTAGTGGCTAGATATCAAGCAACGCCTAAACAAAATCACCTTCTTGCAGTCAAAAGAATATTCAGATATCTACAAGGAACAACACAATATGGACTTTGGTATCCTAAAGGCAAAAGCTTCACCTTGACAGCATACACAGATGCAGATTGGGCCAGCTGTGTGGATGACAGAAAGAGTACAAGTGGAGGTGCATTCTATCTAGGAGAAAGTCTGGTAGCATGGTTAAGCAAGAAACAAACATCTATCTCCCTGTCTACAGCTGAAGCATAATATATAGCAGCAGCAGCATGTTGTACACAATTCATGTGGATGAAGCAGACTCTTCAAGACATGAAGGTAAGCATTAATGAACCTATCTCAATCAAATGTGATAATACAAGCGCTATAAGTATATCAAAAAATCCTGTGCTTCACTAAAAAACTAAGCATATCCCAATCAAGTATCATTTTCTCCGAGAACAAGTGGCTCAGAAGATAGTAAAGCTGGAGTATGTGCCAACAAAAGAACAGACAGCTGATATATTTACCAAACCTCTTGCTAGAGAATCATTTCAATATTTGAGAGATAAATTAGGGGTAGTATCTGCAGATACTACTCTCTAATATGAAGAGAAAGCACAGTCTCAGGGGGAGAACAGAAACGAAAATATAATTCCTAAAAGAAATCAGCAAGCAAGGGAAGCATAAAACAGGTCCACGGGATCAAAAAGCTATGAGATAATATTCTCAGTATTATCAGCATTCAGCATGAAAAAGGTCAGTAGTAGAGCAAAAATAACATTAACTTGCTTACACCTAAAGTAGTATATTGAGCGTTGAAGCAATATCTTCTTCTATATATATAATTGCATGCCTTCCTGAAGTCGGTACATGTATATCTCCAAGGCCTTTTTTTTTAATATCAGTTACAAAACTGTGCGAAGGCTGTTTGCTAATTTTTCAATCAAACATATTGAATATGCTTTTGCGGAAATTCACTCTGATAGAACAGTCAAAATATCTGAAGAATAAAGGAATAACTGTGATTACCATCTAAATAAAACTGCACGGTTGATAAGTAAAACTGACCAAAACATTGAAGGGTTTGTTTTGAAAACACATTATACAAAAAGGAAAGTCAGTTGGCTTCTAATATTGAAAGATATTTCCCATTCTTACAATGAGTTGTAAGCTCTGGTTTGATTCATTGTTTACAATAGCAACAAGGACCTTTCAGTCGTTAAATGCATCATCCCTGTCTGCAATCTAGCACAGATTACAAACAACAGGCACTACAGATGAAACACAGCTATAAAACATATATTGGCTCACTATATCAGACAGAGACAAAACGTATATTCAAGTTCAATAATCCTTAAAGTGTTATCTCAACAAGTCTTGTACAACAGTCTGGAGCAGCAGGGTACAAAGATAGAAAATGGTGGTCTAAACACAAATCAAAGAAAGGAAATGCAACAACAGAGCCTATACGGAGAAATGAGGTGCCGTCCTTTGCCATTGATGTCAAAGGGGGAGGAAGAGCAAGCAATAGAAGAAATGATTCTAACAGGCAAACAGAGGAAGTGTATTGCCATCAATGCCAAAGGGGGAGACTGTTAGAAATATTGTCATTGATGGCAAAGAAAGCAAAGAACAGCAGCAGGGAATATGTACAGCAGAAGGCAGAGGCAAAGGTCGAGCAGTGCTGAAGCAGAAACAGGCAAAGGAGACATGCGGAAGAAAGAAAAGAACAGCAGCAGGGAATATGTACAGCAGAAGGTAGAGGTAGAGGTCAAGCAGCGCTGAAGCAAAAACAGGCAAAGGAGACAGGCGGAAGAACACTGCTAAAGCGTAACAGTCAAATACAGAGGCAGAGTGAAACGGTCGAGCAGTGGAGGCAGAAGCAGCGAATATGGAGGCAGTGAAACGGTCGAGTAGTGGAGACAGAGGTAGCAAATACAGAGGCAGTGAAGCGGTCGAGCGGCAGAGGCGTTAGCACAGCAGAGGCACATAAATTTCGGGAATCTTAACCCAATATATATATATATATATATATATATATATATATATATATATATATATATATATATATATATATATATATATATATATATATATATATATATATATATATATATATATATATATATATATATATATATATATATATATATATATATATATATATATATATATATATATATATATATATATATATATATATATATATATATATATATATATATATATATATATATATATATATATATATATATATATATATATATATATATATATATATATATATAGACACACACACACACACACACACACAAACCCCTATTTCGAGAATCGCTACCTTAGCCGGAGGATATATGTATATAATTCCGAGAACCATTACCCAGCCGGACGGTACATATAACATAAACACAATTACGGGAATCGTATAACCCAAGCAGCAAAATATACGTATAAAACTCATTCCAGGAATCGTTACCCACGCTGGAGTACATATGTAGCGCATTACATATATATGCAGCACCTTATATATATAAGTTTCATGTTATTGAGCCCGAATTTAAAAGGATCAAAGGTCCAATGCATATGTATTAATTTACGTGGAGGGCTTTATGATAAACAAATAACCAAAGTACCGTATGGTGGGACCCCTTACCCAATCGCATCGGAGATTATAAGGGCAGCGAAACGTATAAACCAAAACTTGCAATTATGATTGAAGCCCGGACCTGGTGGGCTTATAAACCATGAGTAACAAGTATTTGAAGTTCGGCATGATCGCATCGGAACAACCCAATCGCATCGGAGAAAATCTGGCAGCAGATCACTTGCAACTAAAAGTTGCGATTGCGATTAATCGCAATCGGAGTTAATCCAGGGTATCAGAACATGCAACAAAGATTTGCGATTGCGATTGAAGCCCGGACCCGATGGGCTTATAAACTATGACTAACAAGTATTTGAGTTCCAATCGCATTGACAAAGAACAGTGAACAGTGATCAATCGCATCGGAGCAAGGCAGCTTGCGATTGCGATCAATCACAATCGGAAATCGCTGGAGGATAAATATATCGCATCGGAAAGCATGGCAAGTGGGCCCGAAAGGGAATTTGTTAAGTATTAATATGATTCTTCATTGAAGTGGCAGTTTATATGATTAAAACTTTATATAAGTTCGCCGAGAATTGAAACTACGAGATATATATGTATATATACAGAAGGCGCTGTTATAAAACGCTGTAGCGATTATATTGAAATATGTCGCGTGGTCTGTTGACCCACGGGCCTCGACTCAAGGTGGAGGGAGATTCTTTATTTAAAACAATTGGGATGTATGTTTGTTCCGCTTGCGGAACTCGCCACATCAACAAGACACTTTCTATGTACAAAGCGTTGGAATTTGTCCAGAATTACAGTCAGCAGTTTCATATATATATAAAGCGCTGATATAAAAATAAAAATAAAAATGCAGCTCATAAATTCAGCTTTTATGCAGCAGCCATAAACAGAAAGGCATACAGAGGAGAGAAAGTGACCAACACAGTCAAAGAAAAGACAAATGCGCAGCGATCCAAAAGGCTGTATGAGTGAGCTAGAGCTCTCATTGTAATTAAATGTAATATTTTAATTGGTTTATATTGGTTGTGATGCATTGGCAAGTCTCCGGAAGAGAGCAAATATCCCACTGTAATATTAAGATAAGCACCTATAGTTATTTTTTTAATGAGCAGATAAAAGGAATGAGAAGACGGAGGCCAAAGAGTCATGACTGTTCACTCTAAATTATTTGTGAAATACAAAAAGTCATGTGAGGAACTCTATAAATAATATCATCTTGATATGCAAAATGAGGTTAGAGAGAGTAAATATAGAGAAGGCAGAGTACAGAAGAGTGAGGCAGAGAAGATTAAGAAAAGAAGAGCAGAAAGAGAAGCTACAGAACATAGCTGATATATGAGGTAAATCAACAAAAAATCAGTTTGATAAATTGAGGAAGTTGGAGCTTCCCTATCAAGTTGCAGCTTGATAGCTGTCAGTTGTAGCTGACTGAGGTTGGAGTCTCCTGTAGGTTGGTGCCTGCAGAAAATCGAAGGGAGTTGGTGCTTCCTTGCAAATTGTAGCTTGCAGAATTGAGGATAGAGCCTCCTGTAGGTTGGTGCCTGCAAAAAACAGTGGTGAGAGGGAGTTGGAGCTTGCCTTTGCATCACAACAATAATAAGTTGTGGTTTTCTCCCTTTATGGGTTTCCACTTACATCTGCTGTCTCTGTGTGTGTTTCTTATGTGTTGATGTGATTCTTTCAATCTGCTTAATTGTTTGCTACTCTCAACATAAGTGTGGTGTCACATTAATTTAATATTGGCTGCAACATTTTAAGACTGTTCAAAAATTAAGTTGTAAATAAATTTGGTGCAAATTTTGAAAAGCTTATGTATGTATTAAACTGATTCACCCCCCCCTCTTAGTTTAATTAAAGATTCAACAGTACATTGCACCTAGACATGATGGATGACTTGGAGAGACAATGCAGTTAAACATGGAGGATCATGTCCACATGCACAACACAATTTAGATAAGGGCCAAGCCATGGGAAGGCTCCAAAATTGTATAAAGGAGATGAAGGCAACAATGAAGACAGGATATTGATTATAGATTTTGAGGTCTGTTTAGATCTGGAATTATCATGTGACATTCCATTGCTCTCTTTGGCTGTTTAGCAAAGATTGCAAGTGTTTTTTAGCACAGGGTGTTCCTAGTCAGGAATCCCTCCTCTTTCATTGAGTGATCTCTTGGAAGAGGGTTGTACTTCATTCCACATCAGGCATTGGTGCCACTTATCATTTCCATCATCTGTAGAACATATACCTTCAGGAATTACGCAATTTATGAAGATCAGTTTGGAAGGTGGAGGTTGTCTTCAGTATTTCTGCTGGAGAACTGGTGTAGGTTTATTCCTATCACCTTGGGCTTGAAGATCAGCATTCCCAGGGCTTCATTTCAGAACGTGCATCAGGAAAAATGTTATTGACCTTCTAGCAGCAGTAATTCCATCCAGAATTACGCTGGTGATCATTGCAGATCCAAAGGAGGAAGGAAGTTGCTAGCATTTCAGTTAGTAATCCTGCAAGGGATCATCCCCTCACCTTGCCATCAGTATTTCCATCAGCTTGGAGTCTATTGCAGCATATTTCTGTAGGCATAAAGCCTCTCCCTCTTGTACAACGTAGTTTTTGTGGCAGCTGCATATTTAGTTGTTGCAACTTGAAGGAGGAAGAAGAGGAGACAATATCTCAAGCTCCTAGCTTGTAGATCTGAAGGAGGGATAAGCCCTCAAGGCTCAGATCTCTTTGTAGAAAATATTGCAACCAACTTTGGATCAGATCTAGCCTGAATTTGTAAACCCAACAGGTAAAGGATCAAACCCTAGGATGCTGATTTTCCAAAGTTGTAGATTTGGAAAATCCTTTCTGGGTTATCTTGGGTTCCCATCACATTGGGGTGATCTTGAATCTTCGCATCGTCAGAGCTCCTGAGCTTCCCAGATCTGCATTACTTTTGCAGCAGTTCATGCATATCTTTAGCAGAAGGGACAGTGCAGTATTGCTTCCTGTAAGCTCACCAGTTACGCAATGCTAGTTGTAGCACCATTGTAGGGTGATTATAGGCTATATCTACTCATTTTCTGTACATTGTGTAACTGATTAATCTCCATATAATAAAATGGCTCGGCTTCTCTTTAAATTATGATGTTGTCTTAAGATTTATTGTTTACGTAGTTGCGATTATTATATTGTGTTTAAGTATTACTGCATTCTCCTTTTTTGGATATTACAATGGTATCGGAGCATGATCTTTGGCTCAACTTGTGGACACTTCATCTTTTGCGTAAAAATAAGAAGCAGATAGATGAGATATATCATGAAGGAGAATTGTAGTTTTGCTACTCCTCTCTTTAGATCCATGCACGATCTCTCCAAGGAGGTCAATCAAATGAAGAGAGAAAGGCAAAAAGGCTATCCAAGAATATTTGACGAGGAAGGTCCAAGCACTTCCAATCAATAAAGAAGAAAACCGGACAATCATAGATCTCCTCATAGATCCATTATGCCCACTTTCTTTGAAGAAGGTGAAGGGTGTAGAAATGAAGAAAGGAAAGAACCTAAGACTCATGAAACTCTCAGTCTATATCTTGAAGAGTACAGGGAACAGTCTACAGCCTTCAAAGAGAGTCTAACTCTCCAAGAATTCTTTGAACTCAAAGAAGAAATAAGATCCTATAGTAGCAATAGGTGGAAGAGGCATAATAGATTCTATTTGCCTACATTTGATGGATCTTCCTCAAGAAATGTTAAGGCTTGGAGGAAAGATTTAGATGCATTTTTCAAGCTACATCCTGTGGCTGAAAAAGAAGCTGTCCAAATTGCATCACTTCATATTTTAGGTGAAGCCAACGATTGGTGGTTTAGTTACATGGAGCATGCAAAGGTGATTAAATATTCAGATTTATTTCACAAGTTGAGGAAGAAGTTTGAGGTGAAGAAGATAGAGATGTACCACAAAGCGACATTTCCAAAGGATAATGTAAATCTTGTCACTCTAGACAAGAGGTCACTACATCACCACCGACTGTAGAAGTACTTGCATCTAGAGAAGAGACACTTCCAACCTTGCAAGATAGTCTTGAACTCTTGACACATAGAGTCCCATGCATGATTCAGAAGATGCACGAGGAAGAGGAGGAAGTATCCAGTGCTGGTACATTGGTAGAAGAACAACCATCTCTCTTACCAGCATTTGAAGACACCATTGTCCCGGTTGGAGGAACTCTTGTGTTCTACATATTGTTTCAGTAGATCTTATTGAAACTTATGGGGACATGCCATCAGGGCCAATGCATAACCAAGGGTTAGAACAAAGTGTTTATTTGAAGTAGCAAACTATCACAACACATAGGACCCTTGACCTAATCAAGGAGGAGATAGAAATCTATTCCAGTTTGTCATGGATGGACTACATTCAACCTTTTGAGTTGAAGTGTAGAGTTTCAAAAGAAGGGATGAGCATGATCCTATGTACAATGACTGGTTATTAGATCAGTATTGTAGCTTTCTTTGAGACAACATATGTATTACCTTGCATATCTACAACGTTGTCACTTAGTAATAGTGATAATGAAGTAGCCCTATTATTCTTGGAGCATTCTAAAGGTAGCTTCACTCATGAAGTAATGGAGGTTAAGATGATGAATGGTAGACATCTTGAGATGAGAAATATTTTCTTCTTTCGTGATGACACTTTCTTAATGAGCATCTCACAGCTCAAAGAAATACTTCTACCTGTATGGAGCATGGGGTTGCCAAATCACTTGGAGATCTATGATACAGGGTAGCAAGAAGCATGGCTACACTAGTTGCTCTTGGGTGAGTATGGCTACCACTCAACGAGTCATAATTTTATGATTCATGCCTTGCACATCACTAGAAGAATGCAGAAGAAGAAGGCGTGGTTACTTTGGTTGTTGATCAGAGAGTTTGGACATCACATGATATATCTTATGTCCTTGTATTTACTCTTTTTTGGGATATGTCTCATGTATTTACATGTATTTCTGTTTGGGATGAATCTCATGTTCATGTATGTACTTTGGGTTGGAAGAAAGCATAACTCTCACATGATGTGGCATAAGGGAGCTTGTTTGTATTATGTTGATGATACATCTCATATGTCCATTACTATATTTTTGATCCGTGAATTGCATCGTGATAATACAAGGAGGCAGCAAGAATCCTCGTTGCTTTGGTTACTATTGGGAGAGTATGGACTGAATTCTTACCATACATTGCATGCAATTTTTGGAGGATGGAAACAGAAGGCCTTACAGGATTGGCTTTCTGTTGGGTGATTATGGTAATTGTACATGGTATAATAATGATGTGATGGGGCATCAAGATGCCTTATTAAGGTGGCTTCTCTTGAGAGAATATGGCCACTACATTTGGTACAATGATGATGTGGTATGGCAGTAAGAGTCATTGTTGAGATGGCTTCTTTTGAGAGAGTATGGCTCTCATATTCTCATTGATATTGATTTGGCATGGGAACAAGAAGCATTGTTGCGGTGGCTTCTTTTGAGAGAGTATGGCTCTCTTACTTGTTTTCATGATGATCTAACATAGAAGCAACATGCTTTGTTGCATTGGTTGTTATTAGGAGAATATGGTTTGACATTTTTCATGTTTTCCCATATGTCTCTACTTCTTGTTTTTCACTATGATGATGTGATGTTTGATTCCTACATAGCCAACATGGCTAATGATGAGGACATTGATAGATGTAATCTACTCTATGTATCATGGGTTGGAGAGATAATTCATGAGTTGGGATTTTCCATTTTGGGAATGAACCACTTCATCTTATGTGTCTCATGTATAGAGGAGATCTTTGGTCAGCATATGGTTGCCACTTGGAGATTCATTAATGAGGAAATGTATCTAACTTTTAAATTGGAGGCCATTCTAGACATTCTAGAGAGGTAGGTTTGGAGCTAGACATACATGACACATTGACACAGATGGGAAGGCCTTCCACATGAGGATGCCATTTGGAGGGAGGATATTTGTTGTAGCATCCACTTGTTGCAGTTGCTTGAGGACAAGAAACATTTTTCCGAGGAGGACTGTAATATTCCCAAATTTTCACATGATATCTGGAATATTAAAGTTCTTAATAAACCTACTTAATTAAGTAAATAAAATGGTGGAGTGACCCATAATCATCAAGATGAATAAATATCCACTTTTTATGTGTGAATGTGGATTAATTAAGCCTATATCTACATAATGAGGTAGTGGAGCCACTACTAATGTGAATGGAATTGGAGATCATGTCTCATTAATGAGATAGATCAGGGAGGTTGATACAGTTAACTAAGATCTTTGAAGGAATAAAACATAAGATCATAGAGCATTCATGATGAAGTGATGGAGGAAGTTGTGCAATTAATGCAAACATGATGGAGAGGGTGTACATTGCACCTAGAGATGATGGATGACTTGGAGAGACAGCACAGTCAAACATGGAGGATCATGTCCACATGCACACCGCAGTTTAGATGAGGGCCAAGGCATGGGAAGGCTCCAAATCTATATAAAGGAAATGAAGGCAACAATGAAGACAAGATATTGATTATATATTTTGAGGTCTGTTTAGATCTGGAATTGTCATGTGACATTCCATTGCTCTCTTGCGCTATTTAGCAAAGATTGAAAGTGTTGTTTAGCACAGGGTGTTCCTGGTCGGGAATCCCTCCTCTTTCATTGAGTGATCTCATGGAAGAGGGTTTTACTTCATTACACATTAGGAATTAGTGCCACTTATCATTTCCATCATCTGCAGAACATATACCTTCAGGAATTATGCAATTTCTGAAGATCAGTTTGGAAGGTGGAGGTTGTCTTCAGTATTTCAGCTGGAGAAACAATGTAGGTTTATTCCTATCACTTTGGGCTTGAAGATCAGCATTCCCAGGGCTTCATTTCAGATCTGTCATTAGGCTAAATGTTATTGACCTCCTAGCAGCAGTAATTCCATCCAGAATTACGCTATCCATCATTGCAAATCCAAAGGAGGTAGGAAGTTGCTAGAATTTCAGGTAGTAATCCTATGAGGGATCATCCCCTCAACTTGCCATTAGTATTTCCATCAGCCTGAAGTCTATTGCAGCATCTTTCAGCAGGCGTAAAGCCTCTCCCTCTTGTACAACACAGTTTCTATGGTAGTTGCATATTTAGTTGCTGCAACTTGAAGGAGGAAGAAGAGGAGACAAGATCTCAATCTCCTAGCTTGTAGATCTAAAGGAGGGATCAGCCCTCGAGGCTCAGATCTGTTTGTAGAATATATTGCAGCCATATTTGGATCAGATCTAGCTTCAAATCTGTAAACCCAACAAGTAAAGAATCAAACCCTTGGAGGGTGATTTTCCAAAGTTGTAGATCTGGAAAATCCTTTATGGGTTATCTTGGGTTCCCATCACATTGGCCAGATCTTGAATCTTGGCATCATCAGAGCTCCTGAGCTCCCTAGATCTGCATTTCCTTTTGCAGCAGTTCATGCATATCTTCAGCAGAAGGGACATCGCAGTATTGCTTCCTGTAATCTCACCAGTTACGCAGTGCTAGTTCAGCACCATTGTAGGGTGATTCTAGGCCATCTTGTGGGCTAGTTCTACTCATTTTATGTACATTGTGTAACTGATTCATCTCCATATAATAAAATGGCTAAACTCTCTATAAATTATGATGTTGGATTGAGATTTATTGTTTACTTAGTTGGAGTTCTTATATTGTCTTTAAGTATTACTGCATTCTCCCTTTTGGGATATTACAAGATGGACATAAATTTATTTACAAATAGGGTATAGGGAATTTTCATAGTATATAGTTAATATGTATTTCCTCATAAAATTTTATGATCTTATTAAAGAATACATTAACATTCAAATATATAGTCAAATTAAAAAGGTTAGTTAAACATTGTGATTTAAGTTGATTAATATATTGTTGTGGTGAGAGGCGCTTTCTATGGAGATATGTAAGAGGTGTTGTAATGTATTGTCCTATCTTATTAAACACTTTGACTCGGTTAAATTACCTAAAAATAAATAAATAAAGATGAGGTAAAATATTCAATTTATTATCTCCGAGCTTTGACAACCCATGATTTTGTCAATATATATATATATATATATATATATATAGAGGGATCAAATCTCTTAAGTTTCAAATCTCTTTTAGAGTGAAAATATATTTGATCCTTCTGAGTGCTTGGTAGATCTCGAGTTGAGATTAATCTAGGTTAGTAATTAAATATATTCAATAAAAAAATGTTACCATGTATTGTAAGTGAATTTGTTTAATAACAAAATATTTTTATGCATTGTAATTTGATACATTTATAGTTATATGTTTTTTGCTCATATGGTTCATTGGTAAGGCAGTTTGATTCCTTTTGGCACTTGAATGATCTAGATTTAATGCACACATAGTTCATTGATAAGTTAGTATGTTTCTATGCACACATATATAATTTGATCTCATGTGACAGTGAAAAGGTCCAACCATACCTCATATTATGAAACTTATACGAGAGGAAAATAGCGAATAAATAAGACCACAAAAAACACACTATGGTTCATTAACCTTTCCACTTATCATTTATTGTGACATGTGGCCATTAGCAAGTTGCATATACAATTTATAATCATATTAGGAAATGTTAAAATATAATATCGATTTTGTAACACCCCTTACATACCCATGCCTTTTTGTAAATATTAAATGGTGATTTTATAATGCCAATGGGGAAATCACGGTTGCCTAAGACACTATGTAATTATAAAAGAAATATAAATGTTAAATTTTAATCGATTGGATTGAGGAGATGGACACACATATCCAACCTATATCCATCTTCAAGTGCGAAGAGGGATCAAATCTCTTTTCCCTGTCGGCACTTGGTAGATCTGAAGTGGAGATGGATCTAGGATTGTATTTATTTGCATTTAAAGTTATTTGCAAATACATTAAAGGGAATTTTTATAGTACATAGTTAATCCATATTTCTTTGTAAAATATTATGATATTATTAAGGAATAGATTAAAATAGTGATATACGATCAAATTAAACAAGTAGTTAAACATTACAATATATGTTGACTAATATACTATTATGTTGAGAGACACTCTCTAGCCCAGTATGGAAGAGTATCGGCTTGAGACACTCTGCAATGATCTTTAATATAAGTTTATATTTGATATTACATAGAGATATAGGTCGAAAGTCCATAAAGGAGTTTGGTTCAGAAGTCTTAGGAATGAGGGTGATGAATGTTGAGTTTATGGCCTCAGAGATGTAGCCATGTTTCCTGGATTTCTCGAGCATCATTAATAAATCTTTGCTCACTAGTTCATAAAAATGAAGGAAGAACATTGTTGGGAAGGTAAATCCTCTTTGTAGACAGAGACGATCCCTCTAGCCCTAGTGTGGGTCTAGCAACAAACGGACAAGCTAAAGTGTAGGTTCCTAATTAATGAATGAAAAGGACAGGGTAGATTGACCTACTTGGAGTCCAACGCTGTCATCGCTGTAGTGGTGGTGGCCTCTTGATCTCTGTCTCGACGGGTCACAATCCTTCTGCAACAATGCTCGGATACCTGCACGAAGATCAATAAACAAGAGCAACAATATACAAGACAATGATTTCATTCATAATCAACTAACTAGTCAAGGAAGGTTAAGCATATTGTATCAAATAAAACACATCAACACAATATGGGAACCAGACAATAGTCATGTGTGTGTCTATATATATATATATATATAGAAGAAAGAGTTACAACTGGAGCCTTGACATCGCAACCTCCTCCAGTGGGGTTCAGTCGAAGCGCATCTGGAAGGATCATCGGGGAATTCGGACGAGGTGAGGACACAAGCTTAAGCTCTCTCGACAAAGGTCTCTTTTCATTCTATCTTTATAGCGAAATATTCATGAATTCTCTTCAGCCTTTCAGCTATAATATGTTCAGCTAGTGTATCAATGGGAGGTAGCTTTATTTATAGAGGGAGAGGAGGTTGGGATCCCTACAATGATGGAAGGGAGGCCTTATCCCCTGGGAGGTTTCCCCAAAAGGTGGAAACAAGAGGCAGGCCTCTATATTTAAAAAACATTCCATAAACATGTTGGCGTGGGTAGCTCAGTGGGACAAAGAACCAGTGGGCACGGGGATCAGTGTTAATATTCCTCATTGGCGCGAGGGCATAATAGTCTACTAGCGCCAAGGAAAAAACATGTGCTTCTGATGGCCTCAGAGATGTAGCCATGTTTCCTAGATGTCTCGAGCATCATTAATAAATATTTGTTCACTAGTTCATAAAAATGAAGGAAGAACTCTGTTGGGAAGGTAAATCCTCTCTGCAGACAGAGACGATCCCTCTAGCCCTTGTGTGGGTCTAGCAACAAAGGGACAAGCTAAAGTGTAGGTTCCTAATTAATGAATGAAAAGGGCAGGGTAGATTGACCTACCTGGAGTCCAACACTGTCGTCGCTGTAGTGGTGGTGGCCTCTTGATCTCTGTCTCGACGGGTCATAATCCTTCTACAACAATGCTCGGATACCTGCACGAAGATCAACAAACAAGAGCAACATACAAGAAAATGATTTCATTCATAATCAACTAACCAGTCAAGGAAGGTTAAGCATATTGTATCAAATAAAACACATCAACACAAGATGGGAACCAGGCAATAGTCATGTATGTGTGTGTGTATATATATATATATATATATATATATATATATATATATATATATATAGAAGAAAGAGTTACAACCGGACCCTTGACATCGTAGCCTCCTCCAGCGAGGTTCAGTCGAAGCGCGTCTCGAAGGATCGTCGGGGAATTTGGACGAGGTGAGGACACAAGCTTAAGCTCTCTCGAAAAAGGTCTCTTTTGTTCTATCTTTCTAGCGAAACGTTCATGAATTCTCTTCAGCCTTTCAGCTATAATATGTTCAGCTAGTGTATCAATGGGAGGTAGCTTTATTTATAGAGGGAGAGGAGGTTTGGATCCCTACAATGATGGAAGGGAGGCCTTATCCCCTGGGAGGTTTCCCCAAAAGGTGGAAACAAGAGGCCAAAGGAGGGGGGTCGAGGTTATTCAATCGAACCACTCCAGATGACTCGCCCACAAAGTTGTTAGGATAGAAAATTTGCCTCTATATTTAAAAAACATTCCATAAACAGGTTGGCGCAGGTAGCTCACTGGGATAGAGAGCCAATGGGCACGAGGCTCAGTGTTAATCTTCCTCATTGGCGCGAGGGCATAATAGTCTACTAGCACCAAGGAAAAAACATGTGCTTCTGAAGGTTTGTTTAGGGTGCGGGATGGGGATTACAGGGACAGTGACAAAATACTGTGTAACAGATGCCCCCTGAAGCATGAGGTCCGAGAGAGAGGGAGGGGTGAAATGATTTACAAGAATATGTTTGAATAAAACACCGCTATCGGAAGACCTACAATTACAAATACAACTGACATATCCGGTACATGAATATGTGGTATGGGCGCAACCATCCATAATAGACCATGTAAGAACTGAGATCCGAGGTATGGACGCATCCATACAGCAATAAGGATCAACAAATAGACTCAGGTATGGTCGCAGCCATCCAATCAAAAGAGTCATGCAATAAGTCATGATAAACCATAATATCCCGCAACCTAGATCTTATCAGATAAAACCCAGGGTCTTGCGCTCCATCTCGACCTGAACAAGTACAAATTCAAGCATGCGAATATGTGAGCTAAAGTCAAACATGCAATAAAATCACCTGATTACCAGCCAATGATGAAAGTTGTTAACAGGCACGAGAGAAACCACCAATAATGACAATGGATCTCAAGGTACAAGAGGTACAATCCACGGAATGTGAACAATGATATGCTGTCGAACATCCATAGAATCACTTGATTGAAGGCCAATGATGTGGACCTATCATCGAATGCGAAGAACCTACCATTGAGGCATGCAAGCTCCAAGGTACCGGAAGGGAGTCTCTAGATCAACTTCCTAGATAATGAGCTGAAGTCGATAGGAAGTGACCCGGTCAAAGTAGGGCCATAATATTTCCCACATCATCGACACAAGACAGAGGAACATGATGATAATGAATCAGGACTAGCAGAGGATCAGAGGGAGGTTGAAAACTGCAGAGGGAAAACTTCTCTTGAACATATTAGCGACACGACTCTAGATTTGGCAGTATTTGACATCAAGGGATATGAGGTCATGATGACGTGGAAAAGAGCAGATGAGAGGCCAAAACAGATTATCCAAACCCATGGAGGAAAAAATGACGAAATGAGATGTCCCCAACCCAACATGAATGCAGATGAGTGTCATGTTCAAGAGCAACATATAGCCAACACAACTAGAAACTAGTTCCATTTCCCCCCACCATTTCTAGTGAGTACCCCAATTATTTTTGAAAAACAAGCTTGAAGGGGATAGCATATGCTTGTAATGTAATTTTGTCCTTTAGAAAAATCCATCCTAGTACATTTTGCGAGCACTAGGAAGGAGAAACTTGGTTAACGTCATGGTGATAATTTCCGATGTCATAAGGGTTTAACGAGTTTGACAAATGAAGAACTCGACATCTTTTCATGTTTAGAGAGTTTGAAAAGAAGCGAAAAAGAAAACTCCAACATGTCCCTTTTCGTAAATAGTCCCTCATATCAAAAGGTAGAAAACAATATATGAAAGAACCTCTTAGTCATGATAGGCTAAGGTATTCCTTTTTCGTAAATAATCTATCCCAGCCCGAAAAAGGGATAAACATATACTGGGTAGATATCGTTTCATAGCCATTTAACAAGTTCAAAACGACATGAGTCTCGGCAATCTTTTCAGTTTTAGAGAGTCAGAAAAGAGCTGAAAGATGACTCCAGTAGTGACTTTCCGTGTTTTTACCGAGTCCGAAAAAGTATAAAATACAACTCGTTAATTCATCGCTATCTCAATAAAGACCTGTCATTGCACAAGAGATAAACGTAAAACCCATTTCTTGAAATAACATAGTGTAATAATCAAAAAACATGTTTTAAAACCTAATTAGGGTTCTGAAAAGTTATAAAATGCCAAAAATGGTAAAAAATAATTACTTTTCACTTTTACCTCTTGTGGAGCAATAGTTACCCTCTTTACTCTGTGATTTTGCAGTGACGATAGCGGGCAATCTGGTAGACCAATCTCGAATCCTTCAGTTCCAGGTAAGATCTGACATCCTTCCCAACATTTTGATTCCCCTTTCATTGCCTGCAACCCCAAATTTGGAATTACGCGTGGGAATTTGTAAGAAATAGGGCACGACGGTTGGCGGGAGTATCGGGCACGGACTCGCGCCAATCGCCCAAATTTCTGAACTAGGGCACGCCCATTGTCGCAACTGTTTTAGAAACAGTCGCGCCAACCATGCAAACCGTTTTAACTTATGAATGCAAGCAAGTAAGCCCAATTTCACAAATCAAAAGCTTTTAATTTTCCTAACGAGGTTCATATGAACATGTTTGTAGGTGTGAAGCGACAAAATGGTGATCAAATGGAAAGAACGGGAATACAGTGAAGAAGACGAGCTTGCCATGGAAAATTAAAGATGAATGGAAGCTCTCAGAGACTGTGGACTTAAAAAATTATTCATGACACTGTGCCTCAAAGCTCAACCAGAGCTGCTGCAATACTAAATCAGTATCTGGGATGAAGGTCAGGAAAAATTCATTCTTCGTGATCAGGAATTCGATATTGAAGTTTCAGACATTTATTTTATAACAGGACTGTCACGGAGGGGGGAAACACCAGTCCTGACCGGCACCTAACCCACCATGGAGAACATGAGCATGGTTATTGACAGGGTATGTCAAGGGGCACAGAAAGGATCATGAAGCGGGAAAGTGGATATCCATACTATCCCGACTTGGCACTAAAGGTATTGCTACAAACCATCACACGAGTTGTGGGATCGCAAGCACCAAATGAAGCAAAAAAGACATAGTTTCTTCTTGCAGTAGATTATCTGACACTGACCCTCTACAACTGGGCAGAGGTAGTGATGATCAATATGAAACGTCAACTGACGAAATGCAAGAAGACTAGACTAAAGCAGTTCAGATATGGATCCATCCTGGTATCGTTCTTCTTGGAACGACTACCAATATTTCAGTAATAGGAGGTAATAGTGCCAACACCACCAACACAGGAGCCACAGATGGCCCATTGGGCAGCTCTGATGCCAAGGTCAGGGGACAACCAACAAATGTCCTAGAGACCGGATTTTTCGATTGGCTCCGCCGATAGCTGGTTGTCGTGGAGGACTGGCCCTACTCTTGCACATATTTTACTGGTGATCCATACATCCCACTCATAGAAGGAGAGGATTGGGATGAAGCACTTGGTAAGACTCATTTTTTATTTTCACGAGTATCATGATTTTTTTTGTTACGTATGTTCTGACATTGAATCCACGTGTTATGCAAATGTTTTCCTGAGAGACCTGCAGGCATATCTCCGATAGTGAGGCAACTCCCTCGTGAATTTGATATTGCCCCTCATGGTGAGGGAGGCGAGGAGGAGGAAATCGTGTACAACATAGAGGGAATCTCCCGTGGGATCCCAGACTATGCGTGATTCGACGATGTTCCTCGTGCATACTAGAGACACATTGTAGGGGTGTCAAACCGAGATCGCTGCTTGCTGAGGCGGCTTGTACGAGCAGTGACATGCTATCATGAGCATCACATCGATTAGACCCCTAGGTTTTACTTCTTCATATTTTGAGAGACGTGATGTCTCAGGATGTAACCGAAACACACATATTTTTTGAACTTATGATGCACACTAATGCAAACATTCAACATATATATATACATCTATTTTCCTATATGGATCTTTTCATGTGATGATGATTTTACAGATTATGCAAATGTCTATCTAATACAATGTTAGCCACTATATTAGTCAATGCATTCATTCGCCTAGGAATATGTTGATATGTAATGTGATCAAAATGTTTTTCTAGCAAACGAACATGTAAATACAACCTTAAAATATTAGGGTTTCTAATTGAATAATTTCCATTAAGTTGAAGAATAACAAGTTGTGAGTCCAGATTTTCAACCAATTCACGAATGTCAAGGGTAATCCCCTCAGTTAATGGTTCAATGACAACACTATACTCAGCGACATTGTTTTTAGTTTTTCCTAAACAGATACCTAGATCTATTAACTCACCAGCATGATCGTAAATCACCCAGGCTGCCGAAGACAAGTTTCGAGTACTGCGGAAAGCACCATCTGCAAAATCAACATAAGGGGTAATAGACATCTGCATAATAAGCAATGAACCAATAAGCAGGAAAATGCTTGCAAAGCACACGAAGCTAAAAATGTACAAGAATGAAAAGAACACCTATGTACACAAAACATGCACGAATGACTCATGCATAATATTTTTTGAGATATATCCCATTTCTGGGCTGATCCAGAGGATGACCTTCGTAATCAATGAGCTCATAGGCCCCATTCCGCAAGACACGTTTAATAATGTAGGGTCCATGCCACATGGGTTGAAATTTGCTTGCCCCCAACTTATCATGAGCTTGGTCGTACAGGGGGACAAGGTCTCCTTATACGAAGGAGCAAGGGGAAACCAACTGTTCAAAATGAGCTTTGACCCGCTTCTTCTGTGCCTCGATGACCAAAGCAGTAAAGCGGCGAGTTTCATCCAGCCTTTCTAAGTAGAGAAGACGCTCTTATTCTAGCGAAGTGTTTAGCAGCAATTCAACAACCAACTTGAGCGAAGGTAATCACACTCAATCGGAAGGGTAGCTTCTCGACCGTAAACAAGCTAAAATGGAGTGAATTTGGTCGCATCCTTAACTGAGGTTCGGTATGCCCAAAGAGATGAAAATAATATGAGATGCCAGTTGGATTTGTGCATCCCAATCGTACGTTGAAGCATGGTGACAAGAACTTTATTCACAGCTTCAACCTGGCCATTTTCCTGAGGATAGTATGACGTTGATATGTCGTGACGTAAGCCCAACCTGGAAGTCAACTCCACAACCATATAATGCCGAAAATGGGAACCATTATTGGTAATGATAGCTTGAGGGACACCAAACATATAAATGATGTGATTGAATATGAACTGAGCTGTTGTCTTACCCTCAGCCGCAAGTGTAGGCATTGCTTCAGCCCATTTGGTGAAGTAGTTAACGGATACGATGATATAAGCATGCCCCTCAACCGAGTGAGGGTTACACGTCATAAAATCGATGCCCCACCTCGCAAAAGGACCAACGGTAATGACAAGGTGGAGATGGGAAGGTGGCGCATGCATCTTGCTCTGATAAATCTGGCAATCATGACATTTACGAATAACAACAATGTAGTCCCTGAAGATGGAGGGCCAGAAATACCCAACATGAAGAATCTTCTATGTAGTGGCATAACCAGACATGTGACCGTCACAGGTGTCACTGTGACAATCATTCAGGGCTTTCTCAGCCTCCTCGAGATTCAAACACCGGCGAAGAATGGAATGAACTCCGATGCTGTAGAGTGTCTCCGACTATACGATAAGGTTGCGATTGATGACAGATGCGTCAGCGAGCATCCTTCGTCAACTAAGATCTAAAATTAGAAGTCTGAAGATATACAATGATATCACCGCACCAAGGATCGAGGGTGCTAATCATAAAAATCCAATCATCTAGAATGCATTCCTGACGCAGGGCTAGCCTGCATTCCCCAGAATCTTTAATCTCTGTGCATAATAGAATGCATTTCAGCATTTACTTCAATCCTGGCTAATTTCATAAACTTTCATTCTGGAAGCTTGTAGTTTCACATACATACAAAATGTAATTCCAATCAGTTTCAAATCATTCCATTCATTAGGAAAATTCATACTCCTTTCTAAAAGCTTTATCTTAGCAATCATTTAAATCACAATCACATTCTCATATGCTGGATTCAATCAAAATGTGCCCTTGGTTTTCTTAACGAACTTAACATTGTTTATTCAAACCCCAAACAATCAGCCCAAATTTGAATATCTCATGCTTAAGCTTCATCAATTAACAATGATTATAATCATTAAAATATCCATCTTAGGATTTTAAATCAACTATTCGAAAAGGTCAATACCATTCGTTTTTTTTTCACCTGTTACCTTTCATCGCTTTTCAGGGACTTTCTTTCTGCAATAATACAACCATAGTTAACTCCTAACAGTGATTCAAAGCTCCGATTTTTCAATGTGATACCACCGTCTTCAGCCATAGATTCTTCCGGTCATTCCCAACCACTACTTTCGTTGATTGCTTTCCAGTTTTTTTATAATTAAAAATCAATGCCATCACATAACACCATCCATATAATTCTTAATCAAACAAACTCGACTTCAAATGGCGCCAGTGACCCAGTCTACCTAAAATTGAATCACGATTATTCAAATCTCACTAAATTACTTCAACAGTAATCGAACCATTCGATTCATAAGAGTTTTCTTAATTCAAAAGACCGTTGTTATTCCATCAAGATAAAACATACCTGTGTTAACAAAACGCTGTCCATTAAAACACTGTCCATTCTCCTGCACAGCTCTGAAAATCGATTGGCAAATAAATCGATTGGTATATAAATCTGCATCCTTCGAAATGGTTTGTTTCGCCTTTACGCTGCACAAATTCAACCAGATGAAAACACCCCTTTATGGTTACTGCTATTCTTTCACAACGTCTTTACGCAACTACCTCAACGCTACACTTCAACGAATTTTCCAGACTTGTCTTTCCACAATTCTCCAGCGCCTTTCAACTCAACGAATTTGCCGGATTCGTTGACTTACATTTCTCCTCCAAGAATCATTTACACATTCAATCACTGATTGTTCAGTATCAACATAGCTCCAGGTCCATTTATGTGTTCATTGATCTCACAATCGATTCTAAACTGTGCTATGGAAGCCATCAACGATTCACCAATTCGCAATCTGCTATTGCATTAATATGCACTATCTTATACAAACTATTCCATTCTGCAAACGAGCTATCACAAATTTAGGTGAATAGCGTTTCATTAATGCTCCAAACTATGCATTCATCCTGGAATTGTGAAGATAATACATTCTATGACAGCATTCAGGATTTTCAGAGGCTGTTAAAAGAATTCAGGACAGAACTCTTTACAAAGGCGTATTCAATTCAACATATAAAACGAGCTCCAACCTTATCGTATTTATGCTCAACCATCCATGCGCTGAGAACACAAAATCAGTTATACCAAATATTAAATAACCACCAGTCTTCAAGCTAGATAATGGCTTTCAAAAATGTCGCGCTACACAGGCTTTACTCCATACTCAAACTGTGGATTCAAATACAACCAATCAACGCAATGATTCAGCACCTATCCAACGCATTCTACCTTCAACAGTTTTTCATTTTGGGTTTTAATAATATCGACACCGAGTATAGACGCTGAACTACCAATCCCTTGCAAAGTTCGATTCATTCAATTGTCTTTAAACTCATAAACAATGATTTCACAACCAAATTATATAAAACATGCATTCCCAATTTAAAACCCAGTTACAGAAAAATATACACCACTCCATAAATCGAACCATACAATTCTGAAATCACTTTTCACATTAACATTGAAAATACTTACAAACTTTCTTCGTGGCCAAATATTCAACAGTCGTGGCCCTTACAATTTGCCCAGAGGCTTACAGCCTTGGCTGTTCAAGCCTACTCTCAATCACCCTCTCACTCTCTCCAACTATTCAAGTGTCTCATTTTCCTTTGAGGCCTTCTAATTTATACAAATTAAAAATGCACTAAATTGAGTTCTATCCCTTTAAAATCTCAACAAATCCCTAAATCTCTCAACATCCCTAAAAGATAGATTTTTATCCCTAAAACTTTGAAAATAATTCCAACTTAGGCTCCCTCATTAATTTTAAATTATCTTGAAACTAATTTCTCTCATGTTTCCAGTTGTTTGGAAACATTTACAAATTCTCACAAATAATTAATTAAAATATAATCACTCAAAATAATATTAATATTTACATGAAATTTAATATTTCTTCAAAACATGAAACCCCCTAGCTTAAATAAAATACAAGGTGTTTTTCGGAGCTAATGCTCCTGCATCAAACTCCCCATGTAAGAAAATTCATGACCACCTGGTCATAAGTCTGGATAATTATTTCCTCCTGGATCCCAAATTTTATTTTGTAATCTTTCCTTGCTTGTCAATTTCTTTACTGCTGTTGTTATCTGCTGTTGTCCTCCAGGTTTCCATATTTTGTGTTGTAGTGCTCCACTTGCTCTACCTTCCAAGTCTGCTATAGTCTTTCTCTTGTTGTCGCTCCTTTTCTTTCTTATTTTCGTCTTTCTCTGGGATGTTTTTATCATTAACCTCCTTATCAACTCAATTTCTCTGTCCAGTATGTCCTCTGTTTGCTGATTGTTTCCATCTCTTGATTGCTGAAATCTCATTCTTGCTTGTTCTTCACTTGTTTTGATTGCTTCCTTTTCACCCTTACTGTTGTTTTGCACCTTTTCTGCTGTTGCTACTATAAATGTTGCCATAAATGTTGCTGCCTCCCAAACTTCCTGTCCCTCTGCAACATTCCTTTGCTCATCACCTGCAATTTCATCCGCAAATTCTTTCTCTGTTTCAAATGTTTCCAGCAAACATTTCAGCATTTCATCAACATGCTGCAAATTAACTCCAGCATAACCTCCATCTTCCCCTTCGACAATCTTCAGTGATTGTCCATCATCATCTTGATTGATTCTGTCAATCAAATCAAGTTCTTCAAACATTGTAGCCTCATCTTCTAACACTGTAGCAGCTCCAAAATTTCGTACACCAGTCTTCTCTTGGCTATACAGACAAGCCAACTTTTCCTTGTCACCCATGGTAACAAGCCTCTGCTTATGAGACATAATTGTCTCATCTTATTTTTGCAACTGTTCACCTCCTTCCAAGACAATTCCAAATGATGGACTGTCTTCTTCATCACCTGTAAACACAATCAAATCGTCAGCTTCAAAATCACAAGACCCAATGGTCTCACTTGTTGATTCAGTCACCAAGCTTTCTCTCTGTAGTTCCAAGTCTTCTTCAGGACTCAGAAAATCTTTACTAGCTTTCTCCTCAACTTTCTCTGGAAACTCTTCAATATGCTGCTCTGAGTTTTCTTCCAACTCCTCTGTCAGCACATCAGTATGCTGATTGGCATTTACCATGAAACTATCAGCTAGTCTCGCCTTCTTACCATCCTCTGCTCCAGGACTGTCATTCATGAAAACTTTCCTATCTTGCTTCCTCAGCAAATTATCCTGCACATAAGTCCTCTGTCTCTCCAATTCTCTTCTCTGGAGATCTAGTTTCCTATACAATTCAAAAATTTCATTAGGAGTAGAACTCGGAAACTTCACACAATTTTCCATACCTTCACCAGCTTTTAACCAATCATCAGCTGGTCCTTCTCTCTCTGCACCAACATTCTGAGTAGACTCCTTCGTCTTCATCTCCTCCTGAGATCTTGCTATCTCAGCATCGATCTGAACAGCCTTCAGATTCAATTCTCTCTCCTGAACAAACTCTAAAGCTTGCTCATCTCCCTGTACTGTACCTGCAAACATACACAATTCATTAGTTTTAAAACCACAAGACTTTTCAGTCTTGAATGCTTCCTCCAATACTTCCTTCTGAACAAATCTGCATTTGGAATCTTCAAATTCCATCTCTGGCTCAAGAACTCTAAGTCCTTTCTTCAATAAGGCAATCACACTTTGCCTCAACTTCACCTGCAATTTTTGCCAAACCACTCTCTTTCCCTTCAGTGGAAAGATCCATCCTCTATTCTGATCTTCTTGCTCTTGCAGCCATTCTTCTAGTACCTGCAATTGTACCTTCATTACTGCAATCTCTCTTTCTCTGACCTCATCAGTCATCTCACCTCTATGGAATTCCTCTGAACCTCTTCTCTGATCCTCCATGATCATTTCCTTCATGAGTTTCTCACTCACCATGAGTTGCACTAGCCTCTGCAACAGCAATCTCTCTTACTGCCCCTTACCTCACTAAGCTCTCCTCACTCAGTCTTTTGGTAAGTACTGGTTCACTGCCTTTGGAACCTCTTGAGCACTCTCCTCTGCTCTCTCTCTAGGCTATCTCTTCAACTCACCTTCTTCTTCAGGACACTGCAATTATCCTTTAGCCTTTAGCTGAATGCCAGGTTCACTGCCATCATCTTATCTGCAACCATAAACTTCAATCACAAATTTCAAATCAGAAAAATCATCTCACCTCTTAAGATCTTGCATGATCTTTTCCTCCCTGCAATCCTGTTCACTTGTGTAGTTTGCATATCAGATTTAGAAATCTGATTTTCCTTTCAATCATTCATCACATATTTAAAAATACATTTCAGTTCTTCAACAAAACCTTATGTCTTCATTCAGAAAACAAACATTCTTCAATCTCAACAGAGCCAAGCTCTGATACCAAAAATGACGCAGGGCTAGCCTGCATTCCCCAGAATATTTAATCTCTGTGCATAATAGAATGCATTTCAGCATTTACTTCAATCCTGGCTAATTTCATAAACTTTCATTCTGGAAGCTTGTAGTTTCACATACATACAAAATGTAATTCCAATCAGTTTCAAATCATTCCATTCATTAGGAAAATTCATACTCCTTTCTAAAAGCTTTATCTTAGCAATCATTTAAATCATAATCACATTCTCATATGCTGGATTCAATCAAAATGTGCCCTTGGTTTTCTTAACGAACTTAACATTGTTTATTCAAACCCCAAACAATCAGCCCAAATTTGAATATCTCATGCTGAAGCTTCATCAATTAACAATGATTATAATCATTAAAATATCCATCTTAGGATTTTAAATCAACTATTCGAAAAGGTCAATACCATTCGTTTTTTTTTCACCTGTTACCTTTCATCGCTTTTCAGGGACTTTCTTTCTGCAATAATAAAACCATAGTTAACTCCTAACAGTGATTCAAAGCTCCGATTTTTCAATGTGATACCACCGTCTTCAGCCATAGATTCTTCTGGTCATTCCCAACCACTACTTTCGTTGATTTATTTCCAGGTTTTTTATAATTAAAACTCAATGCTATCACATAACACCATCCATATAATTCTTACTCAAACAAACTCGACTTCAAATGGCGCCAGTGACCCAGTCTACCTTAAATTGAATCACGATTATTCAAATCTTACTAAATTACTTCAACAGAAATCGAACCATTCGATTCATAGGAGTATTCTTAATTCAAAAGACCGTTGTTATTCCATCAAGATAAAACATACCTGTGTTAACAAAACGCTGTCCATTCTCCTGCACAGTTCTGAAAATCGATTGGAAAATAAATCTGCATTCTTCGAAATGGTTTGTTTCGCCTTTACGCTGCACAAATTCAACCAGATGAAAACACCCCTTTATGGTTACTACTATTCTTTCACAACGTCTTTACGCAACTACCTCGACACTGCACTTCAACGAATTTGCCAGACTTGTCTTTCCACAATTCTCCAGCGCCTTTCAACTCAACGACTTTGTCGGATTCGTTGACTTACATTTCTCCTCCAGAAATCATTTACACATTCAATCACTGATTGTTCAGTATCAACATAGCTCCAGGTCCATTTATGTGTTCATTGATCTCACAATCGATTCTAAACTGCGCTATGGAAGCCATCAACGATTCACCAATTCGCAATCTGCTATTGCATTAATATGCACTATCTTATACAAACTATTCTATTCTGCAAACGAGCTATCACAAATTCAGGTGAATAGCGTTTCATTAACGCTCCACACTATGCATTCATTCTGGAATTATGAAGATAATACATTCTATGACAGCATTCAAGATTTTCATAGGCTGTTAAAAGCATTCAGGACAAAACTCTTTACAAAGGCGTATTCAATTCAACATACAAAACGAGCTCCAACCTTATCGTATTTATGCTCAACCATCCATGCGCTGAGAACACAAAATTAGTTATACCAAATATTAAATAACCACCAGTCTTCAAGCTAGATAATGGATTTCAAAAAGGTCGCGCTACACAGGCTTTACTCCATACTCAAACTGTGGATTCAAATACAACCAATCAACGCAATGATTCAACATCTATCCAACGCATTCTACCTTCAACAGTTTTTCATTTTGGGTTTTAATAATATCGACACCGGGTATAGAAGCCGAACTGCCAATCCCTTGCAAAGTTCGATTCATCCAATTGTCTTTAAACTTATAAACAATGATTTCTCAACCAAATTATATAAAACATGCATTCCCAATTTAAAACCCAGTTATAGAAAAATATACACCACTCCATAAATCGAACCATACAATTCTGAAATCACTTTTCACATTAACATTGAAAATACTTACAAACTTTCTTCGTGGCCAGATATTCAACAATCGTGGCCCTTACAATTTGCCCAGAGGCTTACAGCCTTGGCTGTTCAAGCCTGCTCTCAATCACCCTCTCACTCTCTCCAACTATTCAAGTCTCATTTGCCTTTGAGGCCTTCTAATTTATACAAATTAAAAATGTACTAAATTGAGCTCTATCCCTTTAAAATCTCAACAAATCCCTAAATCTCTCAACATCCCTAAAAGATAGATTTTTATCCCTAAAACTTAGAAACTAATTCCAACTTAGGTTCCATCATTAATTCTAAATTATCTTGAAACTAATTTCTCTCATGTTTCCAGTTGTTTGGAAACATTTACAAACTCTCACAAATAATTAATTAAAATATAATTAATCACTCAAAATAATATTAATATTTACATGAAATTTAATATTTCTTCAAAACATGAAACCCCCTAGCTTAAATAAAATACAAGGTGTTTTTTGGAGCTAATGCTCCTGCATCACATTGTGTTATGTGTTTAAACTTCGATATTTTTTGTTTAAAACATATAGAACATATGTTTAAAGGTTTTTCATATATTTTTATTATATGGTTAATTAAATCGAGATGACTTAACTACCATAGGGGGCGGGATATTTATATATATAGAATACTTAGCCAAAGGGGTTATAAGGGGTTTTTTATTTAAACATGTGGGAATAAATAACTTTGGCTTAAGTTATATTAAGTGGGTTTTTGGGTTTATTATATAAAAAGGAGTTATAAAATAGGAAAAGGTTAATTGTATAGGGAGTTAATATATAAGTTAAATTTAACATGAAAATAGGACATGGTATACTCAAAACACATATTTATAACAAGTAAAGTGAGGTTTTAAAGATAATTTGCATTGATCTTTTCACTTAACTTATGATGTAATGTTATTTTGAGGGCTTAATGTGTTTAAATGATGTAGGAAGTTAGCTAAATAGGAATTACAAATGCCTTTAAGTAAAAATGGAGTTTTACTTAGGATTATTCAAGGGAATGAGTGCATGAATGGTAAATGATGTGATTAAGGGATTAATATAGACATTTCACACTTTCAACTGATTAGTCATAGAGCCTTGGGTCCGGTCCCAACAAAAGTCAAGGAAATGCCTTGAGTCTTTTTTACTGATAGTCTAGAATGTTTCATGACTATGGGAAGGGGAAGTTAGTTATTTTACAGCCCATGATGAATGATATTTACATTGAGATTTTTCACCTTCTTCTACCTACCCATCTTACCATGCTAACATTTTTTATTCCTTTGTAGTAGGTGCATTTAAGCTAGCAACCTTCACAGCATTTATTCTTTCTGAAAGCAAGTAAAACTATCTAATTCTACACTTATTTCATCCATGAATCCAGATTAAAATTTTGGATTCACTTTATTTCTCTTCCTAACTACTGAATTGTCATGATTATACTGTATGACAACTCATTATTCTCTATCTATAACAAGGAAAATTGAAAAATGACAAGTTAAGATTAAACTGTTTAACTCATCATGGACTATGGCATTTATTGACACTCTGCCACAGTCAAAAAGTAAAAAGTAGTGACATGTATGCTTGCACACTTTCATTTTTTCTTTTGGGGTCTTTTATTTTTTCTAAGTCCTTTGATTATTCTTTTAGGACTTTTTACCCTCTTTTTGATTTTTTTGATTTTTTACGAAATATGTGAATACAACTTGCAGAAGGAAAAGTATGTACAGATTTACAAGATTATCAACAGT